>CM037789.1:62072327-62122327 GCA_021229015.1 Solen grandis | reverse complement strand
TTTTTTACATTAAAAGGGGCACAACTCTAAACTTAATAGCCCAATATCGCCCATAATGAAACTTGGTCGAGAGATTATGCTACATAACATTGTCATAAAGTTGAAAGATAATTGCTGAAGGAATGAAAATGCTATAGTGCAAACAAATTAATTGTGGATAATTGACAGATGACGGACACTCATTGATCCTAATAGCTCAACCTGAGTACATGTGCTCAGGTGAGATAAAAAAAAGGTGGCCTAGTTTGCCAAAATTGAGGCCCAAAAAGTTTAAAATATCTAATCACAAGATACACTTTTTCGACTTCAATTCAACTGTTATTCCTCAATTATTATGCATATTTCAACTGAATTATATTTATTAATATACTCACAGCATGTTTTGTGGAAAAGATGAAACCATCAACACATCTGTCTGACACAAATCTCCCACCTAAAAATAAACAGACCATGTGATGTATGTTGTGACATATTTTTTCCGTGTTTTCTTTTCGTTTTATTTAAAAATGAATGATGAATTGAGTTTAAAAAAGATAGAATTATTATAAATAATAACTTTTTTTCAGAATATTGCAAAAAGCAAAGTGGTTAAGCATTCTAAAAATATACCTGACGTAATTAGTGGAAATACTATAATACTACATGTTGTATTTGATATCATTTCAAAAAGGAGAACATACAGTTCATTATTCTTATTTTGAATACAGTGTACGTGTACATTCACAGTAGACCTACACACACAATTGTTGAAGACGTTATGGCAAATTTATTTTAGTTTAACATAATCACTTCTTGAAAAAGTCTGTTATTGGTTTCTGCACAGCGCTTTTGTGTCCAAAAGTAGCATGTAACAAAAATCTGTTTAAATGGTACATCATTTGAAGTTCCCTGTCAGCTTCAGCTCTTGTTTTAATGTAGCGGCGCAGAACGTCACATGCGTTGTTTGCTTTCTGTATAGTGGGTACAGGTATAATGCTGCTCTCGTCATCATCATCGTTGTCGTCTTCGGCTTCGTATTCAGATGCGTTTCTGGTCATCAGCAGATCTTCTAGGATAGTTGACTCGTTTGTTTCAGCACATACAGAAATTTATCTCTCAAGCCTATTACATTGCTCTATGTTTACATTCGCTTGTGTGATCTGCAACAGGCGACCAGAGGAATGTTGTCGTCATCGCTGTCATCATCAGAAACCGTTTCTGATTCTGGCACAAACCCGGAGTGCTTGAAGCAGTTAGCAATGGTTTTTTGAGATACCATTGACCAAGAGTCATACAATAGTCGCAGTGCATCTAAGACTGTGATGTTAAATTCTGACTTTTTTTTCCTTGTGGTCTAGCTTCTTGAGGATAACATGTTGCCTGTAGTAGACTTTCGGGTTTTTAATAATACCCTGGTCGCACGGCTGGGTGTGGCTAGTTGTGTTTGGAGGCAAAAACACAAGTTCTATGGAGACAAGCCCCTTAACTGCTGGATGGGCTGGGCAGTTATCAATAACCATGGCAACTTTCCTTTTCTGCTTCTGAAACTTTTTGTCAAGTTTCCTGAGCCAGTCAGAAAAGAGTTCACTTGTCATCCAAGCCTTTTTATTTGCTTTATACTCAACTGGAAGGCTTTTCACGTTCTTAAAGTATCTGGGTTTAGCAAATTTACCGATGACTAGAAGCGGAACTTTGTGCTCACCCGTCATATTTGCACATACAAAAACTTTAATACGTTCTTTGCTTCTTTTGCCTCCCTGACAATTAACAGTTTTGAATTCAAGAGTTTTTTCCGGGGTCAGTTTGTAAAACAAACCGGTTTCATCGGCATTGTAAATATCTTGGGGCTTGTACCGTTTAAGCAGACTTTGTACTCTTTGAGACCAGGCTTGAAGTTCTGTTGAATCTACATTTACAGACTTAGCTCCCCCCGAAACAGCTTTGAAAGAGATACCATGCCTCTCTTTAAATCTCTCCAGCCAGCCATTTGATTCCTTAAAATCAGAGATTCAAAGTCGTTCAGCAAATCTGCTAGCCTGCTTTAAAAGAACTGGTCCTGATATTGGGATATCATTATCTCTTGCCTCACGAAACCAGCGCAGAGTAGCAGTTTCTACCTCTTCATACATTCCATTTCTCATGTTACACCGTTTAGGGCCAAATTTGTTGTACCCGTCCTTTATTGATTCACTTTGCTTAAACCAGCCGGTAAGTGTGTTCTTCGGGATGCCGAACATCTTCGCTATTTCAGTCTTTGACTTAATTCCTTTCTCTACCTCTATTACCGCCTCATATTTTGTTTCAATTGTTTTCTGTTCTCTCTTTCTCTTTATACCACGTCCTATCGCTGACTTGGCTATCCCCCCATCGCCAGGTCGTTTACCAAGTTGCTCAGCGTGTTGATCCGTCTGTTCAGACATGTTGAATGAATGTTGTAGTAATGAGTATGACTTTTATATCCAAAACGTACTGCAATTACTTTAATCAAATAAATGCAAACAGAAGCATAGCTTGGCATGCCTAAAGGCAGGCACGCGCCATGATTTACTCTTGCAAATTTGCGAATTACTCGCGTGTCAGACGGATACCTGTAAGTGTGAAAAATACCGAATCTGAGCTTGGGCCCACCGCGTGCCTATTGTTCGGATAATGAGGTGTGAATATCGTTAATTATCACATCAGCGGACTGCCAGGTGAGTTCGATAGTTCGATAGTTAATTATGCAGATTCTAATTAACCGCACTCGAATATATGTGTTTATATAAGGAATAGGTTGGGACTTAACTTAATGTTCCGAAAATCGGTAGTGTTCGGATAAAACCGATTCGTTATAATAAGGTTTTTTACTGTATTTGATATCATTTCAAAAAGGAGAACATACAGTTCATTATTCTTATTTTGAATAGAAATCTATCAATATTGTCCCTATCAATGTACTGTCTTGCAGCTCTTGCGGACACAAAATAGCCCATAAGGAAATGAAACCGAAAGTAGAACTCGGTGTATCGTGAGAAACATTAAGTCGTGAAGAAAATTCATTTATGATTATTGCATAACCGAGGATTTTTATTTTTTTAAGTCGCCCTTGAGCCACTCTTAGTTGGTGAAAATAACTGCTATTTTAAGAAATGTGTAGTGTGGTATTTATGTGAAGAGAGGGGTATTAGTCATGTAGAGTGGTGTATTGGCAGTGGGATTTGCTATGTATATGAGATTAATCAAGCTTTATAGAATATCTCCTGGGTGAATCAAGTGCACATTTTCACCTCACGTCTGTCAAATCAGTTAAATTGGGTTTTTTTGGGGTACAACTTTCCATCGTTTGTCAAGATGAGACAAACATAGTGATATCACATCATGGATAAATGGCATGGCAAAACACTCACTCACATTGTCCTGACAACGGGACCTATCTTTTTATGCTGGCCAAGCAATTGATCAACACCAGTACCACTTTAACGAATTTTGTATGTTGTGGCCAGTGTAGTCCAAAATTTAGGAACCCGTTTACCTGTTTATTAATCTTACATGAATTGTACAATTTGAGCAAAATTGAAATAAATGTAGAAAGTGATAATTATTAGAATGCATAAGAAACGTCATCTGCAGCATTCAGCATTTTAGTCTCAAATGACTGGAATACTGTAGATGGGACGTTAAACCCAATGATCAACAAACAAATATGCAGCACTGTGTATTTAATTGTCACCTTAGTATAGAATATATTAAGACATTTCTACAGGAAATAGAAAACCAAAGCAGGCATAGCAAGTGTAGGCTTCTATTGTCTGGACGAATGTTTAAATCACTTCATGAATACTTCTGCTTTTGAACAACTGTCCAAGAAATGGATGAAACTGGCTTTCCTGCAATAATTCGTAATAAGTTCTTGAAAATTGAATATCTAAATTCATTCAATGGCTGATTTCCATTCATTTTTTGGAAATAAACAGATTATGTTCTTTAAGCTCTTAAGCATGACTTTCTGTAATTGAAATGCTCTTACATTGTTCTTGAATATTAGAGCTTTAGAATCCAAAGATATGACTAGGTGATTTAGTTAAAAAAAAGTATTGAATTTTTAAAACATATTTCATTTAGATGTTTTAAAATGTTCAAGAATTATCTTTATGGAAATATATTTTGTTTTGGAATATTTTAAGAACACTAGAAGAACAGAATAATTGTTCATGATTTATTCAATAAATGATCCAGGAGCAGTTCCAGAACAATTGTTCTAGAACTGAGCATGGGCCATTTCCTGGGCTGTTCTCTCCTTGTTCAGAGGTCAATGTTTTTTTTCAAATAGTACTCATCCTGCAGGATGAGTGACTTATAAAAATAACTCGTCCTGCATTGACATTACTCGTCCTTTAATTAGATATAAAAAAATAAAGAATTCTGACATTGTCAGCTTCCGTTCTGCAACAAACAGACGCTCTCGACTGATTTACATGAATATGAATGGATAGTGGACGAGGCATAAAACCGATATTATGGGGTACGCAGTCTAAAGGCTTGCAATATTATTGTTACATGGTTATTCACCGGCGCCTAGACCTTTTTGGTTTCCATGGTAATACTTAATCAACAACTGAATATTTTACTTTAGTCACAATATTTTATCGAAAATGTTAGACAAGTGTTATACTATTTATCATCTGAATAATATGTTATCATACTGATTGAAACTATTGCGCTTTTTATAATATTCTGAATTGGTATTAAATATGGTGTAATATGGTTTAATATGAAATTAAATCACCATGCTATCTTCCTAATAATAATGATCAAACCATTTTTATGGATAACAATAGATACCGGGATATTGCAACATATAGGATGCTTAATATGCTATGAGGTTGAAAGTGATGCCTGTTTCCCTAAAAACCTACTTGAATGACCTGAACGCGAAAGTCTACTCGTAAAATTTCGACTCGTAACTACGAGCAGACAAGTGGAATTTTTTAGCCCTGTTGTTTTGTTTATGAAATGAACATATATTTTCTAAATGTTCATAAACTGTTCATGATTTTCTGAAATGATTCCATCTGCTGTTTTTGAAATCTACATCATGGACAATTCAAGAACTATTAAAATTCATTATATGTTAATGATTATTTCAGACTCACATCAAATGTACTTCGAAAACCTTGGTATTGCTTTCTATGAATTAAATAAAAGAACTGTTCATGTTTTCTGAATTTATCAAATGCTCTGTGTTATAAATATTATGTATGGACAATTCAAGAATTACTAAAGATTTATTATATATGTTCATCTTAAGTTCAAGAACTACATCAAACACTTCAATACAGTAGTATAAAACACAAAACATTACTGTTAAGGATATACTTTGAGAGGTAATTAACCCATTTAATTGTTCAGACCAGAAAAATCCTTTGTTAAGCTGTCCCAACAAATATTCCTGTATCGGAGATGGAAGTCACTGCTTTCCTGGTGTTTACTTATTTATAGAGAGATTATTATTTTATCTATTTTACTGAATATTGGTGTCCTGTGGTCATATTCATTATCAGTTCATGATTGACATCAATAACACTTCAATAGTCCTATTAATATTCCGTTGCTTTGTAATATTTTTTAAGTTTGGTCAAAGCGACCCATCTAAAAAAATATCACAAACCGGTGTCGAGTGTTATAGGCAGGGCTAAGCACCGGATTCTTAGTAAGAGGTGAAAGATAAAAGAGTCAGCTAGAATATTCTGAATATAGCATCTGGGATAGTGAGACTTGATGTAAAAGATTCATTTGTTAAGCCTTGTTAGTAACTGGTGAGGTGCATTAAGAATGGAAATAAAAGCAAGATAGTAAAAACACTACATTTCAAAATGTGTCAAATGCATCATCAGTTTATGAACAGTTCAAGAACTCTTTAAGCTATGTTCATGAATAGTGTATGACTGGCTTGAAATGTTTATGATTTAATGAACTGCGTTTTGCAGGTGAGATAACCGCGCAAAATCTTTAAATTAATATAAATTGAGATATTGCCGGCCTCGGCCGAAAAAGATAACGTCCGGATATATTCAACATGTCCGAGCTCCGAAGTTTCCCCAAATCAAAATAAATTAATAACATTATTTAATAACTGATTTCAAACTTAAACATACCTTTTTGGCTTTGATGCCGACAAGTCCCAGAGAATAAACAAATGGAACTAATAAAACAAGGGGGATAACTATTGCAAGCCAGTCATACTATATCTTCCAATATTATTATTAGTAGTAGACAATACATGTCATATGCACTTATAAGACACTTTTGCGGCCATTTCGTATCAGGCCTGAATCCACAATTTTTCCGTTTGGGGGTCCAAAATCTGAATGTGAAGAGAATGCTGGGGGGGGGGGGGGGTCCGGACCAAAATATTTTTTAGTGTTACGGAGATGCATTTTGAAGGGTATCTGGGGATGGAATTGAAGGTTTTTTTTTTGTTTTTTTTTAAACTTGAAAACCATATATCTAATGTCTAGGTCCCACTGGAGAAAAATCATCGGCGATGTGGAAATACACAAATTTTCATCAAATGTTTGTGCCAAAAAGACGTAGGAGTCCCATGAGAAGCTTCAGGGTTGGTCGGTTGAAACGTTCACTAATGTTTTGATCGGCTATGGCACGAATGGCCTTGTATTATCGGGGATGGCTCCCGATACTCGGGAAATTTCTCCGATGATCGGGGAAGACCTTCACCGAATTTGAAACATCATCGGGGAAATATCCCGCAGATCGCTGTATCGAACCATCCTAGGTGACTCGGGGAAGATTTTGGAGATTATGAGAATTTGGTGATGGGATTAAGAGACAAAACCAAGGGTGGACTTTTGGGGTTTATGATGATGCCCCCAGGAATGTCCTATGGGTTTTTTTTGACCCCGAAAAGTCTACCCTTAGTCTAAGGTTGACCAAAAAAGCAACACATTTTAGAGTGCGCTTGTCGATTTATTTGCGATTATTCTGAGATTCTATCACAAGATCTGTAATGTGTCACAGAAAGGTTGCTGAACCTTTGAGACATCACCGAAGCATGGGGGATTCCTCGGGAGAAAAATATTTCGCGAAAGCTCCGTGAATGCTTCCCGGGAACTTCAGGGAAGCTATGCTTATGTTTCCCCGGCCTGTTTTCCCCGATAAAACTTCGAGAACATAAAGGGGAAATTTTCAATGCAAGCAATGAAGTTCTCCCGATGACTCCACATGGCTTGCGACGCTTTCGAAGCTTCCGCGGGACACAGGGGAACCCGTTCCCGACGCCTCGCGAGGCTCATCATTTTCCATCGGGAGTACATCCCCGAGGCAAAAAAAAATGTCAAGTGGGACTGAGCCTTGAGCGATATAATTTTATATTTTACCTTTGCAAAGCCATTTTATTGAATAACTACTGTGCAATAGTATTTGACAACAGTTGTATTAAGAAAGGGGGGTGTATACAGACTGAGACACTGATATTACTGAAAGGGCATTTACTCCGGTATTGGGAGATAGGGTAAAAATATAGGTTTCTCGTGCATTTTCCACAGCAAACTGGCATAAAAATAAGTTTTTTGGGGGGGGGAACCCCTCCCCCACCCCCCCCCCCAAAAATGACTTGTGTACACTATCAATTAGTGAATACTTTAAATAATCGTCAGTTTTAGACTCAACAGTGTAAAAGACAGCTTTGTTTAAGTCTGAGGGGAAAAAAACGCGTTAAACATATTTTGTCAAATATATGGAAGGAAATACTGAGATATGCTGTATTAGGTTCGAACTTGATTATCTTGACTGTCTAATTGTCGATCTGGTAGCAGCCTTCATACACAGATTTCCCAGATAAAAAAAAGAAAATCAGGCACACGGTTCAGGGTCGGACGGTTGCAGAAGGTTTTGGGCCCCTTCTGCGTGTCGATTTTTTTGCATTTTTTTTTCTAAATGTTAAATCAGTGACAAAACAAACAATATTCAGTAATAAAAGATGTTGATATTTAATATAAAATTTTAATATCCGTTAAATATCTCACATAAATTGTGTTTTCTGTGCATTAGTATTTCGTATTCATCGACTTATCAGTAACATTGCTCAATGACTGGTTACCTGGTTGATTTGAATAAATGATCATGCATAATCTACATATTCATTGTCCCAAAATATGGATTGTCCCAAAATATGGCAGATTGAACTTTTCAAATTCTTTCATTTCTTATTCATTATATATATATATATATATATATATATATATATATATATATATTTAAAATACACCATGGTGTCTATATTAAGACACCATGAATACACATACGCGTACATGTAAATTATTGCATTCGTAAATCTTAAAAAAGTGAACATGATGATGTATCAGCCTACTGTTTGTATTTATTCCTTTCAGGAAAAATATTTAGAGGAGTTAGTTTCATAAAAGTAATACTTAAAAAGTAAAAATAGTAAAGCTGATGACATTTAGAAACACAACCAATTTCTGGTTAAGTTAAATTTGCATGGCTAGCAATAGGTATTCATCTACTAAGATTTTTTGCTACAGCAAAAAAAAAAAAAAAAAATATACATGTAGAGAAAAGTGAATTCAAATTTCGTTGAGTAGATTTAGTCAAAGTAAGTAAATAATTGGTAATTGCCTATTTTTCCTAATTGTTAGATCGCTCGGCAGACGACATGTACATATCTCACAATCAGTGAACGTGTCCGCAGTACTCTAAACACATGCTTATCACACAGTCATGTCGTATGGTATAAGTAAATACATGCCAAAATCTAAAAATAATTGCTACTTTCAAATCACCACTACATGTGCATGTATGTAGTATATATACTATGTGCTGCCACAAATTTACAGTACTTTCAAGTACTTATATTAATCATATTACTGTCCGGTGATGTAGAAACCAACCAAGGCCCAGAGCCCTTTGTGTATGACAGCACTCCGGGGTCATCAGCATAGCGCATCTTAATAAGAAGCATCCGGAATAAATAAGATTTCATTTTCAGTTAAATCGTCGGAGGGAATTAAACGCCCCTTTTAACTCACCTGAGCACGTGTGCTCAGGATGAGCTTTTAGTATTGATGAATGTCCGTCGTCCGTCCGTCGTCCGTCGTCAACAATTTGTTCGTTTGCACTCTAGCATTTTCATTTTATGAGCAATTATCTTCAAACTTTAAAACAATGTTTATAACCATAAAATCTTGGCCAAGTTCGATTATGGCTGATATCGGAACATTAGGTCAGGAGTTATGCCCCTTTTAAAATTAAAAAAAAGCCAGATTTCACATTGTTTGCACTCTAGCATCTTCATTTCATGAGCAATTATCTTCAAACTTTATATCAATGTATATAACCATAAAATCACGGCCAAGTTTGATTATGGCTGATATCGGAACATAAGGTCAGGAGTTATGCCCCTTTTAAAATTAAAAAAAAGCTAGATTTCACATTGTTTGCACTCTAGCATCTTCATTTCATAAGCAATTATCTTCAAACTTTATATCAATGTATATAACCATAAAATCACGGCCAAGTTCGATTATGGCTTATATCGTACCATTAGGTCAGGAGTTATGCCCCTTTTAAAATTCAAAAAAGCCAGATTTCACATTGTTTGCACTCTAGCATCTTCATTTCATGAGCAATTATCTTCAAACTTTAAAACAATGTATATAACCATAAAATCTTGGCCAAGTTCGATTATGGCTGATATCGGAACTTTAGGTCAGGAGTTATGCCCTTTTAAAATTCAAAAAAAGCCAGATTTCACATTGTTTGCACTCTAGCATCTTCATTTCTTTAGCAATTGCATTCAAACTTAATGACATTGTTTATAACCAAAAAATCTCAGCCAAGTTCTATTTTGACTGATATCGGACCATTAGGTCAGGAGTCACACCTCTTATATCATTTAAAAAAGTCAGATTGCACTTTGTTTGCACTCTAGCATCTTTATTTTTTAGGTCATTGTCTTTAAATTTTATAACAATGTTTATAACCATCAAATTTTGGCTAATTTGGATTATGGCTGAAATTGGACCCTTAGGTCTACAATGATTATGAGGCCTAGGTATGAGGCCTAGGTATGGCTGAAACAGGAGATTCCATAGCATTTGGACTTTCAAAGAATATTAAAAATATAAAATTCCTCGTTACCATTTACATTCTTAAAGAGGTACTCCCTGTATTGTCACATCTGTCAAGAGTTTTTTAGCTCAACTGAGCACTTGTGCTCAGGGTGAGCTTTTGTGATCGCCTTTTGTCCGTCATCCGTCGTCAACAATTGCTTGTGAACACTCTAGAGGCCACAGTTTTGGCCCAATCTTCATGAATCTTAGTCAGAATGTTTGTCTACATAATATCTCGGATGAGTTCGAAATGGGTCATGTGGTCAAAACTAGGTCACCAGGTCAAATCTTAGAAAAACGTTCTGAACACTTTAGAGAACACAGTTTTAGACTAACCTTAATGTAACTTGGTCAGAATGTTTGTTTACATCAAATCTCAGATGAATTCAGAACTGGGCAACATAGGGTCAAATAGTAGGTCACCACGGCAAATTTTAAAAAACTCTTGTGAACACTCTAGAGGCCGACATTTTTGTCTCAGTGTTCATTCAACTTGATAGAATGATGACTGCATGAATTCCCAGTTGAGTGCAAATTCAGGTAGGATCAAAATGTAGGTCACTTAGTCAAATGTTAGAAAAACACTTTAGATGCCAGATTTTTTGTCATTATGCCTAACACAGCCATCTTATCAGGTGAGCGACACAGGGCCATCTTGGCCCTCTTGTTTTGTTACCGGGGAGGTGATTTGAAACGCTTTTAAGTTACCGTAAAGAACTCAGACTGTTTGCATTTCTACTGCCGAAACATTTGCAAAAAAATAGGTGCGTTTCAGTAGCGTGACCATGGCCCTAAGTCGACAAAGTTGCAAAAATAGACGTGTTTCAGTCAGTCAAAGATGTTTACATTTAAATCTCTAGCGTGAATATAGCCGAATAAGTCGCAAATAATAGTGGGAAAAAAATGAAGCACACCCCAGGCAAACAAAAATAGAAACAGACCTTATCGAATATACCCAATAAATGCTTGGTGAGAAGTAATAGAAGTTTTAGCAGAGGTATTACCTGCTTTTCAGAAAAAGTGCATATTTTCACAAAGGTATGCACATATATGTTTCTTTTAACATGAATGCATAATATAATATCAAAAGATATACACGTATCAAGACATGTACTACTATCTAACATATTCACAGAAAAAGCAGATAGGGAAGTATCGACCACATGCCCATTATTATTATTGTTAAAGTTATCATAGTAGCACATGCACGGAAAAAAATAACAGAAACTTCCTTCAATAATATGATGTACTCGTATATACTATATCAACACATATGTTTTAGTGTCTAAGATTTTTTAAAGGTGAGTTGAATTTTATTTAGGAGAGGGAGCATCAGAACACGTGTCAATCGCCTGTGTTCTCAGAAGATTCTTTCTCCGTTTAATTGTTTGTTAGCAGAACTTTTAAGTTCTTTTGAAATTACTTCAGTCATTATTTTGAGGACTTTGTTCACTTGAGGTGTGTATCTATGGTGCTGTCATACTTCAACATTATTGTGGACAAGTGCCGTTATATCACACTAGTCACATTATCCTGATACCAGGCAAACCGGTCCTGGAACCATCCTTATATGTATGGGAGATATATTAGTATAATTTATGAGTTAACGGTGTTGGTATGTCGCGACCAGGGATCTAACCCGATACGTCTCTGCCCAGGACGGACTCTTTAACTACTTAGCCACCGGGGACGGTCCCGATACCATTATTATAGCATACCATCCTGTAACTTCAATTATAACGGATATATCGACCCCCTTTTAATTCATAATTAAGAAATAATGGATTGTTTCCTGATCTCAACACCCAAGCAGGTATAAAACTTACTTTGGGTTATCTATGTTTTTCTACCTATTACAATATGTTCAATATTACCCTTGCATTAGTCTAGATACAACCCTAGTAACAGTTCATCCGACTTAATCGTCCAATAAAATGCTAGCATTTCGATCAAAACTTGAACATTATTTTGCATAAAATGATCCGTGAGGTCTTGATAATTATAGAGAACATGAGTGTATGTTGCCTACGTGATCTTAGGCGGATGATTACGTCATGTTTTGCATGTAGCCTTATAAAATGAACCCAGTGAAACTGACTCTAAACCATCACGAGTATGGGAGGCAGTTCCATAATGCGTTGTCAGGAGTTGGGTTCATAACGCGAGGTCAATGGCAAAGCTGCATGGCGTACGTGACAAACTGTAAATATGTTATTGTTTATATTTTAAATTTTATGGATTCATCGCAGCGATCCGCTTCACGTCGCTTGCGATTAATTCCATCATATTAAATATATAAACGATAAATAATACAAACAATCAAACTATGCATGTCCTATCTAGTATTACATATGATTAACGGTTATACAGAAATGGTAAAGAATACACCATTTGCACTGTAGCCCAATGTTTGTGTACCCACTGCACCAAATTAAACATCCAGAATAAGTTATTTTTAAAATTGGATGTTAAATTCCGTAGAACTGCAAATTCTTAATGATAGTAAACAGAAGTAATACTTACATTAAGTTTTCGTTTTCTTCTTAAATAATCCTCGGCATTCGTTCAACGCCAAACAAAACCTTAATCTAATTAAATTGTAAACCATTATGTACAGTTAATTGAACCAGTCTAGCAATTAAAATATGATTGTCCGTCTCTTCTTGATAAAAACAATGAGTCGTCCGGGTGGATATTGAAGGCGTAGTAGGCCCGCTCGGCTTTATATAGATGTTATTGTGTCGTCAAGACAACAGCTATATTTAGAGCCACGTTGTCCGAGGACTTTTGCATTCTGATACAAATGGCGAAAATACAGGCTGTATTTACCGCTTAGCAAACTTCGTCAAGCCCAATGCTACGGTGGCATGGACGGTATTTTCTTATATTGCGTGGCGACGAAATAAAAAAAAATATATTCCGTGTCTGATTTAAGCCACCGTACATTACAGAACATAAAAGTGGTTGTTTTATTTTGTAACCGTGCTCTCCCACCAAACGTTTTCCTAGTGCACCACAGCACGAAGTTTTCTAATTCGACGCTGTTAACATCGATTGCATACCCTACACTGGTGTTATAGATATAAGATTATGATTTTTTTTGTCTTAAAAGTATTCTACATTGGTTACCGCGCATACTGGATTATGAAATTATGTTAGATGTTTTTCAATTCGACAATGATTGTCAAATCGAAGAAATACACACATACTTTACTGTATACGCCCAGTGTAACGAAGTAAAGTGACCCCTATAGAATAATGACCCCTGGTCATAATTTTTCAGAAAAAGTGACCCCCTTTCTATAAAATACTGACACCCCTCTTTAAGAATAATAACTCCCTCGATGATATTCTTCAGATAAAATGATCCCCTTTCTATAAAATGATACCTTTGAAATAAATCAACCTCGATGATATCTATAAGATATTGACTCGGGTCATCATTCTCCTCCGTTCATAATATTTTCCCGGTCTTATTTTCATATTTGCCCGGGTCATTATTCGTCAGAAAATGTGACCCCGTCGATGATATGTATCAGATATTTGCCCGGGTCATTATTCTTCAGAAAATGTGACCCCGTCGATGATATGTATCAGATATTTGCCCGGGTCATTATTCTTCAGAAAATGTGACCCCCCTTCATGATATATGTAAAGTCGAATTTGGAATCAGTGACTAACCAGAAGAATGCATAGCTGAGAAAAGTCGCTTGTAATCGGTAACTGCCTCCGTGGTATCGTAAAAAAGAGCTCGTCCGACTTCTCATAAAGTCATTATGTATAATATCAGCCATCTCAAGAGTGAAAATGTGCCAAAATACGAGTATAGTCAATCTGGTTTAACAATAATTTGGTGTACACTTTCAAAAGTAAAAAAAACACAAGGATTGCTTGAAATAATACTCACTGTTCTTAATATCACATTTAAGTATCTAATAAGTCTTTAATGTTTTTAATTTCAAGGACTGACCAATGCAAGAAAGCATCTACATAAACGATAGCATCTTCGTTGAAATGCAACTCTCTATTATTTTTTAACATAGAATCTCTCTTTTCTCACCTTTCACAACATGTACACATAGGAGATTTTAAAAATTATAATTAATATAATATATATATTTATAAATATTTTAATATACAATATTTTCCCAACCAATTCTTTATCCAAACAAATAAAAACTAGTTTTATTAATTAAAAACCAGGTTGATAACGTAATCCATCCTCTTGGTGAAAACAAAGATAAAAATTACTTTATAAAAATTGATATTGAATATTTTTAATTTTGTGTTAAATATTACAACACACTGTCCCTGATCATGTCGGATTATACACACACATCCCGTCACAAAACTTACACACGCGCCGCTCCTGTTTCGAAGATTTTGGCCCTCTTGTTTGTGGTGGCCAAGTGGTTATAGTTAGATTCCCTGCAGCGACAAACCAAAGCAGCTAAAGGCGTTCTTTATATCTTCCTTGTACCTCGCGCTCAGTAAACAAAGGTAGCTGGTTGGCCCAGAGTCAGGTTCATGTAACTGGGTGTGGTTCCGGATTCATGCCACTTGTCTGCGGCATGATAGATAAGACCACAAATGTCGAAATTACAGACAACACGTCATGATTATTGGGCAACGAATTATGTGCTCGGTCATAACCGGAGACACGGATATTTTAATCGTGCGTCTTCGGCATTTTTTAGTTGTTATTACTTTGTTGTTGTTGTTCTTGTAGTTGTTGTTGTTGTTTGCCGAAGGTAAGAGTTGTAAAGGACGATTTAATTCAACTACCCAACCATCCAGGAATTTCTCGCATTCATTTGTAAACTCAGCATAATTAAACTTAAATTGTAACGGTTATATCGATTTTGCTCTTTTAAAATTTAAAATTAAGACATTTTGGGTGATTTTTCTGATTCTAACCTCAAGCAAGTATAAAAATTAATTTGGGTATGTTTTCCTCCTTTTACAATATACACATGTATAATTAATTGGCCCCTAAAACAGTGCTATCCTATGGAACACGGATACGCTATAATGGCAGAGATTAACGACGTTACAAACGTGTTTAGCCATTCATGTACTCATCATTGAATGAGGAGATAAAAAAAAGGTTGACGAATTCGTAAGAAAAATAGTCAATCATAGACGGGAAATAATTAAAGAAAAAAATATGCGCATGTATAAACAGAGAGAGAGTAATAATGATATATACAGAAAAGTTCGCCGAGATGATGGCGTATACAGTAATAGGTATAAATAACCTAAATAATGACAATTGTCTTTATATATTATTACGGCAGATAAAAATGAAATGATTCATTATGTATCTGTGAGAAGATTGACTCAATTTCAAATGATTACCATTTGATTTCACATGAACCTTCGTATTATTACGAAATAGTGTCTACAACCAATATAAAGATTCCATTTATATATTAATACTTTTTCCAATAGTTCGCAAAGGAAAATATCAAAATATATAAAATAGGATAGTTTCCTACTCTCATTAATAAGGATTTCATATACTGATGCTAACATTTTAACATCGACATCCGGAGTCTTTGTTGAAAATGATAACAATAATTTATTTATAGTATCAGATAGAGATTTCCTCAATGATTGCGAAGAATTTGGACAATTTATTTTATATAAAAAAAAGGGAAATCGTAATGTATTCGGCTTGTGAGTCAAACTGTTATTCGAAATTATATTGCTACGACGATAAATCGAATATCAACACCATATGTAACTATGGTAAATGGTAAAGAATATGCTGAAACCGTGCTTCAAGACGGTAATAGCATAAATACAATCAAACGTGAGTGATTGCTTTGAAAAGAAAACATATTCGTGAGTTTGGTATAATACTAGTGACAATCCCTGAGATTTAAGGGGTTTTAATCAAATCACAAATGACAATTTCAAGAATTGTGTAAACGGAAAGGACAGTTAACGTCCTTTACCTAATTAATGTACCTCTCTTATGATCATATTTTAATGACATGATAATAGATAATGTATTATCAAGTAATAATCTAGCGGAGCAAATAGCAATCTCAAAGTCGAAAAGAATGAGAGAAAAAAACTGCTATTTTAACCAGTTCATCTATAGCGGAAATACACCGATACGAACAAGGATAACATCCATGTTGTAACATTCACGGGTACTATTACTACTACCGTAGGTACGCTCTTGTCATAAACACTTTATCAAATGGAATACTATTGTTGCCACAAGATTAGAATATCTTATCCAAAAACCGTATCGCCTTCTGGTATCTGTCTTAATCTTTTTTTAAAGAATCCATACAATGTGAGCATGGAATTAAGTATTATCTTTATTACGATGATTATCCTAGATAACTGTCTCACACACTGCACCAAAAGTAAGAAACAGAGATAACAACGGTGTTATGTTACACCTTACGAACAGACTGAGTTACATTTGTGTTAAGATAACAATCGAAATGCTTGGTTTGCATTTTTTCATTGACATGAATGTTTCAATTGTTAAAACTGCTGTATTATGTTTTTTATTATGTCAGATATTATTCAAGTATTGAATAATAATCCCCGAGAGTTTTATTTCTAAGCACCAGAGAGAATACGACTAAATAATAATGTGTGTAACAAAGATTGCAGACCGATGTTATTGGCTTATAGTATGACAAAAAATTTTGTCCTATAATTCTGCGAATTGCGTAAAAGCGATTATAAATAATCTCTCTCGTGTGGGAAGTGTGCAGTGCTGTGATGTGTTTTTGTTTGTTCATTTTAATATTTTTTGTTAAAAATATAAATTGTAGAAATGGCCTTTGTAAAAAAGCAAAGGAATCTTGAGAAATTATCGAAACACTCCGAATATTTCAAGCTACTTAAAAAAAATATACAACATAAACGAAATAATTGATATTTCTCGCTTGAATATGGTTCATTAGATAATTAAAACAATAATATCTCTTGTTTTGACAACTCAATATTCCATGCTTTTATGTCATTTGTTTTTCTTATTATTGTGTTTCTGGCAGTTATTGTTATATGATTTGTATTGGGAAAGTTTGTGTGTTTTAGAAAACTGCCACAATTTTTATACTTAGATATGGTTTTTCATTGTATATTATATATCATAATTGTTGTTATGTACTCATTTTGAAGTACACATTTATATTAAAGATATTACATACAAAATAAAAAAGGGACTTTTTTCAAATAGGCATAGGGGGAATGTATAAAGCGTAGCACGAAAAATTACACACAATAAGACATATATATACTCTGCCTACAGTAATACACAATCCAATAGCAACATACAAAAAGTATGTATGCGCGTAGTCTCAACCCTGCAAATAGGTGAATGAGAATGAAACTAGATCAGGAAAAAACTGACCCCGTATACACAGGGTAGAGAGAGATAAGGTCACATTCCTGGCTGGCCGGGGCAGCAAGCATAAGAATATTCCACTGTCCGGACCACGCTGAGTTTGCATGGTACAAAAGTAACAAACAATACGAGCTGGCCATTTGTGGAAAGCGATTCTGCAGGCGGTAAACCATTTTTGGGAGGCAATTCTTAGAACCACAGACCAGTTCGCTGAACCCATGAACCTAATTCATTGCCGCGGTGTGGGTGGTCAGTATAAATACGAAGGCGGGATTCAGACTTCAGTATAGAAAATACTGAAACGATATTCTCGTCTTCTAGGTAAGCTAAATTTATTTATTTATTGCCGCACTTTTGTTATTAATTGTATTTTGTATGCTGAATATTTTATTGATTATTGTCACTTAATTTCTATTTAAATATTCTTTCATGATATTATTCATGCTAAGAAATGGTAATCATCTTAAAATGTTATTTCATATATTTATATACAATTTAGATATTATTTTTAGTGTAAAATGTTTTGCCGTGTGTGTGTATTTATAATTGATTGTTTTAAATAATTATATCAATAAAGTATAGAAAATACTGAAAAGATATTCTCGTATTCTAGTTTTCAGATGAATCCCTGAAATTAATAGCTGTCCGAAGAGTCCTCTATTTCCCCAGGACTACCTCGTGACACAACTACAACTCAATCAGCTAATAACAAACTAGGCGCGGGACATTGTTATACAATCAAGCTATATATATATATATATATATATATATATATATATATATATACAGGTGGGGGAAGACCTCTGCTTACACTGATGCGCTGGACTTACCACAAGACCGCTGCATGGCTTCCTCACAATAAACCTACAGAGACTCGAACCAACAGCGGTGCGGGCTACGTGGTATTCTATCTGTGGCTATAACCACTATGCCACTTTTTTCATTCCTCAAAACGACTAAATCTGCCATTGATTAACGCATTAATACAATTGTGCGATTAAGACGAAAATTTTCCTTTTTCAGAACTGCCGTGCGTTCCCGAATCATCATTTCTGTACTACATATCTGTCTTTTTTGTTTTCAACTATATAGTCAATTTGATGCCATAATATCAATCTGTTAAATTCTAATTTACCGACATATTTTTTAATAATGGCCTTTTCAATGTGGGTATACTTTTAACAGATCTATAACACTTAATGTATTGTTATGTCATAAAATGGCAGTTGAAAAACATGTACAAATTGTTCATTGTACATTTCAAATTCAGTCTTCATACATATTGTATGGGGTTTTACACGTTGTAGAAATATACATTACGATAATACTTGAATGCAAAATACGCCTCACTCCATGCAGTAGGTGATTTAATCAGTTTAAAATAACTCCCGAACAGCTACGTTTACATAAATTGCATGTTCATCATTGTATTCCTTGCAACTTGTTATTATGCTTGATAAGCTTCTAATAATGTTTTACTTTTCGTTGATGTGAAGCAAATCGTCATAACTCTAATCACCCAGCAAGCTATATAAGGTATTATTGTATCTATGCAAATGGCTTGGACTAAACATAAACCCGGGTATATATCTTCCCAGGTATTTCTATATATAGTCTTTGTAACTCTACCTTTGTTTTGCAGAGGACATGACAATACCCGGCCAATCAACTCTAGCCTTGAATGCATGTATAGAGAACCTCAACCAGGAGCGTTTCATGGCTTGGTGCAAAAATAGTGTTACTTCAAATAAATATAAATCCCTTACAATAGTTTGGCACTAAACTCTTAATTCGTAATTTTGAAAGGACATTGTTACATGTTATATTCTTTAGGCGACGTTTACGAGCTTGAAAGAAATGTTAAACCATTTATTTTGTTGCGGGTATTACTGAGAGCCGTTGGGCACAAGGAATTTGTATGACCTTCTCTGTCGCAAACTACTAGTCCAGCCAAGAAACCTTCGAGGGGAATTAGTATAGGTTGTAAGAACATGTTACTTATCGATGTAAAACAAATAAGTTTAAAAATTGTTTCACTATAAAATTGTTCGTAATTTACCATTTCTTCGTCGCGTTTACCCCCCTTTTTTATATCTATATCGCATTATAATACTCTGGAATAAAATAATGGCCAATCAAAATATAACGATAGAATTGGATATGCAAAGTAAAGATGCCTTAACCGTATGTATAAACAATCAATATAGTAAAATATGAATTAACATTTTTCAAAAGTGAACTCAAGATGGTGGTAGATTATGTGAAATATAGTAGTGTTTGTGGTGAAATGGTAGTGTGTCAAATTTGTATACCTTTTCCCTGGCTTGAACCACTTTGTCAGCAGTTTGACTATATTTGGCATCCAGGCTGGGTCAGTTACACTGGTTCTTAACTGTTCTCAGAAGAGATCCTTTATAATCAATAAACTGCATCTATACTCAAACGCAAAAGAAACTATACTTTTTTATGTTTAGTACCATTGTCTAGCTTATTTAATTGCCTACAAAATGACGTATTTAATTAAAAGAAATACCAGTTTCTGTAGAGACGTGTTTATCAAACGAAAGTGGTACGGACCAAAAAGAAAAATACAACATCGACGGAATTACCTCTACTAAACACCATCAAAGCTTCAATAACCTTGATGTTTTGAAATTCGCGGCATTGCAAGTCAAATGTTTTTGTTTTCTTTCTCTAAGGACTTGGTAGAATGTATTGAGATTTGTTTTGACCAATTTCACATTTATTCAGACAGTACACGGGCAAATCGTGCAGAACGATTTTTTTAGGCGTAAACGGTGTCCGGATGTACCCACTGTTTGATATACAAACATCCGTGCACCACAGGGTTTACATGTTAAACGGTTAGGACCAATATAACAGTAGTTATGCGAAAATCAAACATGTACAGTTTCTTTTGTGCTTGAGTATAAATGAAATCTAACCAGAGTGCATTTCTGTCGCTAGAAATATTCACAAAAAAGGCTGCAGTATTATCGGCTACTGCAGTAAAACCCTGCTTGAAGACCCCTCGCTAATAAAACCACTCATTCTTTAAGTAAAAATCCACTGGTTTCTTCTCCACAATTATGACCACTATAAAGACAACACCCAGTCGTCAAAATAACTTATTCCACTATGAATTTCAACCCATTAATGAGACCAAAAATATTACCCAGAGTATTGCCGGGGAAAATGATTATGAAGTTTTTGAACCTAAAATTGCGATATATAGCAATATATAAAGCCTTAAATCAAAACATATATGCACAAAATGTGGACACTTCTTTTATTTATTGTCATATTTTGTGCTTTTGTGTTAGGTAATAACTCAACTTTTCAACTGATGTTTTGATTTCAAGCTTCCTTTCTTACTTATAGTACATGTAGTAACCATAACCACTTAATCATATTAGCTTCACAAGGCTTCGGCACATACCCTTGTCGCTATGAGTTTTGAGTAAGCATTCCAATCTGTATTGTACTCGTTCAGGTCCTTGGTTCGAGTCTGATCTGGATGCATATGTTTCTCAACTGGCTACAATTGGCACTAAACGTAGGGCTGTTACAGTATAGTTCTCAAGTATAATAACCCTTGGATTTGTCATGAACATATCATTTGTTCTGTCCGGTGAATTTGGGACAAATTCCAAATAGGCGAGGGAGTATGTAATGGCCTATAAGTAACACTTTCATTGTAAGATTTTTGTAAAGGGTCTGGTAGCTCAGTCTGTATAGTACTTGCTCCGTAATAAAGGGATCCCCACTCTTACCCCGGAGTAGCACTGTCATTCAGATTTTGTTTAGTTTGGCAAGAACATAGATTGTTTTTCATGGCAATGATCTGCCAACCCTGTAGGCAAGTGGTCTCGGGTTCAAATGACGAGACTGTACATTGTTTCTTACTTGTTAATACAACATCCTGTTTGTAACCCTTATCAGAGTGAAATTTGCGTTAGGAATCGTATGATTAATATGTTGAGCTCTCGTGTTGTATGCAAAGAGTCCTGGGTTCAGATCCCGGTCCACCTTCACATTCTTTTTTACCTGGTTACATTTGGTGCCAAACATGGGGCTGTTTCAGTATAGTCCTTCTGTATATATCACCCTTTGGTTTGTCATGAACATAACAATTTGTTCTGTCCTATGCATTCAAGGACACATTTCAAATGACACAGCAGACTAGTAAGAGATTTGTGTAAGTGTGCCCATCCTTTAACCAAGGGGTCTCCGACTCAAGCCGTTCCCCACTCTACCTCGTGATAAATATTTGGGTCTGTAAATTTGTATATATTTGTAAATAGATTATAGTCAAAGACAAATTCACACCAAGTACTCAATAACATGACTTTGCTCGCGTATGTAGGTACATATGTGCACATATGCCAACAATATATAAAATTTTATCGCTAAATGCTAAGATTTATGGCTTTCAATATATATGCATCTCTTTCTCTCTCTCTCTCTCTCTATATATATATATATATATATATACCGTACGTTAAAAAACTACCACTACCCCCCACACTCACACAGTATGCACCTCCATCTTACTAGAAACATTTTTTTTTCAGTGGGAGCGTACACCCGGAGACATCCACCCCACCCCCACCCCAAAACTCCGCCGCAGTAGTTACCTCCCCTTACAGTTGTCGATAACCTCTGCCACCAGAAGTAGATTTCTGCTGATATAGGCTGGATTTACTTTTATCACTTATGACTTGTTTTGAATATATCATATTAGATTAGTTTCGTTATATTTCACGAAAATAACATTCATGATTTCGAAAAAAGTAAAAAATCAAATCATATAACATTAATTTATAAAACTATAAATGTTGGTCACATGGTTTCAACTATCATCACGTGACTTGTGTGATGGCAGTGGTTAAAGTAGCGTAGCGTGACGTAACCGGTGCGCGGAGTTTGCCCCACCCCCTAACACACACTCACATTACAAGCAGATTGACTTAGCTGAAACTCAGCTATTTTTCAAACCACTGTGGCAGACATCTGTGCAAGATCTCACCAATATAGATTGGGATTGCAGAGGATATTAACGTTTAAAGAGTAAAAATCTGTATCCGGGTAGAACCACCGACCTACCGCAAGCCAGCTGGAAGGCTTCCTCAAATGAAAATCCGAATGACTCTGCCAGGATTCGAACCCACGCGGTGAGGGGCTGAGTGAATGTTAAAGTCAACGACTTTACCCTCTCGGCCACGGAGGCCCCGGGCTCACTTTAGGGGCCCACATATATGATAGTTGATACTGCTTTCAGATGTATCACTCACTTCATAATTTTTCAGTGAGTAGGATATAATTGCTATTTAATAGGCCCATATGAGTATTCAGCCTAAGCACTATTTTCTTATGGACCCAAGTTCCTACTGAGCAAATTTCAGTGTACAATCCTCACTCTCATCAGGACGATCATCATTATACATGTATCATTTTTTATATTTAACAGTTTTAAAGGTTTGCTTAGGAAAACAAACATCAGCCTGGGTATGTCTATCATTTGTACCTTCTCGTCTAATAGTTATCTGTAAAAACATGCTTTCGAGTTACATTTGTCACAGACCAAAATTCTTTTCTCTACAAAAAAGTTACTCTACACAATATTTCCTTTTCTGGGAGGACTTAAGAAAATAATTTTTTTTTATTGGTTGTTGTTTTTTTTCAACAAAGTTAAGATGACGGTAATCTTATTGTCCTTCGAAAAATAGGAGTTAATACTTTAAATAAAAAAGAATATACGAAACAAAAGAGTACAAAACTTGAAACAATATTTTCTAGATAGCTTCTTGAAATTCTGCAAGCTTTTACCCAAACAAAAGGAAAGTTGGGTTTAATGTCCCGCCGTAGTCTAATGGTAACGTATCCGATTACTGATCCAAAGGTAATGGGTTTGAACCCCGCTGGAGGCAAGAATTCTTGATGACCTTCCCGGGCACAAAGTACTGGTCCAACCCAGGAACCGTCGAGAGGATTTAGTACAAGTTGTAAGAACTTGTTTCCCAATCGGCGTAAAATAAAAATTAAGTTTAAACTAAACAAAAGGAAAGTCTAAATATCTTATTTATATTATGTGAATGTATTTTATGACTTGGATTGTTTTCATTCCTTTACGAGGAAGTTAAAGATGAACTGTTTGGGTTTGAATTAGGCAAGGTTCTGACACACCTGGATGAAGTGTATCTGCAGGTATCACAGGACCAAGGTCACAAATCATTAGTAACCATCTAGTACAGCTGCCCTTGGTACAAGGAGGATGTTGGTTCAATCACTGGCAGCAATATACCATAGTCATAAATTTTAGCACTGATATTTCTTCCTTAGATTTTGCATATAAGGGTGGTTTGTAGGAGGAAGTAAGAGAAAAACCCTCGTAACTGGTTGGGCATCACTGAACCCTCTCATGTACATGACCAGGGATTGAACCCGGAACCCATTGATGAGAAGCGAAGCATGTTACCACTACGCTATCCAGACACCCATGTGTGGCATCATTCCACTTGTGTACAGCATGATACCACAGTATCAGTAAGACAGCACTGTATATATGTGTGTCTCTTTATTTTTATCTGTAGACAGTTTCTAAATAATGCACAATGTGCGGGAGGACTGTCCGTAGGATGACTATAATAATTCAATTTCCAGCTCTGGCTTGATAGAGAAAACGGTTAACTGATGCCCAAAACTCTCCATGCTTTCCTGCATTTCTAGTTACTAGAAATATGTTAGCTGAGCTTTTTGTTTAATGTTAACCCTGCTAACAGTCTCACAGTGCCTTGAGAGATTGTGATTTGTTTCATACTGATCGGGAGTGCGGGTTTTTTTGTGTTGTTGTTTGTTTTTTTTGCGTTGCATACTGTATCTCCATTTCGTTGTGGTTGCAGGGCAAGGTGTCATTCCGCTGACAATTTCGGAGATATTGAAGGGTTGTCATAAATTATTCATTAAAATAGTGTTATCCTTATGTAACTGAATTCCAACTCAAGAACATCCATAATTTGGTAAGAATTACTTTCAACCGATTTGAAACTGAGGGTTGTGGGCTCCAATCGAAGAGTGGTCATTTTTTCTCTCCAATTTTTTACTTCGACCATTATTTATGTATTACTCAAATCAGAAAGAAAACAGTTTTTATTTCATGATATATATGTGTAGGTTTTTATTGGATAAAAATGCTAAACGTAATAACAAGTATGGCTGATAATATCACGTAATAACAAGTATGGCTGATAATATCACGTAATAACAAGTATGGCTGATAATATCACGTAATAACAAGTATGGCTGATAATATCACGTAATAACAAGTATGGTTGATAATATCACGTAATAACAAGTATGGTTGATAATATCACGTAATAACAAGTATGGCTGATAATATCACGTAATAACAAGTATGGTTGATAATATCACGTAATAACAAGTATGGCTGATAATATCACGTAATAACAAGTATGGCTGATAATATCACGTAATAACAAGTATGGCTGATAATATCACGTAATAACAAGTATGGCTGATAATATCACGTAATAACAAGTATGGCTGATAATATCACGTAATAACAAGTATGTCTGATAATATCACGTAATAATAAGTATGGTTGATAATATCACGTAATAACAAGTATGGCTGATAATATCACGTAATAACAAGTATGGTTGATAATATCACGTAATAACAAGTATGGCTGATAATATCACGTAATAACAAGTATGGCTGATAATATCACGTTATAACAAGTATGGCTGATAATATCACGTAATAACAAGTATGGCTGATAATATCACGTAATAACAAGTATGGCTGATAATATCACGTAATAACAAGTATGGCTGATAATATCACGTAATAACAAGTATGGCTGATAATATCACGTAAATAATAAATATGGCTGATAATATCACGTAATAACAAGTATGGATGATAATATCACGTAATAACAAGTATGGCTGATAATATCACGTAATAACAATCAAGCAACAGAATATCACGTAAATAATAAGTATGGTTGATAATATCACGTAATAACAAGTATGGCTGATAATATCACGTAATAACAAGTATGGTTGATAATATCACGTAATAACAAGTATGGCTGATAATATCACGTAATAACAAGTATGGCTGATAATATCACGTAATAACAAGTATGGCTGATAATATCATAAAGTATAATTCCAGCAACAGTCTAACCTACACTGGCATGATATGTGACGTCTGTAATGTTGCAAAGATATATAATGGTATTTGTTGTGACAGTGGTGTGCATCATATTGGTGTAGTGACAAATAAAAACAACTGTGTAACTTTACAGTTATTTGTATGTTGGTTTACAAATCTTTCTATCATATCCCCAAATACAAAATAATGTGACTGGGTGTGGTATCATACCACATGTCAACGGCATGATACTGCAGCACTATGTCTGTCTCAAGTAGACATAGTCTCCAAATGACTGAAACACTGTCGGTGGGACGTTTAAACCTAACAAACACACAATCAAACTGTGACAGTAATTGTTCTTATTTTATTTTAAGACACCTCTAATGTATGCTTTGTATAAATATATTTGTCCATGTGTACCTCTATAAGTATGTCTGTGAATCATTTGTGTCCATGTGTACCTCTGAACGTTGTTGTACCTTTCCAATATGAAGTGTGCACCTCTATAAGTATATCTGTGCATCATGTGTGTCCAACATGTGTGCCTATATGTACCTTTGAACATTGCACTGCGCGAAATTTGGGATTTACTTTGAAATTAAATTTGCCAACATTCCACCTGAAAAATTTACTTGGAATTTAAGGTAAGTAAATTTGGAGTAAACATAACATAAGTTTACTTGGAATGTTGGCAAATTTACTTAAAAGTAAATTAACAATCATTCCATGTGAAAAATTTACTTGAAATTTAAGTTAAGTAAATTTGAAGTAAACATAACTTAAGTTTAATTGGAATGTTGGCAAATTTACTCAAACGTAAATTAACAAACATCTCATCTGAAAAATTTAATTTAAAGTAATCGTATTATCAAAATGAAACATAATAAAATGACATTAACAAAAAAGATAAAAAAAAAAAAAAAAAAAAAAAAAAAAAAACGTAGTTCATTCTAGAAATTAGTGATAGTAAGGTTACGGCATGTGCCTTGCAAAGCAAAATACCAATTTAACGTCATCAGTATAATCGGCACGTGCCAATTAAAGTTGTGGAACATCATTGATTATGTTTAAGGATTAACACCTTTAACAGATTAAAGTTCTTAAGGTATCAGTTTATTATGAAGCTGCCTAGTTAGTCAAAATAAATAAAACCTCTTGTACTATATACTATTTATTCATTACTTTTACAAAGTTTACACAAATAGTTACAAGCAATTAACAGACATCCCGTGCAGAATATTTCCTGGTCTTATAACAATCCTGGGAATTTTTTGGGATTCCCAGGATTTGTTGTGTCACAAACCTGGTAATCCAGGCCCGGATTCACCGGGGGGTGGGGGGGGGGGGGGCTCCAGCATTCCCTCCCCCAACCCAACTGGCCTGATCATACAATTTTCCAGGTGACTGAAATTGCCTTGATTGGGTAAATGCTTGTGGTAAGAAGTGGAAATCCCCATTGTGAGCCCCTTAATGAAATAAAAATTAGCTAAATGACCAGTTACCCAGGCCGACCCCTAGCTGCTGTGAGAGCATCCGCTCACACTTATCTCTCTGCTGTCACCTTGACAACGTCATTGTGTCTGCTCTAATCTGAATCAGCCAAACGCGTGTGTGCATGTCACAGATGTCAATTAATGCACTAATAGCGATTAGTATAAATTTAAGTCGTATTTATTTTGCATATTATAGTAAAATTGATAAACGAGGATCAAATCAAACTCAGTGTTATATACACTTTTGAAGTAGTGTGTAATGCGACAAAACAAAAATAAAATAATAAAAAAAAAGATCCTAACACATATTTTACGATTTTATGGATGACTGGCGTGCTCTCTCCTCCCCCCCCCCCCCCCCCCCCCCCTCTCTCTCTCTCTCTCTCTCTCTCTTACAGATTATAAAGTGAACATAAATATGTATTCAAACAGAAAGGAATCATATCTAAAACAACAAATGGACAATAACAGACATGTCAATGTTAATATATTTAATAGAATGTAACAAATTTATGTTCTTTTAGTAGATCCCAAAAATATAGTGTAATACTGTATTGTGAAAAGAAAATAATAACCTTCTCAATCACATACATT
Organism: Solen grandis; assembly: GCA_021229015.1. Lineage (NCBI taxonomy): Eukaryota > Metazoa > Mollusca > Bivalvia > Adapedonta > Solenidae > Solen > Solen grandis. The sequence goes on along the minus strand of CM037789.1, from coordinate 62,094,572 downwards.
TTCATATTTAAACTTCCTTTTTTCAATTTATATTTTATTTTTTATATATAGCCAAAAAGTCCCCCAGCTGTGTTAAAAGTCGCAACCTAGCTTTGCTGCAAGTGCCATAAAAATCGTATTAATGGCAATATATATCATACCGAAAAAATATTTTCAGAGATCACAGATCTAGATATATTGGTTTAGAGGGATATGAGTTCGAGCCCCGGCTACCATCTATGGTTTTTGTATGCGCGAAATCTTTACGGAGGATGTGAGCCTACTGGTCCTTCACAAGAACGATGGTTAGGTTAACTGCCCGCCTGGGTCAAGAATCTTGTCAAAAAAGAAGAAAATAAGATGCACCTTTTAGCAAAAAAAGCTGCCCCAACATGACCCAATTTCGAACTTATCAAAGATTTTGATACAAAAATTCTGGTCAAGTTTCATGAAGATTGTGCCAATGTGGCCTCTAGCTAGAGTGTTTACAAGCCAAATTGTTGACGACGCACGACGGACGAAGGGTCATCAAAAAAGCACACATTAAGCACGTTGTGCTCAGGTGAGCTAATAAAAAATACAAGTGTTAGTTGTTTTTATATTGAACATAAATTTTATGCAATTTTATTCTTACGTACATATATTATAAAATTCAAAATATTGCAAAAACTCTCAAACGAGAAAAAGAAAATCAACAACAACAACAACACATATTTTCATAGTATTTGCAGAGATGTGAATATACCTAATGTAGCTCCGTGGTATTTGTATCAGGATAAAATATTATTACCATGGTTTTGCAAAATATTCTTTTGAAATACAAATGATTAAATCTATATTTATTATTAATACCCTTTTGCTAGGGTTATAGCTTAAGATTTGATAATATTCACATTTTAAGTGTAATGTTTTTTTTTTATTTGTTTCTTTTTTTCCGAAAACAATTACGCAAGGTTCCGAATTAACCGTGACCAGAATGTAGTTGTTGCAAGGTTTCAGGAATCCTTCGCTGAAATATATTGCCGAAAATTGACGCTAATTTACTTGTATTTTATTATTATTTTACATCATAAATCATATAATTCGGCAAAAAATATATTTTTACTCTCTTTCGATACCAACATTTTGTTTCGTAACTGATTTTAACTTTCCCTCTTTTAAATTTGAAAACCGAAATAACACAGCGTTGCATTAATCCGCCATTCTGAAAACTTCAGCGGTTGAACGACACACCATGTAAACGCCATTAATTCGCAATATTTTCTCAGATGGCATCCATTTTATTATAAAGGTAACACAGATTAGTATTAATTATGTTTGTAATGAAATATTTCTTTAAAATTATCCTTAGAGTGGAATTCCTTTGTTTGCAAATGGCGAGGGGTGGCTAGGAGTTTCTTTATTGCCCGTCGATGGCCTAAACGACTTAATTGTAGATCAATACATTTTCTATGTTTTGTTGAGTCTCAATTCTTTTAGTTTAATTTGACTCCCAGAATTTATTTTTGTGCACGCTATGTGCAAATTAATCTCTCGGGGAACTAATAAATAACAAATCGATCGGCCTCGGTTAACTTCGTCCATAATTCAAAAAATGACTTTAAAGAAAAAAATAATGTTCTGCAGACAATCCATATAAATGTTATTGTATGTTATGAAATGTGTTATCTGCAATAAAAGAAAATAAAAACATTTCGGTTTACACTATAATATTGTTGGTTTATCTTGTAGATAATAAGTTTGAAAGAAAAATAATCTCTATTGTTTTACTCCTTTGCGGTATTATAGAGAAGTGTATATTCCTATTTGAGTCTGACCGCCGTGGTATAGGTGGGGATTTTAAAAATAATTAAAGTGCATACAACATTGTAAATTTGAAATGAAATTTACACATGTTTTAGGTCATAGTCTTTTCTATGAATTGGTAAGATTTCATATAAATATGAGCAGTAAAAACCGGGGTGGCGCGGTGATACTAGGTCTCATATATAGGGTAGCATATATTCCTATTGAGTCTGACGACCGTGGTATAGGTGGTGCTTCTAACAAATAATTTAAGTGAACTATTGGATAAAATATTGAATGACATTTTCACATGTTTTAAGTCATAGCCTTTTCTATGAATGAATTTTCTATAAATATGACCAGTAAAAACCCGGGTGGCTCAATGATACTGTAGTAGTGAATATTAAGACCACCGTGGTATATGTGTGGAAAGTGCATAGAACAATAAAAAAAGTTGAAATGAAATTTTTAAACACATTTTAGGATATAGTATTCTATATGTTTTGGCAAATTTACATATTGATATGACCAATAGAAACTGGATGGCACGCTGTTTCTATGGTAGCGTAAATTCCTAGATGAGTCTTACCGCCGTGGTATAGGGTGGGATTTAAAAAGAAAAAAAAACTTACAAGTGCGCTTAAGAATAAAATATTGAAATGACATTTACACACATTTTAGGATATAGTTTTCTCTATGTTTTGGCAAATTTTCATATTGATATGACCAATAGAAACCTGGGTGGCGCGATGATACTGGAGTAGTAAAAACCCGGGTGGCGCGGTGATACTAGGGTAGGGTATATTCCTAGTTGAGTCTGATCGCCGTAGTATAAGTGGGGACTTTTTCAAAAATAATTTAAATGAATTTAACAAATTTTATGTTATACGAGTAGTCTCTTTATTCTTTTTTTTTTTCTTGTTTAAAATATAACGGATGGCACGAAGGCACTAGATCTGGATTTGGTATCCGCATAATAGCAACGTACCAACCGTTACAGGTGCGAGATCAAGGAAAAAAGGAAAAGGCTAATATGCAATAAAAACATAAAATTTTCGTATGAAATTTGCATAGATGTTGAATGTAAAATGTTATTTTATATGGAGGCTATTCGTTGCCAAACATCCAGCCTTGTAATCATGACAATTTATACTTCGGTTCAACTAAACAGATTTGTAAAAGTATAAACGTTTATCCGAGAGGTACATATTGTGCTCGTATTGTGCGTTTTGATAATCTCGATTTAACTAGTAACGTTTTTACTTCTAGAATGTAATTTAGTAACATGCAGCTAAGATAAAATGCAAATAATATTTATAATTTTTCAAACTCAAATTTACGAAATGTACAATGACATACACGACACGCTTTACGCCGTACATCACGACGTTCGAGAATGAAGCCGCATCAGATAACACTCTCAGGTTTACAACTGCATACTTGACTTTTACATTTCTACGCGATTAACATTTGTAGACGATTTTGCAACTTCCATATATGGCAGTATCACGGAAATAGGCGAAGATTTAAAGGCGGAGCCAAATTTCACGAGCGGAAAATAAAGAGAGGTAACTCTTACACATTGATAAATCGGTAAGTATAGAAAGATTTCGTATTTACCTGAGTCTGAAAATGATACTGTGTTGATACAATAATTTTATATACATCAATTGTTAATTGTTATACTTACCTTTGGACTCTTTTAACATATACATGGTAAAATTGAAAACGAAAACAAAAATTTGGTTGAAAAAATGTTATGTAGATCTATGAAAGGGAAGTTGCTATGTACAGACATTTAAGCTTCATAATTTTGGTTTTAATTTTACTAACGTTATAAGTGAATATTAAGAAATGAAAGCTTTACATTAGAAACTGCATAGATTTTTTCTCTCTTTTTTCTTATCCAGTCATACCCTAGTATTAAGGTTATATTTGTGACATAGTAATTAAATGTTACTTAATATTACTGGGAAAGGCAGCAGCCAGAATTTGGCCTGTAAAAATTTTTGTATAGATCTATCTGTAGCAAATCTTCCATCTGTTTTGACTTGAAAATTGGACACTAGTAAAGCAGCAACTTAACTTAACCTTAAATATCAATTTGACTTATTCCTTCTATAAATATATTTGTTTTGCATAAAAAAATCTTGATTTATAGTCAAGCAGTAATTTTTACTGTCTGGAAAAAAAACCATTAAGAGTTGGATTAAGACACAGACTGTTGATGGAATGTAACTTTTAAAGAAATTAATCAATCTGCAGGTATGTATATGAACAAACACAGAGATTCAAATAATATTGGAAGTCAGACACTTTTTTTGCATTTAAAACATTAATATATTAGGTGACAAGCAAAGGATCAATCTTTATTAAAGCAGAAGATATCTTATATCTTTATAGAACATCTCTTGATTAAAGACATAATGAATACTTCAACTTGAACTTTATACTGCCAATAGTCAATATTGACTACTTAAGGCACCTTAATTTTGGATGTGTTCTTGAATTGTTATTCAAAAAATTGAGTCCGGTACACCTCAGCTCTGTTTGTGAAAATTATGCATTGTTTTTCTGAAAATTGTGAATAAAAGAATCGACTTTATTATGAAAGTGGCATTGAGTGCGAATTCACAACACCAGTAATGGCAGTGGCTAGATATTAAATTTTGAAAAAAGCTCAATTGTGGTGAAGTGGGTTCTCATATCATGTGGCTTTGGTGGCTCGACTAAAAAAACATCAAAGTTAAAATCCTGGCCAGGGATATAAAAATCTAAATATAAATTTAGCCATGCTGCGCTTATATTGCTGGCTTTACAATGTAGGTTGGGTACGTTTCAAAAACTAATCTTCTTTATATCTTCTGATGTCGATTCAATACCTGCATACAATGGCACTCATGCAACTGAAACACATGATGCTTAGTAAATAATTGTGATACTGTTTAATTCTCATAATGCATTTACCTTGAATGTGTAGACCTACACGCTTCAACATTTCCCTTATTCGTTCATGGGAGATAACTGCGTGGAGATTTGCCAGTCGTTGTCGGAAAATACCGAAAGTGAGCGGACAATTACGTTTATTTACGATGATGTAGTGGGCGGGGAAATGGGCGGAGCTTATTTGTCAACATTGCAAACGTGTAAACCTGGATTAAGCTGAGCCGAATCATGATGGTCGGACAATGTAAAGTTGCGAGCGTTAAAGTAAGAAGGCGTTTTGTAGTTTATCAAAATGCATTTTTTTGAAATACGTATTTACAATGTTGCATCGGCAAATTCAGTCCAAAAATGTATCTCTGGAGTTTAAATACTAAGAAATTCAAATAAATTGTGTATTTTGTCGAAAAATAAACTGTTCAATTCGGATCAACAAGGCTGGATTTTTGGCAACGAATAGCCTCCATAATTTTAAAGCAACTTGTGAAATTTCATACAAATACGACTTGAAATAACACGGGTGGCGTCTTCAAACCCTGGACGGAGTCAAGTCCCCCAGCGGTGAGATCTTGAAGTGAATTTTGAAAATGAATTTAAACATCAAAAAAGTAAAATATATCAATGAAATTTGCACATATGACGTAAAATGCTATTATAAAACTACTAGTGAAATTTCATACGATAACAACCTGTTATAAAACGGGGGGCGCTATAAAACCCTGGATGGCGCATAATCCTGGATGGCGCTTTTTAGTAGGACCCTTGAATCCCACTGAATCACTGTTTGAATGTCTCATTGCATATTGTAATGCCGAACATCTGCTGGCTATGACATTGAATACTATACAAAATGGAGCCTGTATTATAGCAATTGTCATAGCTTTAATGAAATGACATCTGATTTATTTAACGTTTTTCTTCAGCTGAAAAAGCCTTGCTGTAACAACATGTTCTACAATGTTTTGTTCCACTTTGAAAACAACGGATATTTGGATCATGAGGATTTAAAGCAGGTTACCACTCTTATTATAAATACTTTTTTGGAGAGAAAAAAAATTCTAAGGAACTTTGCAATTTTTTTTTTTCCAGTTTGAAGTGATTTTTATATTGTCAAAGAAATAAATGTAAAATCTTTGAAAACTAAATTGTTGCGTATCAAAGAACAACATGAGACATCCTCAATGCTACTACCCTTACCTATTCCATGGTAGTTAATTGGTATATGTCAAAATTATTGCTGCTTGTGTTTAATTGCAAATAATTCCTTTAATCTTATGTGCATAAAGCATACTTTTGTATTGATTGCACACATACACATACAGTTGAACATGTACTAGTGGTCACCTGTTTTAAGCGGACAAACTGCATTTAACAGTCAGTTGCATATTTTCTAAACTAGCCTTTTGTTGTATATTTACTTCTTCTTCTTCTCTATTTACTTTAGTGACCACCAATTTCTCTTGTTCCCTTGACTGACTGCTTAAGACAGGTTAGACGGTATATTCATTTTTTTTTCAACAGGATCATGGATGATGCTGAAAAGATGCTTTTGTGGTGTCGTGTTTCAACATGATGTGCTAATGGTGTCATCAGTGACCGATGTCGAGAAAGCCACTGGATCCCTGTTGAAGAACACTGAAGGTTAAATTTTTACCCCCAAATATTATGAAGTGCATATTTAGAGTAAGAACGTCAATTATGCAGGCAGTTTTCCTTGCATGCCGTCCCCAGTGGTAAGGGTGTTTTCCCTCAAGAATGGGAAGCTGTGGGTTCGATCCCTGGTCCTTCCAGCTGGCTTGCGGTAGGTTGGTGGTTCTACCCGGATGCCTCTGTGCATTCAGGGTCTTCCTCCATCTGTAATTAGCTGGACGTCACTATATGACTGAAATACTGTCGAAGCGATGGTAAACTAAAAAAATAGTCAAATAGTCATTGTGCTTGCATTTCTTTAAAAGTTCTTGTCAGCTGCAGTGAAAGTGAGGCTGCAGATGCGACTGTGACAGGCTTAACTGCATTGTTAAATATAATCAGGACCATTTGCTTTTTAATATGAAACTTAATTCTTAATTTCAAAAATTGCCGACTCCATCATAAATGTTATTTATTAGATTATTAATGAAGACAAGGAAGCAAAAAATAAACTATGACAACAAAATTTAAAATGGGGGTATTAATCACTTCAAGTAATAGTTCTACATTCTATATATGCTTTGGTCCCGCTAGAATATTTCCTCTTTTGAGCCAGAGAAAATAATTATAGACCCCCCCCCCTTTTTTTTCAGACCAATCGTACATTTATAGCTGCATTGTAGGTCAGTTACATTGTTATAGCCTGTCTTTCCCACGTGTTAAGTACTGTCAAACACTGCCTCAGAACGTTTTTGGTGTGATGGGGGTGGGGGAAGTGTATGGCCTTGTACCTCACAAAATATGTCTTGTCCACACTCTGAAACCTCACATATTTGTCAAACACACATCTGGGAATATTTAGGGGTGTGATGGGAGGTGTATCGCCCTTACCTCACAACTGGGAATATTTAGGGGTGATGGGAGGGTGTATCGCCCTGTACCTCACACATCATATCTTTGACAGTTAAGGATGTTTAGGGGGGTGTCATGGGAGGGTGTATCGCCCTGTACCTCACACAATGTCTGTTCTAACACCTTCTAGGAATGTTTAGGGTTGTGGGGGTCCCTCCTTCTGCCGACAGCTGGAATTTTAGGGGTGTGATGGGAGGGTGTATTGCTCTGTACCTCACACATCATATCTTGTTCTACAGTTTCAGAAAGATAAGGGGTGTGTTGGGAGTGTGTATCGCTCTTTACCTCACTCAGTGTCTTGCCTGACATCGTCTCGGAATGTTTAGGGGTGTGATGGGAGGGATATATCGCCCTACACCTCACACATGTTTTGTCTGCTTATGCAGATCTTTGGGTTGTAATCTACAATATCATAATACACGAAGCTGCAAGGTTCAGGATCTTGATTCCTAGACAAAAATTACAATAGTATTATCATAAATATATTATTATGTACATAATTTGTTCGTTCAAGTTAATAGTTGGCTGATATCAAAAATAAAGGATCAAGGAAGGAACTTTTGGATTGCCCATTCAAGCATCTGGATTGACATTTTAGTTTACCTTGTACAATTTCAGTTTTTTAGCAATGGGCAGTGTATTTATTTTAAGTCTTCTCAGAAACTGATAAATATCCATGTAAATCTGGCTTTGAAATATTAACAATCACACATGCAAAATATCAGACATGCACCCAATTCGGTTTGATTGAATTGGTTCATTTGAAAGTATGGCCTAACAAGAAACTATACCTGTGTGTAAGACTTTAAGAAACTAAAACTGATAATAATCCTAACATATTAGAATGGCACATAATATTAAGTGTGATCTTCTTGGGTAGAACCAGTACAATCAACAGGCTTGGGGTAATTAAAAAGGTAATGTGTATTGCATTGAAATGCATTATATTTTTCGAAATATTGTTTGTGTGTAATACAAGAAAAAAATATTGCAGGTAATTACAGTGTCGGCCAGGGTGGGGGATGGATTTTTACCAACTGAGCTTGCAAGGGCTATTTATTTAACCTGACAGTTTTGAAACAATATCCGAATATATATATGGTAGTGTTAAAGGTTGTTTTTTTTAATTTGGATTTGTTTTATTCAGCTGCTATAAATAGGTTTTTATATCCTTGTTAAAAAACAGCAGGAATGCATTTGCTCACCACCTGCAGGTCACCAATTCGGTTAAATTATGTTCCTAAATGAAAACAATTAAATGCCACTACATGCCTTTTGTGACATTTTGTGAAAAGTTAACTTCAAATTTACTTGAATGTTGGTTAATATAAGTTCTTCACTGGACTGTGTTGGTAGTCAATAAGTGACATTTTGTGAAAATTTTAGTTCAAATTTACTTAAATGTTGGTAAATTTAAGTTCTACATTTGACTATTTTGGTAGTCCGTAAATTCCATGATATATGACATTTAATGGAATTTTGTATTGGAAGTAAATGCTTTTATTGTTGTATTGGGGTTTACCGTCGCTGCGATAGTATTTCAGTCATATAGCGACGTCCAGCTAATTACATGTGGAGGAAGACCCCTGGTACACAAAGGTACACGGGTAGAACCACCGACCTACCGCAAGCAAGCTGGAAGGCTTCCTCACATAAAAAATCCGAAGTCCCTGTCGGGATGGAAGTAAATTTACAGTAAATTTGGGAGTTTGATAAAAAAAAAATGCTTACTAAATTCCAAGTAAATTTGTTGATTTAAGTACAATTAAATTCACTTTCATGTGCTTGCATTCCAAATGCAGGTGTGGTTTACTTTGCATTTAATTTCCAAGTAAATCCCAAATTTTGTGCAGTGAATTGATGAAACTGTTTTTATAAGAAGTACATAAAAAGCTTCGGTGAGCACTTACTGTGTGTCGTCCGTTTGTCTGTACGTCCATCCACATTTTTCCTTAAACGACATTTTCCAAAATCACTGGGTCATTATTATCAAAACTTAATATGATGTTCTGTTGGTGACTCTCTTTCAAAGTTGTTCAAGAAATTCCATTCCATGCATAACTCTGATTGCCATGGCAACCTTTGGTTGAATAAAACTTAAACTCTTCTTGTCCAAAACCATTAGTCAGATTTTGATATTTCACAGCAATGGTCTTTTTTCCTCTATATGTATACAGGGAAAACTGCCATTTTACTTTGAAATGAAAATCTTCTAAAAATGTTGATATTTTTTTCACAGAAATAATCATTAGGTGACCATGTTCAATGTTCAAAATATTTTGATTTAATAGAAAAAAGGTTTATGGGGGCAGAGTCTTTCTCCACTATTGTTTTAGGGAAAACTTAGAAATATTCTTCTTTGTTCGAATTTGATATGGTTTCACAGAAATGATCTTAAGGTGACCATCTACCTATTTTGTTAAACATGTTTTGTTAAGTTAAAAAACATGGCCACTACTGGATTTGGTCACATTCTTGTGTATATACAGAAATCATTTATAACATTGTGGTTAAATATGTTGGTCAGAATTTGATATAATTAAACAGAATGATTACCCTATAAGTTAGCGGATGTGGTTTGCTAATCTTCCTTTAACTCTGGTGAGCAGTATAGGCCTTCTTGTTTTTTTTTTCTTAGGACAACACCTTAAGAATGATCATGTCACCTTGACCTTTAGATGACCTTGACCATGACAGCTGAGCATTGGCACCTTTGGGTGCTCTTGTTTATTATCTAGCATGGTAATTTTCCAGTATAATTGTGTACACTGAACATTGTTGTACTGATTACTTTTTATATGAGTTCTTTGAACACATTTTTATGCCCCCACTAAAAACTTTGATACGCATAACTCTGAAAGTACTTGTACTACAGACTTGATATTTATTAGATATATTTTTCAGGGCATGAACCTATGCACCTGTGTATTTTCATTGAGCAGCCGTTGAAGTTGATAGAGTTATGGGCCTTTGTTTTAGAAAAATATGGAAGTTCATGCTTGTGATGCATGTAACACTGAAAGAATCCGTTCAACAGACTTGAAACTTCATGAATATATTATTCAGGAATTCAGGACATGAACATGTGCACCTAGGTATTTTATGCCCCCCCCCCCCCCCCCCCCAAAAAAAAGTGAGATTTGTCTTTGTATGTCTGTCCTTCCCAAAACTGTGACACAGGTAACTCTGGAGGTATTTGTACTACAGACTTTAAACTTCATGGATATATTACTCAGGACATGACTTGCGCTCCTGGGTGTTGGCCTTTGTTTTGGAAAATGCGAAGGGTGGGGACATCTGTTTCCTCTTGACACATTTCTAGTTTTTTTTTCTTCAGTTTTTTATTTCAGATCCTGACAGTGACAATGATTTAGATTATGTACAGGTACCTGATTCTGAGCCTGAGTATTCGAGTGATGAACAATCTAATATTATAGCTCCAGTATCAAGCATAAAAAATGTTAACAAACCTGAAAACAGTGCTGTAAATTCTACAGCCAGAAGCACTGCTTCTTCTGATCATGAAGTAGAAGATGCACAGGTACAAGAAAGCAAAAACAGTAAAGATCGAAGAGTGTGGGACAAACTCCACTGCATCTACTGTGGTACAAGCTCAACAAATATCACAAAACATTATTTAGGAGTACACAAAAATGAGGATAATGTAAAAACAATCTTAGGTCTGTGAAAAGGGCCAAAGGAAAGGGCATTAGAACTGGTAAGAGATTAAGATATGCAGGACGATATGCAGGACACTACCAAAATAACATGGATGTGTTAAGTTCACGAAATGGAACTGTTAGTAACCTAACTCGAAGGAAAGATACCAGTTTTAAACATTACCTTCCTTGGAAGATTGTCTTGGATTTTTTCTGAAGAACAGCCTATGGCGTCATAGAAAGTCATAACCGTTTAAAAACTAACTGTCCTTCCAGCTGGCTTGCGGTAGGTCAGTTGTTTTATCTGGATGCCTCCGTGCATTTGGGGTCTTCCTCCACCTGTAATAAGCTGGACGTCGCTATATGTCTGAAATACTATCGAAGCGATGGTAAGCTCAAATAGTCAAGTCAAAATTAACTGTAAACAAAATACACCAAAATATCAGCTTCAGCCAAACTTATGCCGCCTTCTTCAGTTGTTATCAGTGAAGGCCTGAGAGAAAAAAATAAAAAAGGTCAATGACGAAGTTTCCATTTGTGCTAGAATGACAATATTATTATCAAAATAGGGAAAGTCTGTATCAAAAGAATGGACAACATGAAGATATGGGTAACTTCATAAGTCAAAATATGAGAGAACTTGCACGCTTTTCAATTGTTGCAAGAAAAGAAAACCAGGACATAAAGCATTTAAATAACATTTTCAAGAAAGGACATTTTATTGTGTGTTTTCTCTCTTGCCTCAGCTGCCATATTTATTTTTGTTAAAATATAAGATACCTATCCTGTTGCATTAATCACTACTTCGAGAAGAATCTACTAATGTGATTTAAGAATGCACTTCTGCAATTTGTCTAGCTATTGGCCTTAAAAAAACATTTAAGATAATTTCAAGTATCTTTAGCTGTTGTTCTTTCATTTTTTTTTATTACATTTATTGTCAGTTATTTTTGAAGAGCAAATTTTAAAGTTCTCCTTTGTAATTAACAAGTAGGAGCAAGTTCCAATGAACCTCAGTGTCAATTTGGATCAGATTGTGTTCAGTAGTTCAGATTAAGATTATTCTTTTCAGATATTGATAAGTTTTTTTTTATGGTTATTCTTGTTATACTTTGAACCGATGTAGACATACTGTTTTTAGGATGATGACATTATTATTTTGTAAATTTCAGTAAATTTATAGGCATTAACATAGCAGTTTGGTTTAGCAAAGTGATTATACCTAATTTATTTACTGTTGATATATAAATTTAATCAAGAACTTTTCCTCTTATTTCATCAGGTAGATATATGGCATATAAATAAATTGAACATGTTCCATATAATATCTATAATTTGAATAAGCTAGAAAAAGCTCGAATTAGATTTTAGTAAGATAAAATGAATGCGTTCAGTATGACAAACCGTATGCAACCGTACGCTTTCAGTTAGCTATGAAACTGGCTCAGTGTCATAAACCACGATGTTTACGTAAACCCATGTACAGCATAAGCATAAGCAGGTGAACAGCATGCTATATGGTCCTAAGACAACTCCATAACTGACTGTAAGTAACCGATTGCATACGGTTTGCCATACTAAATACACGCCAGTTCATGAAACGTGAAAAAAAAACATCATTGTTATGCCCACCTTCGAAGAAGATGGGGCATACTGTTTTGCAAATGTCGGATGGTCTGTTGGTCGATCCATCGGTAGACCACTTCATTTCCAATCAATAACTGGAGAATACTTGGGCCCATATTCCTTAATCGTCATAGGTCGATTGGTCGTTCTAGTAGATGACCTCTTTTTATTTTTTGGTCACTTGTTAAAAGGTCAAGGTCACAGTGACCTCGATGGCAGTGGTGGAGCGTTGGGGGCATATGTTTTTTTCCGACAACTCTTGCTTGGCTAATTTGATCATTACTCCATATTAAAAGACAAAAAACAAACAAATATTTTTTTGTTTTGCAAATATGTACGAGTAATTATGAGTAAATGAGTTATAATGTTGAGTAGGGATAAGTGCATGTATATCTCCCAACATTTTAACATTTTGCAGAGACTCAATGTTACTCTATTTTATAGTTTGTTATTATACATTGTATTATATTAGGGTATGGTTATGTGAGGAAGCCTTCCAGCTGGGTTGCGGTAGGTCGGTGGTTCTACCCAGGAACCTCTGCGTACTCGGGGTCTTCCTCCATCTGTAATTAGCTGGACGTCGCTATATGATTGAAATACTATCGCAGCGACGGTAATATGATAAAAATTATCAATAACAAATGTTGAGGTTCTAAAACAAAAAATTTCAATATGAAAGCATCTTTGTTACATCCAAACTTTATTCCATTGAATTTTTTTACATTGAATAAAGATCAAATTCTGCTGGAACCTGAGACTTACCTGGCATTATACCGTCATTTTGTTTCATCGTGACTAGACTGTATAATGATTGCTTTGTTAACGTTTTAAAGATGTTTTCTGGCCTTAAATCTACCTGTTCCTATGCATTGCAGTGTACAGTTTTATTTGATTTAGATACCAATTAAGTATGTGAAAACTGGAAATTAATTTGGACCAACTGAAAATCTAGTGATGGATGGAATACCTTAAAAACAGCTATGGCTGTGTTAATCATCTCAAAACAACTAATTTAATTTGTGAATTTTGTTCCAAGTATTAAAGTGAATGAGAAGTACAGGTCATACATTTGTTGTTGTTTTTTTTTATTTTATTTTCTCCCTTTACCCATAACTAGTCTGATTTCAGTTGGATCTTGATGCAGTTGTTTGATCTGGGACTTCTCTGCTGTTTACCATTATGTGAAAAAAATGTGATACAATGGAATAACTCTTGCGTTTCCTATATATATATAGCCCTCACTTCACTTTTTGAAGGGCCGCCGTGGTCGAGCGGTTACAGTCGTGGACTACAAAACTCTCAGCCCCTCACCGCTGTGGGTTCGAATCCCGGTAGGGACTTCGGATTTTTCATGTGAGGAAGCCTTCCAGCTGGCTTGCGGTAGTTCGGTGGTTCTACCCGGATACCTCTGGGTACTCGGGGTCTTCCTCCACCAGTAATTAGCTGGACGTCGCTATATGATTGAAATACTATCGCAGCGACGGTAAACCCCAATACAATAACAATAATATATTATTTCAATGTATGGTTAATAAAAGTTAAATAAAACCTGTATGTTCATCATTTTATTTTACCACAAAATGAAATTAACACATGTTCATAGTAAGACATTGCATCCATGAGAAAAAAAATCAGTGCCCTAAACTTTGAATATCTGCATGTTTATTGCATACATGTTAACCTATTATTTTAAGAGACATATTGACATACATTTTCAAATGTGTAAGAGCTTTAAAAATCACAAGTTAAAGGCACTATCAGGAATTGAACTCAAGTCACCTGATCGTTTCTAGATTAAAAGAAATTATTATTTAGAGAATGTTTCTATTACACAAAATTGTCTATCTCTCTGATGTATGTGTGCTTTGTGCAAATTGTGTGCTAAACTTACAAAGTCCTACCATATATGGATGTGCCTCGCAATGAACAGTTAACTAAATATTTGTGGTATCGATAAAAACGACCGAAATTATTGTTCTAAATATCGTATTGTGCTGATCATTTGCAGGATAATTCAGTATAATGTGCGGATGTCGTTGACCTTGATATGTTAGTATCCAATTGCCTTGGGATAGTCCTGATTTTATGTCGCTAGCCATCAAGTTTCAAATGTATGGCCCTATATAAACGTTCCCACGTCGAGAAACGTTCTGTGGGTTCCATTTACCAAATAATGCGATGGTAACGTTTGTATAACAATTACGCGGTTGCATAAAAGCTCTTTCCGTATGTAAATACTGCCGCATTGGGAGTATTTTAATAGGGGATCCGTTTGGGACTTGCCTATAGCCACAAATTACTCAAAGAAGTAAAAACGATATACATTGTACATTTATTCTTCTAAAGACGCTGAACAAAATAACATTTTGACTCAAATACATTGATGAGGCTTTCTCATACATCTATAGGTTCTTAAAAGTATGTAAAGTGTATTAAAACCTAAAAGGGGAAAGCCTTAATTTACTTATGCATTTAACAAGACGCATATTTAAGCATACACATTGAATCACTGTACATGTATGTAAGTCTGATTAGGATTGATACATAAATGTGGAGGCTAAAGTGCAAACAAAGTGAAATATGGCATTTTTCGATAATTCAAGGGCCATTTCTCCTCACATATTTTGGTATTTTACAGGTACATTCATATTTTCAATCTGAAGTTTTTTTTGTTTGTTTTTTTGTCTTGTTTATGATATATTTACAAAATAAAAAATTAATTAAAAAATGTAATTTCTGTTATGTGATTAGGGAAATGATCTAGATATAAGACTAAATATACTCCATCATAATTTGTAATTTGATACATCAATTGATCATAGTGCTAAATTGATGCATGGGGCACATTTAGTGTTTACACCAGTATTGACAATTGTCTAAGCTGTTAACACAGCATACAGTCAAAGGGTGTTTTTCTGAACGGTATTCAGTACTGTATATATAACTGTTTTTAAGCACTGTATATATATTAGTGTGTCCAATTAAAATGAGTTTTCACTTCCATTAGTGCATGTGCAAATTAGTATTGCAGTAGAATGTAAAGTTGTGATAGTAACAGTTTTCAGTGACCGATATTTTAGGTGTGATTGTTTTGGGGTATCAAATACGTGATTTGTGTTTGTTTTAAATAGGTGCCAGTGTAATTGATCATATTCAATAAGTTATTAGTTAGTAGATGTTTGTATTTTAATGATATTTTTATACATATCGGTCATGACCTACTTACGGAATGTTTATCTTGTTAATATGTAAACGTAATATGAAGAATGCTTGGTGTAGTTAATACGGTAAAATTGTCTGTGTAGTGCTGTTGTTTTGATACAGTAATTACCTATACATAGCCTTATTCATTACCTGTACATATACTTATTCTTTACATATACATTGCCTTATTAATTTCCTATACATAGCCTTATTAATTACCTATACATAGCCTTATTCATTACCTGTACATAGAATTAATCATTACCTATACATAGCCTTATTAATTACTTATACATTGCCTTATTAATTATCTATACATAGCCTTATTTATTACCTGTACATAGCCTTATTAATTACCTATACATTGCCTTATTAATTACGTATACATAGAATTATTCACAACCTTTTAAATAGCCTTAATCATTACCTGTACATAGCCTTATTAATTACCTATACATAGCCTTATTCATTACCTATACACAGCCTTATTCATTTCCTGTACATAGCCTTTTTTGCACCTTCGTTACACGCTTATGGAATTAGCTCAATCGGTAAGAGCGTCGATCAGTACTTTTTCCCATCATGAGGTCATGAGTTTTATACCAGCTGGGACCTTTTTTTTTTTTTTTTATTTATTGTTATATTTCTATAGTTTGTTTTAATTACTAGATTTATACATCCAATATTTTGCTTTTGTTAAATTGTTTTTGCTTCCTTTTGCTTTAAACATAAACAATAACAAAAAAAAAAATAATAAAAAAAATCAAAACTTAAAAAATCGACCCCGCTATGTACAAGTAAGATATGGAGAGGTCGATTTTTAAAAAAAAAATAATTCTTAGTTCTAAAAAAAGAAAATCGACCACACTCTTGTTTGATTTTACCCATGCATTCTTCATCTTAGATGTAATGTTTTCGCTGTCAGGATTCAAAGTTTAAATTTCAATGCTTCCTCAAGATACACAAAATATATTAAAAATGCTACTGAATTGGGAGTCATAATTTTTAAACATAGCGAAAACTGGGACTCGTGCAGAGAAATTTAAAAAAAAAATAATGATTGCCTCTCTATACTATATAAATAGGCCTTATATAAAGAGAGACTTTTTTTAATATGAAGGTCCTGTGCATAGACAGGTAAAATTATAAGGTCAAAACAGTAGAAAAGAGAAAGAGAGGGGGCAGTATGCTTATTATAAGCCGTCCATTAACACATTTTGTTTTAATATTTTCTTGTTCTCTAAGAGTAGGGGAAATATGACCGTTTGTAATATAGCAAGACTGGTTATGTAATATTGCATAAGAGGTCATAAACCACCTGCTGATTGCAGCATCTGGCTCACAGAATGATCACACAGTAAGAGACAATAGGTCACCATGACAACACCCATTATGCTTGAATACTGGAGACTCCTATTTCATTTACAAAGGGGAAATTGAATAATCACTCTTTCATTAATCATATTTCATAATGTGTCTTAGTATTATTAATAAAATATATATATATATATATATATATATATATATATATATCTTTAATGCTTTTGTGGATTATTGGGGAATCAGTATTTTTTTCACTGTCTTGTAAAATCTTAATATATATGACACTGTCATTATTTTTTTCTGTCGATTTGATTGATATTTACTTTGTCATGAAAGTTCTTCAAAAAAAATTACAAAATAAATTGTTCCTTTGTTGGTTTAGGTTTTAAAACTTACAACGATTTCAAAGTGCAGCTTCAGGAATTTGGGGATCCTCACAGGTATAATTTATATGATGAACCAAGTTACAATGTTTAAAGTGTGACAGAAAAAAATGGTTTCTATGTATTTCCACCAGTGATTCTTCTGTTTTTTTGGGGGTTTTTTTTGTTTTGTTTTTTATTTTGGTCAAAATATTCAGAGAATATAGGAGGCATCCCCCCACACCAATTTTTTCATCCCCCATCCCTCTATGATTATGACAGTTTACATACCATATTGTGTGCATGGACTCAGTGTTGCAGTGCCATTTTTAGCTCATCTGAGCTCAATGCACAATGTGCTCATCGTGAGCTATTGTAATTCCCTTTTGTCCGTGCATGTGTCTGGCGTCAACAATATCCGTAATCAACATCTCCTCCTAAACCATTGAATGGACTTTGACCAAACTTCACAGGAATCATCCTTATAATGCCCTCTATCAAGATTGTTCAAATTATTTTGATTAGTTAAATAAATAGGTCACAGGATCTAAAAATAGATTTTTTCAAATGCCAACTCTTCTTGAAAATCTTCTTCTGCAAAGCTGCAAGGCGTAGAGCTTAGATATTTAGTGTGTAGCATTGTCTATGACCTCTACCAAGTTTGTTCAAATCATGACCCTTAGGTCAAAATTGGCCCCGCCCCAGGGGTCATTTGATTTTACATTGGCTTATATAGGAAAAATAATAGTGATAGATATCGGTTGATTTTTGTCACAATCGATTATCGGTTCAATTGGATGGGGTATAATCATTAACTTTCCGATTATCAATCGTTGAACCAGAAGTAAATTTCAAGCAAGGCTCTTAATTATACACAGTTGCATGAACTTTATGAAGTAGTTTTAGACACAGTCTTAGCTTGATAATGCTGGAGAAGCTAATAGGTTATACTTTTTTGCTTTATTGTTTGAAAGGGGACCAACAACACATGACATGGTATGGTATAAAATTTTACGACATCGCGGAATGGATATCTGTAAATCGTTTGTTATCGTTCTTAACTCTAACTGTTTGTCGGTGACTAGCGACTAGGGAACATCACTAATAAAAAATAGAAAAAATGACTTCTTCTCAGAAACTACAAGGCCTGGAGTTAGATATTTGGTGACATTGCCTCATGAACAACTAACATGTTTGTTAAAATCATGACCCTGGGGTCAAAATTGGCCCCGCCCCAGGGGTCACTTGATTTTACATAGACTTACATAGGAAAGATTTTTAAAAGATATCCTTGTTAGAAACCACAAGATCATGGGTTTGAATATTTGGTATGTAACATAGCCTTGTGGACATGGAACATGTTTACAAATCATTGCCCTGGGGTCGTAATTAGTCTTAGGCTAGGGTGAACTTGGTTTTATGGACACATGTAAACTTTGTGTGTGGACTAAAGGTTATATTGCTGTTCTTCTGCATGGATTTTGTATTCAGTATGACTATGTTGTAAAAGGCAATGCAAGCAATATTTCTCAGTTGAGCGATTCAGGGCCATCTTGTCCCTCTTGTTAAATGTTATATTCTTAATACAACTGTTCAGACATGCTATATTATTGTCCTAATTAATCATTGATGCAATAAATCATCATAAATAAGAGTAAAATACAATAAAACCTACATTATACATAGTAGAAAAATTCCCCTCCTAGCTCATTTGAACACTTTTCCCCCTTCCTAAAACATTTCTTATTCAGTGGACATGTTTGTCACTTGCTTTATTTAAATTTCCATTTGTTGTCACACTGTTGAGGCATCTGCTGATGAAGTAGTACCAGGAAGTCTTACTCATGTTGTTCAGACAGAAACTAACAAGGAGATGGACAGTGACCTCTGCATCCAGAGAGCAGTTCCTGAACAGCAACCAATCATTACTGAAGAGCTGGTGCCAGTTAATATAAGTAATTCATCGTCAGTAGGAAACAAACTTTGTAATTGATCCTGGTGTCTGTGTGGTTAGAGTGTCTGCCCCAGCAAAAGTTGTTGTTCTTTCCCCGGCCATGACATAAAAATTTGTCCTGAAAACAAGGAGTTATATCTGTACTGTTTAACAAGGAGTTATATCTGTACTGTTTAACACGGAGTTAGGAGTTATATCTGTACTGTTTAACTAGGAGTTATATCTGTACTGTTTAAGTAGGAGTTATATCTGTACTGTTTAACAAGGAGTTATATTTGTACTGTTTAACTAGGAGTTATATCTATACTGTTTAACAAGGAGTTATATCTGCAGTGTTGGTTACATGATGCTGAAATATGATGATATGTGTAAACTATATTTAGACAAATGTTCATGCTCTGTATAAGTTAAAATGTTTATTGTTAGTGACTTTAGCACACATTTTGTTTGCTTAATTTGCGGTATCTATGTAAAAAAATATATATTCCCTTTGTCCCCTTCAGGAAGGAGGTTTGTTATCCCAGTCCAATCAGCAGCTTCATTCATCCTATGCCATGCAAATCCAACAAGCAACAATCAAAGGTATGATACAGAAACAAGCTCTATATCTGTAATTTATTAAACACTGTAAGAGCAGTATATTTGCAGATTAAACTGCTGAGGGGGAACATGTAGTCTTTTATGTATGGCAACAATCTTTTGATTGTGTCACCTGCTGTTTTCAGAGGAGACACATAGGGATCACTTTTCCGTCATTTGTCTGTCTGTACATCTGTACACTGTCCGTCAAACATTTTCATCACGATTCAGCAGGTGCCACACGTGTTCAAGAGAACACTCGTGTATACTTTTGTGAAAAATAGCTTGAACAGCTGATTATGATTTTAATCTTAAATCAGGATCAGAGTATATGACAAAATAAGGTGTTTATATCATCTATTGAGTCTGAACACTGACGAGACCAAAGCTTAACTTCTTTCACATTTTCAGATTTGACTATTTGAGTTTACCATCACTTCGACAGTAGTTCAGTCATAAAGCAACATCCAGCTTATTACAGGTGGAGGAAGACCCCAAATGCATGGAGGCATCCGGGTAGAACCATCGACCTACCGCAAGCCAGCTGGAAGGCTTCCTCACATGAAAATCCGAATGACCCTGCAGGGATTCAAACCCATGCGGTGAGGGGCCGAGTGAGTGTTAAAGTCAGCGACTTTACCCTCTCGGCCACGGAGGTTCCACTCACATTTTCAGCTATACACTATTATTCAGTCGCATAATTACCTAAGTGTCAGATCAAACATCCATAAAGCACCAGCTAATTGTTACTCATTGTGAATCAGTCTAACATTTTGCATTCAATCTCATATTTTTAGTCTATAAGTAATTCAAAAATCAAAATGTCCATCCAAATTGTTAGTTCTACAGCCAAGCTGAACAATGCAGATGAGTCAAATGTACAGTAAAGACGAAGGGAAGGGGTACGCAAGTGAAACAGACATGTGCACACAAGTTTAGAGGTAAGTAGTGTTAGATTTCTTCATAGTCCGTGCAATTTGAAGAACAAATAGGGCTGTTTCATTGCATCTTTTGACGCAATATTGAATGAAAAATATGAAAAAATGTCTGACTGTTAAAAGACTATAACATGTTCACTGATTCTGATCTAAAATAGCTTACATTTTCACCAAAACATTCTGTAATCAGTAATAGGCCTAACGTGCAATAATTGGTGCCCACGGGACAGTGCTTATATCAGATATATATTCAGTTTTAGACTTATAGTAAGTAATATTTGTCAAGAGTTCAAATCACAGCACAATGTATTGGTAGGTATCCTTTCTACCAACTGCCCAAACACACTGGAGACATTTTCAGGTACAGAGACTCTGCAGAAACACCACACAGTATGACGAGAATGATGTCGGTGGAACTGTAGATGTGGCACATCCTGCTGTTTTCACAGGCCCTTCTGTCCTGTCAACACCCAGTAAGAGGACGAATCATGCAATGGTCACCAACTGACCACTGAACAAGTTCTCCATGTCCACATCGGAGCATGCCTTTGACGATGCAGACATGGATCCAGACTTTGTGCCAGACATTCATGAGTGAGCCTGATGCCGAATAATGGAATTAATGCTTACTAAATAACACTAACCTACTTAGTGTTTGAAATTATGTTTTGAAATTTAACGCAGTCGAACATTCCAAATATAGTAATGATTTTTGAGACTCCGCCTAATCCACCTGTTCCCGGCGTGAATTACATCACGTGACATGAAACATGTTATGTCAAAGGTCAATGCGTCCTTTGTATAGCTGTGTAGATACGCTCCAAATGAGCATTGAACCGGACGCCGACTTTGATCTAAGTGGTGATTGAAATTTGAATAAAAGGTACTGTTTAGAAAGGTTCCTATTTTTGAATTTTTTTAATCGGATATTTACTTAATTGCTTTGTTTAGTAATTAGTTATATATTGCCCATTCTATGTTAGCATGTGCAGACATTGAAATTACACAAGTGTCTTTAAAGAGATGACCGATACTAATGTTGTTAGAACTTGTGGTCAGACCCTTTTACTTATTTTGTAAAATCTTCAATGTTGTATCATCATTACTTACGGCAATAAAACACGTTTAAACTAAACTTAGCGAAAGGGTAGAGTTCTTTTGTTTATTTGGATTAATCAGAATACTGGTGAGTAATAAATGCTTGTTCATTATTGTCGTTGTGTATTATATTTTATCGATGTTCATGCGTTCACATAAAAAATCCCTGTAACACGTTACACATGCGTGATATTGGTGATCACATAAAGCTCCACCTCTCGACACAACTCGACGCACATGCGCAGTGAAGGTGC
>CM037789.1:62056731-62072227 GCA_021229015.1 Solen grandis | reverse complement strand
AATCCTCATGAAAGTTGGTCAGGGTATTTGTCTACATGATATCTTGGAGGAGTTCGAAATTGATTCACATTGGGTCAAAAAATAGGTCACCAGGTCAAATCTTTGAAAAACATTGTGAACACTCTAGATGCCACAGTTTTAGTCCATTCTTCATTAGATTTGGTCAGGATGTTTGTCTATATGATATCTTGGATGAGTTTGAAATTGGGTCACGCGGGGTCAAAAACTAGGTCACCATGTCAAATCTTAGAAAATCCTTGTGAACACTCTAAAGGCTACAGTTCTGGCCCAATCTTCATGAAAAATGGTTAGAGTGTTTCTCTATATGATATCTTGGATGAGTTCGAAATTGGGTCACGTGGGGTTAAGAACTTGGTCACCAGGTCAAATCTTTTAAAATCATTGTGAACCCTCTAGAGGCCACAGTTTTAGCCCAATCTTCATTAGATATGGTCAGAATGTTTGTCTACATGATATCTTGGATGAAATTGGGTCACATGGGGTCAAAAACAAGGTCACCAGGTCTAATCTTGGAAAATCCTTATGAACACTCTTGAGGCCACAGTTTTGACCCAATCTTCATTATATTTGGTCAGAATGTTTGTCTACACGATATTTGGATAATTTAAAATTTGGCCAGGATGTTTTTCTACATGATATCTTGGATGAGTTCGAAAAAAGGTCAAATGGGGTCAAAACTAGGTCACCAGGTCAAATCCTTGAAAAACCTTGTGAACACTCTAGAGGCCACAGTTTTACACTTACATACTTGTGTTCAGTGTGAGCTTTTTATCCGCTTTTTGTCTGTTGTGCGTTGTGCGTCATCCGTTGTCAACAATTGCTTGTGAACACTCTAGAGACCACAGTTTTGGCCCAATCTTCATGAAACTTGGTCAGGTGTTTGTCTAAATGATATCTTGGATGAGTTCGAAATTGGGTCACATGGGTTTAAAAACTAGGTTACCAAGGTCACAATCTTTTAAAACATTGTGAACACTCGAGATGCCACAGTTTTAGCCCAATCTTCATTAGATATGGTCAGAATGTTTGTCTACAGATATTTGGATAAATTGGGTCACTGGGTCAAAAACAGGCACCAGTCTACTGGAAAATCCTTATGAACACTCTTGAGGCCACAGTTTTGACCCAATCTTCATTATATTTGGTCAGAATGTTTGTCTACACGATATCTTGGATAAATTTGAAAACGGGTCACGTGGGTTCAAAAACTAGGACACCAGCTCATATCTGAGAAAAAACTTGTGAACACTCTAGAGGCCACAGTTTGAGCCCAATCTTCATTAGATTTGGCCAGGATGTTTTTCTACATGATATCTTGGATGAGTTCGAAAAAAGGTCAAATGGGGTCAAAACTAGGTCACCAGGTCAAATCCTTGAAAAACCTTGTGAACACTCTAGAGGCCACAGTTTTACACTTACATACTTGTGTTCAGTGTGAGCTTTTTATCCGCTTTTTGTCTGTTGTACGTTGTGCGTCATCCGTTGTCAACAATTGCTTGTGAACACTCTAGAGACCACAGTTTTGGCCCAATCTTCATGAAACTTGGTCAGGTGTTTGTCTAAATGATATCTTGGATGAGTTCGAAATTGGGTCACATGGGTTTAAAAACTAGGTTACCAGGTCAAATCTTTTAAAATCCTTGTGAACACTCGAGAGGCAAACGTTTTAGCCCAATCTTCATTAGATTTGTTCAGTATGTCTGTCTACATGATATCTTGGACGACTTCGAAAACGGGTCACGTGAGTTCAAAAACTAGGACACCAGGTCATATCTGAGAAAAACCTTGTGAACACTCAAGAGGCCACCGTTTTAGCCCAATCTTCATTAGATTTGACCAGGATGTTTTTTTCTACATGATATCTTGGATGAGTTCGATAATACGTCAAATGGGTTCAAAAACTAGGTCACAATGTCAAATCCTTGAAAAACCTTGTGAACCCTCTAGAGGCCACAGTTTTAGCCCAATCTTCATTAGATTTGGTCAGGTTGTTTGTCTCCATGATATCTTGGGTGAGTTAGAAAATGGGTCACATGGGGTCAAAGACTAGGTTACCAGGTCAAATATTAATAAAATTATAGGTCACAGGGAAATTTTAAAAATAGGGGCCTACATTTTTGTACCAGTCTTCATTAAACTTGAAAAGAATGATGACTGAATGAATTCCCAGTTGAGTGCAAATTCAGGTAGGATCAAAATCTAGGTCACTTAGTCAAATGTTAGGAAAACACTTTAGATGCCACATTTTTTGTCATCATGCCTAACACAGCAATCTTACTCAGGTGAGCGACACGGGGCCATCTTGTCCCTCTTGTTTAAAATCAATATGATCTCTAAATCTCCAACATGTTGTCACTGAGATGCTGCATTTTTGTATACCCATCGTTCAGCAATGTCGTCTCTCTCAAAAATATAAATAAAAAGTTCACTTATTTGCGAAACAGAATAATACTATCGTATTAGTTTGTTTAAACATTTTTATTTATTATCACTGAGCAAATCACATACATTTAATACTGAAATAGGATTGAATCGGAAGGTTAAAGCTAATTGACATTTATTACTCTGCAAGTTTTGATATTGATTTAAATAAAATAATATGTTTCTCTCCTACACTACATAACTTTCCGATATACAATGTCAAATTAAAAGAGACATAAGTAGTAATTATAAATCCCTGGCATCAATATCAATATAATGAACTTTTAACTTTTCCCTACTATATTTTTGCACAGTTCTCAGCACTTGCTGTCACGGATAAAGTAGATACGCACCATTTTATAAAGCAAACGCACTGCTAGAGAATAAACTGTCTTTTAAAATTTGTTTTCACCTAGAGTAGAGTCGGGTATTGCTCTACCTTTCGGTGTGAGTTTGTTACATTTTGTTGTTGATATGCCACATTAAGTTAAGTATTAATGTGCAAGTTCATTGCTGCTTACAAAATAAAATAAAAGCTTAAGAGCCCGAACAAGATACTTTCGTATATACTTATGGGTATGATTAAGATGATGTTTTAGGGCATTTTGATTTTTTGTTAAAGTTAAATGATGGGTTAAATTAATTATAAAATATAAGTTTAATCAAGCATGTAACACAGCGTGAACTGGAATAACGATCGATATGACAGACATTAACATGACATACAAAGCCATTAAGTTCATTTTGATTAAATGTCCCAATCCAAAGAGGTAAAGTTTAATAATTTCGAAGACAATGAGGTAGCACAGTTTCGACTTAATCATAAAATGCACGTCACATTTATACATCTCGTAAATTCCTGATTACACTTGCGGAGCACAATTAATACGATTTAGTCATGTATTACATAATGTTCGAATGTGTACATATATTTTCGGTGCACAACGTTTATTTAATGTCAGTTTCAATTTTATGTTAAACGTGTTTCGACTAAAGAGATTGTATATATAATAATAATAGTAATAAAATAAAATAAATAAAAAAAATATCAAAATAAGTCTTGTTTTAATTGCAGCTAGCAGGAGGCTGATAAAAAAGAAGGAAGAGAATAAAGATAAAACTAAGTCATCTCCAAATATCAATCAACATATCTGATAACAATATACTGCAAGATCAAAAAGAAAATATGTCGTTTATATTTTTCTGAGATTCTTCGTTCTTAGATTTCGTTTCACTTGATGACAGTATGCCTTGTGGAAAAAGGCAAACTAATCATCGTTTTTAAGTCAAAGATTTTTTAATATCGGCCAATGAAAGCGCGCCTTTTAAATGAAAAACTCATCGGCGAGCGCGGATGAATGAAAGTCATGGAAACTAATAAAAATATGCTGTTAACAGTTGTATAAAACGAACTCTTTGATTGGTTAAATAACTTGAAGGATCCAATGAAAATGAGTAATTTGACAAATATTACAGCGATAAAATAGTGATATAAAATCCAAAGGCAAATACATAATTTCGATCGACCTGGCGTGGTATCCGACGATGCTTAGATGTATGCATTTTTTTCTTTGGGTACCTTAACTGAACTTATTTGACACCAATTTCCAAAATAATTAAATAAAAAAGACTATTAATTAGCAAATCAAATATAATATGAAACATAGCACACACTTTCAATATCTATAAAAAAAAAAAACGTATCCTTTTAATCACCTGATATCCCCTCTTTTATTTTCTATCAATCCAAGCATGTGCAAATTAAAACTAAAATTAAAAATCAAACATTGCTAAATACCTTAACCACAATAGCTACCCTAAATGTCCATAAATGTTCTGGAACCACCACTCTATCGTGTTGAATACCATCTTACTCTTTGGCAGCGACTAAAAATATTACGTCTAAAACTTAAGCGAATATATGTATAATATATCCATATTTCCGACAATCGCAAAATTTCAGCTTCAGGTTTTCAACCGAATGTCGTACTACTAAGCCTCTATTACTAGTCAAACTCAATGTCAGAACCAATGATAAAGTGGCTAACTCTCCTCATCCTTCCGCTTAATATGTAAAGGGAGATAATCATTCAAGCAAATATATATCGCACTTATCATAACATAAATCTTAATTTCAAATCCAAAATCGTTTAATTCTCAATTTAACGTACGGACCAAAACATCACACAGAATTATTATGTAGGTCTTAAGTAAGTCGGTTTTATGAAATGCATTTCTAAAAAAAAAATAATATAACTTATTTGACGAAGATGTTTTGAAAGTTTATATGCATAAAGTGAACGTGACTTTAACTTTTAGGCGTTCTAAACTTTACATGATGAATATAATTCACTACTTATATTTAAAATATGAACGTTGTACAATTCCATATTAAACAATTCAAAACTAGGATTAAAGGAAATGATGAAATGTGGCCAGAATTTGACGCAGCCTGGAGTTATTGCCCTCCCATCCCGTCCGATCTACTATGGCCAGCCGCTCAACTGTACGTGGTTCATCTCGGCACCTGATGGCAAATTTGTCAGGATTTATATCATATACCTTGATGTCTCAAAGGATTGGGTAAGATTGATTTTATATTCAACGAAATTGTATTATAACAATCAGACTTATTCCGATTGACCGAACATTTAGTTATAAGGTACACTTTCGCTAGATCCCGATTTCCCTTCTGTATCTTATATTTAAATATGTTTATAGAATACCTGTTTATAACGTAATCTCGGTAAGAAGAAACCCCTTTTCTGGTCAAAACCAGCAATTTCAACTGCAATTTAGATGTTTTCAATGGACTGTGAAGATCGATTTCATCCTCGCAGAAACCTTGACACTTTGGATTGGCACGTAATACACTAATTGCCACAGAAATCAAGTAAAAACCGCAATTCTTGTGTGTCTGCAGAATATAAATCTATAAAGTTATTTTGAAAGGGCATACTATGCAGTTTGCATGTAGTGCATGTGAATGTGTGCACCTGTGTGTAGAGACATGTTTTACTGAGATATTACGTAGCTGCTATGAGTGAACTCTTTCCGTACAATAATAACTGTTCAATGCAATTTATAAATCTAAATTGCTTGTATATTTGTCCACATTGTATAAAGCCATAACTTGATGGGATATTTTTTTTTCTGTCCGCATTTGATTGTTAGATAAATATTGCGACAGCAGCGTCAAAAGGTGGAACGATGCATACCGATTTACGGCAAAATCGGAAGTAGTGGGTTAATTCACTGTATATCATTACATAAAGGGCTATTGGAAATATGTATGAACTGATGATAAATGAATAATGAACCGCAAGAATCATACACAATTCAAAGTTTATGTGTATGAACTTATGATTTATTAGTAAATCCATGATCATAAGAATAAATAACAATTCTATCTATCCTCTCGTCGAGCATTTCAAATGTTCATGTGGAAATCTGTTCGCTATCTAAATGTCATGTATAAGATAAAAAAAATCCTTATATTGGTTACAAGAAACGTCGGATAGTGCGAACAAAGTCATGGTCCGGACTAGTTTGATATAAGTTTTACGGTATGTGGAAATGGGTGAATTGCAATGAAAAATGTCAATATTACAAATAAAAAATAAGTAGTTCATCTTTATCACCGTACCAATCAGCACCGAAGTCGCTGCATATTTAGCTTGGACCCATTATTGAAAGATTCTTAGCTGAGACTTGATCTCTGGACAGACACGAAAGTCCACCTGCGCCAGCACATGGCTGAACGATTCGAATAAGATATCTGAGAAGCTTAAATCGTATGGACTTTATTCTTAAACACACACACACACACACACTATGTATACTTATATGCAGAAATGTTAAAAATGACAGGGTGTTTTCTTGTTGGCCCTTCGATCAAAATATTACAGAATCCAAATTAAGTCGCATTGTATCTGATGTTATGAAACAGATCTGATTTACGGGATTTGTAAAGAGTCTACAAGAATTATTCTCACGGACATGAAATTTACATATAACCAAAACATTTATTTATTCATATACATACCAGGAACCAAGTTTAACATTTAGAACCATATATTTATAAATACAAATGCATTATTAATTTCTTAGTTTATGTGAACGAAAACAATTTAAAATAATAATTTCATATTTTTATCAACATTATACATGTAGTCATTTTTAACCGTGTCGGTGGGTTTTTGGAACGTCGTTTTTTTTAGTTGTTTTTTTTAAATCAAAAACTTCAATTCTGGCATTTTTTAGTTAAAAATATATGAATGTCTTGTTTATGAAAAAATGCATTTATATTAGTATATTAGCTGAGATATCGTGCCTTGAAAATAACGCTTTTCCGCTCGTAAATAGCTGATTTCCAATAGGAAGACTGAAAAATCCGATCGATTTTTACCTCTCGAGATAAATGATTGATAATGGCTGACTTCCTATCGATTTTTTTTTATCGAGAACACCCTATCGTTTATTAGCGGTCGGTTAAAATCGATAAAACTATTTATTTTGTGTGGGCATTGTTACGAAAAAGTAATTTAATCTATCTGTAAACAAGTATTCAAAATCGCACGGTTGTGTAAAGTATGCATAAACCGGTACCCTGTGTTAAATCAGACATGTATTACACGTCTCTGGTTTTAAACGTATGGTATTCGGATTCATCAGAGATTTAAATTACCTAATGTTGCATCGTGTATTCAGATACCGAATTTGTGCTGTATTTTTTTTTATTCCAACGTAAATTTGAACAAAAAGTAACGTTATTTAATAGAATTCTTCATTTGTTTTCATCAGTAGATCAACGTACAATACTGTATTGAACTATACGTTTCCAGGATCAAATTAGGGTAAAAGTTTTGACCTAAAATACTTTAAAGAATAAACCATTTGAAATTTATAACTGGTAGAGAAATTTCACGAACAGATCATTAACAATAGATATTTGTGTGTATAAAAATAGTTTTTATATAAAACTAAGGATATTTGTAATTATAGATAATGTTAATGAATAATTGTCATCTGAAACCATACTAAATTAGAGAATATACTGTAATATAACTCTCTGGTAAAGTGGTTACAGCTGCTGACTTACTATCACATAGCTCCTTCTATTGCGAGTTCGAATAACTGCAGGGTCACTTTTTCATATGAGTAAGCCTTTCTGCTGGGTTGTGATAGGTTGGTGTTTCTGCTCGGGTACCTCTGTTCATCCCTGGTACTTCCTCTACACTTTATTACCAGGACATATATAACTGAAATACTGTTATAGTGACGGTAAACCTCAGTACAAAATTGTTATGTGTCTTGACATAGGTTAATAAAAAATAAATAAAAAAGAAGCATCAGAGAAATGATTTCCGACTGTTAGTGCATGAGTCATGCCAATGACCCCAGATTCAGACAGGGGGGGGGGAGCACCCGTTGTGCGCCCCCTCTAAAATTTCCCGACCATCCATTAATATAGACCCCCCCCCCCCCCCCCAAGAAAAAAAATAAAAATAAAGAACTCGCAAGAAAGCACTATTTTCAGCAGTAAATGAAGATAAATCGCACAGGAATTCCCTAGGATCCCTAGTCCAACCGGAATAACACCCTTACCACGGCCCTGGCAAAGTGGCAAGCCGCTTGCATTGTCACTGCCTACAATTTTTAAATATTGCACCCCCCCCAGTAGAAATAGAGTTATAGAAGTAGTCATTGTAGTAGAAGTAGTAGTTATAGAAGTAGTAGAAGTATTGGTGGTTGAAGTAACAAGTAGTAGTAGTTGTTGTTGTAGTTGTTATAATAATAGTAGTAGTAGTAGTTATAATAATAATAGTAGTAGTAGTTGTAATAATAGTAGTAGTAGTAGTTGTAATAATAGTAGTAGTAGTTGTAGCAGCAGTTGAAGTAGTAGAAGGATAACTAACAGGATATATATTTCTACCCACGCACTTCACATTTTTTCATCTGTCATCATTGAAGTTTGCACAAGGGGTGGGCGTGCAAAAACGCAGGACTCAAACTCATAACCGCCGGAACACAAACATGGTACTTGCTCTACCAACTGAGCTATCAGTAGGGATTAACTATAAACCAGAGTATTCTTTGAAACATGTGTCACAAGTGTGATGGAAAATGTGTTTCGAGCAGACAGACGACGGAACAGTGATCCTCATTAGTAGCCTCTGCTTACAGCAGGCGATACAAATAGGTCACAATTAAAATTAAAAAAACAACAACATCAAACAAATATGTGTAAACAGATTGGGATTCAAACCCGTGAGCCCTAGCTTACATGGCAAATGCTCTACCGATTGAGCTGCTGGACAGCCTAAACACATCTTTCATTAATGAGTCTTACTTATAAATACTAGGTGATTACATTTTACAATGATTGTGAAGAAAATTTCTTGCAGCTTTATCAATTAAACTACATAAGCACAGATGATGGTGCATTTGTAATACTCAACAGAAACCTGAGTGTGAATAATAAGCTTTGCTCACTGAGACTCAATTTAGAGCCTCTAGTTCATATACAGTGCCAGCAGCTTATCCCTAACATCCGTCAAGTACCTGTATATATATATATATATATATTTATTTATTTATTTATTTATTAAAGCCTCATTATGGTTACAAAAAATACAAGACTTTATGTGAATAACAAAGATATTAATGAACCATGCCTTTCAAATATGAATTATAGGAGATTATCATATTTTTTAAAGAATCATATACAATATTGCACTTGATACATAATAATATTTAAGATATATACTGTCTTTATTAATCTTTCAATTGAAACACTCTGCATACTCGTATATTCATATATAAAGATGTATAGTAGTTCAGTTGATAAATTTTGCATTAAACACAACAATTTAAGAACTGATGAATGAATATTGGCAAAAACGAGCCCTTTATGAAATATTCTTAAACATCATTTATTACCCTAAATCAGATTTGGGATAAACTCATTAAAGGAGACTGTATATTGAGAATGAAATTCTGACCTAGATACAAGGACATAATCTAATCTATGTACACTTTAAGAGGTCATAGTCATCAGAATTAAGGAACAAAATGTAATGCGATCAAATATCATATTTTCACATTGTAATATAGCAGACCTCTGCGTCTGTTTAAAATAATAAGGTAGGATCTGGCAAAAGTGCGTATCAAGTTTTCATTTGAAAATAAAAAAACAACAACTTATCATTATCATTTCTTGAGTTGAGTTAAGTTGAGTGTCAACTTCAGATACCTTGGTAAAAATAATATTCCTAATATCATAAGTATCACATTTCATAATCACATGGAATTCGTTTTCAACACAGTCTCTACAAAATTGGCAAATTATGTTCTCTTCTGCTAACATTTCGAACCGACCTGTTTCTATGCGCAGTGGAGCGTAACCTGAACGGAATTTACTTAAAGCTGACCTGTGTTTCGCTGGCAGTATGGTTTTGACATAATTTTCAGTTCCTAAGTTTTGTTTAAAAAGTTTTTAAGTCCTTAATTTATCACCTCCATTGCCAGATCTAGACTGTTCTCTGTTGATTGTATCACTCCATTGGCATACAAAACGTTCCAAAGCCGCTGTTTTAATACAACTAACTAGATATAAATACTATTCTCTATACATGTATAACTGCATAAATCATAATCTTTTAAATTTTATTAGAGACACTATAAAACCAGTTTTACAAGTTCGGGCATATTTTTCAGCACAATAGTTGAAGACTTGTGTATTTGTTCTATTCTCTTCCATGTTAAAACATCTTCCCTAGAATGCACACACTGAATTAAGCTGTCTGACTATAACTGACTCCCACCCCATATCTCCAATGATTGCTGCATCAGGTGTTTATTTACTAGTGCCTAGTTAAAACCTCATTGCTCTGTTAAAAACCGCATCAATGCACGAAAATATTCTGGTACCCCAAATAACAGCCTAATAATTAATAAGTGGCCGGACCATGGAGTCAATAAGTTTTTTAAGGTAATCCTCCCGCGCTCCTGTATTTAACAATTAAAGGACCAAACTCTCTACTAGCAGATTGTGAAACAAATTTTACCATTATGTTATTATCTATGTGTTCACTAGGTGAAGACAGAGATAAACGTATTTATCTCATAGACTGATATTTTCATTTCCACACCTAAATACATAAGAAGTTCGCCTAACTGAGGGTGGTCTAAAATCTACAACATTACTTTTCTTAAAATTAATGATCATACGATTGACCTGATTCAACTGAGACAATTTATCTAAGAGCAGTTGCAGATCCTTCTCATTTTCAGATAGGAAGACGATATATTCGGCATACATTAAAATACAAAGCTTCTCTTCGTTACCAATATCAAAATATATTCCCAAATTCTTTGATAAAGTTGCTAGGTCATCAATAACATAACACAATTAAAAATGTTCGGAGAAACACAGCACCCTTGTCTAAGACCGACTGCGACATTGAACCACTTTGTACACATTTTCCCCTTCAAGCACATAGCACTGAGTTTTTTCTTTAGGATAGTCATACGCCTTTCTAAAATCAATAAAAGCCGCAAAGGTAGATTGTTTCTTTTCCTTTCTGGTTTCAACTATATATGTTAAGGTAGATGAATGATCAATGGTACTACGTTAAGGTATGAAGCCGTTTTGTTCATCATTTATAACATTTTTCCGACTTGATCCATCGAGATATCCTATTATTTAAAACAATGCAGTAGAACGTGTACATGACTGGGGCTAACGTATGACTAAGTGGGCCCTGGGGGTCTGTGGTTCCAGACTTTGGTGTAGGGTTAATAACTCTTTTACCCCAGTCTGTCGGAATGTTTCCTGAGTTAAAACAAACATGTAAAAAAGAAATAAATGTATCGTTTAAAAAAAAATCAGCAAAATTCATCAAAACCACAGGCTTTACCCCTGTATGCACTGTTTACCGCAAGTTTCACTTCATCTGTAGATATACCATTATTATAAGCTCGCTCCTCGTCATGATTTTGTTGGGTATTGTTAACATTGGCATTTAAAGTTTCCCATTTTTCAAGCACAAGAATACTATCTTTTACAATCGCTCCGTCTTTTAATTTCAAATTAAAGGTATATTACTTTTCTTTGAATGGGCAACTCTAATTTTACCAATAAATTTCCAATCTCTGTATTATTATTTTCGACAATGTTACTTAAATCATGCCCGCAAGACATACCAGTATCTTTGAACAACCTGAGCAAAACATTTCCTTCTAGCAACGTAGTTTGACATAAATTTACGTTTTTCTGAGTGTACTCTGCATACTAGCCATAATTTCTCTGTTGCACATGCGCTATTCCAAAGATGAGTAAGTTGACCATTCCAACAGGGCTTCCCAACCCTTCGTTTCTTTTGATTGAAAATGCTGCAGCCTATAGCTTTGCATGAAAGTTTATTCTTCAATTTCCGGTTAATAGCTTCACAGAGGGATTGATACGAGTCATCATTATCCTGTTGGCTGCGTATACTCTCCTCAAGTTTAAAGATATATTCATGTATATTTCTAATAAAATGTTCATCTGCCATAAAATCATCTGGTATATAATCAACTTTAAATTTTGACGCCGAAGCCCTGTGTGATTTTGTCGTGGAGCCGCTATAAGCAAATTTCCACTTAAGAAATTAGTGGTCGAGAATACTTGATATAATCTGGATACCTGCCATATTAATAAGATCTGAAACACGTATAACATTAAATTATGTAAACATGTTAAGACAGTCATGACTTACTGAACAGTAATCTACTGCAGAGCATCTCTGCGGTCTAATACAAGTAAAATCATTTTTTAAGAAAATGTCTTCTATTTAAAATACAAAAGTATGAATCTATTAAGAGTTGTATAAAATATCACAATAATCATTGCACGTAAAATCAACTACATATCTAGACGAAATATTATCAGTACCCTTTATAAGATCGATCTCATCGCTGCATCTACTATTGAAATCAACACATATAGAAAAAGGGCCTTTTTCCTGGCATTCATAAATGCTCGATAAGAGTGAATCATAAAATTTACATTGGTCAGTCGGTCTAGTTGAATTTTTGGGCGGCAAGTAACAGACGCATGAATAAAAAGAAAACTCGTTACATAAATCTGTTAAGTTCAGCAAAAGAATACCTTTCGTTGAATTATCTTCTACTTTAATTTTAAAATAGTTATACAATTCTTGCAAGCGTTTCTAAGTAGTTCAGTTCTATTGTGACCATACCAAAGATATCCGTTAATCTTTAAGTTCTCGTTATTCTAAAATGCGTTTCAGTCACACCTATCTAGTCTAAGTATAAAAATTCAATAGCTTCTGATCTTAGGTAAAAATTGTCTGAAGACTGACTAACACTCCATCCATTTACGTTTCTGAATCCCGCTGAGACCTAGTGTCTTCTACGATTCCACGGGTTCTGTCCTCGCCTGTCACCATCGCGCCCGCGCACTTTGTTCCCGCATAAATCACTCCGAGTTGATTGTCCCATTGATCGTTCCTGTGGCCCCTGTCCATATTTCGCGCGTTCCAGGGAAATGAGATATTTCACTAAATGGGGGCAGGAGAGACCATTTTCTCGGGACCTGTCCCAACAATCCTGGGACGATTGGTGGAAGAGGGTTATGTCCCCAATGTATCTCATCTGAGATAAAATAGTATGGAAAACAGTGAATTTGATGTTGTGATATTGTTGACAGGCTTAAAATATTCCTTTCGGGTGAAGTAAAATACAGAAAGTAGATTTAATTGTTGACTGTCCGACTGTGCCCCGGTTTCTACGCATAACCGTTATCATCGAGGGATTTGTGTAAGTGGTTCTGTAGTAGAACAACTTGGTAATCAAAATATTGCGGGTTCGAATCCTTGACTGGCTACACATCTTTCTCACTTGGTTACATTGTGCCAAATGTAGGACCGTTATTGTATAGCTCTCCAGTATATGCCACACCTTTGGTTTGTTCAAGATTATAGTGCATTATAATTTATTTGTACTGTGAATAAATGGACAAATTAGCATTAACCTAAATTTATAAGTATCTCTTATAAAGAGAGATGTGTGTAAGTGGTCCAGTTTCACACCCATTTATTAAGCAAGGGTTCTCAAGTTTAAAATCCTTGTCTGACTGCACACTTTTGACTTTTGGGTATTTGAATCATATTGTATCTGTCAACATGGAATTTGTTGATAGCAACTTGTCCCCTGTCCTGTGAGTTTAAGGGCAAATTCCAAATAAGAGGTGGGTATAAATCTGTTATGGCCTTTGAAAAGCCCATACATCATTGTTGATACTTGTATAGCAGATTGGTCTGGTCCTGGAGATTGCGTCGTTAGAGCGTCTGCCCCGGAATGTGAGAGGTTTTGGGTTTGATCCCCGGCCACGATATACCAAAGTCACGAAACATGGTACTGGTATAGCTCTTGGCGCATAAAATTTAATAGTAGTTCCAAGACTGGTTGGCCAGGTGTTGGGAAAATATGACTTAGTGCGGTGTCTATGGCTCGATTTCGCTGTTCGCAGCACTGTTTCTGTAGCAAGTAAAAAACTAGGGCTGTCGCGATACGATTGAAGCGTACCAAGCCAAGATATATAGCGATACGTTATGAGTGTACCGCAAGACATGCCATATCGTCATATCATACTCTAATTAGAGGTTATATCAAAAATGACTTGTGTCGATGAAATCAGCTGAATAAACTCCTGTAAATCAAATGCTCTGGAATTATATCCCCTAACATGGATCTGACCATTGCTTGTAGGAGATCGCGTTTTACAGCCTTAGCAGATATGGTATCCAAATGACTGAAATAATGTCGGTGGTACATTAAACCCAATTAATAAACATATTAAGCAATCCAGTAGATCAGGCTGAAGAGCACTCACACTGGACATAATCGTCTTGGGTTCAAACTCTGGTTTTGGCTGCACATTATTTTTAAGGTTTTCGTCACACAAATATTTATTGTAGTTACACATTCACTGAAATGTTTGGTGTTGAACTGCGTATAGGGATGTTGTTACGATAATCGGTCTAATTAGGTTTTCGTGGACTGCAACGCAGCCGCGAAAACCTACTGTTCTTCTTGTGTTTCTTTTTCCCTTTTTTTCCCCATTATTATTATTCTTTGCACTTTTTTTGTGGCCGCTGTTGCGGCATGATTAGAAGTACTACAAACATGAAAATTTCCATGCATACTCACATGTATCTGAAGTTGTGCACCATTAAGTTTGTTTTTCATTTTAGTACTAAGTTTTGCCGCTAGGTGGCGTTTAGCATCAAAACATATAATTGCCAATAACTCTGTCATTTGACATTTTATTTGTATGCAGTTTTTTGCATTCTGTTCTCTGTCAACTGCCCGTTTAAATATGATGAGTGGCAATATCCATATCTTTGAAAATTTTGAGCTAGAAGAGGTTGAATGTTTGAATCTTTGAAAAAATCTGGCAAATTAGGGTGTGTCCACGAAAAACATGCCCATTTTTGTTAGAGATTAGATACGCTCATTCTGTTTTTTGAAATTGATTCCGAAGATCTTTGCGCACAAAATATATGGGGTGGCGATTTCAGAAAATGCATAAAATAGCTTTCAATAAGCGGTCAAAGTGCACTAAAATATGGAGGAAATTTTTTTTGAGAATAGGCATTTTTTTTGTTTTTTTGATGATTCTGCCATTATTTTTTAATCAATCTTTATGAAATTTTCACAGATTGTATTGTTTGTTGTTTCAAGGGACTTCACAGTTTCAAAATTTCAAAAAAATGCAAAGGTCAAGGTCATATTGCGATTATTGGTTTTTTCTTTGACCTTAAATATCTCAAAATCTAAAAATATTTTATCGAAAGAATATGGGTAAAATCAAAAGCCTCTAAAGAGTACTTTTTGAAGAATTTTAGTTTTTTCAGATCGGGGTTGATTTGGTTGTTTGGTGGCAGTTTGAAGTTTGGTCATACTTTGAATTGATTTTAAAGCCTTTAAAGTTTAAATGTGTGATATATTTTATCATCATTGGAAAAAAGAATGTCTTACCTCGTCA
>CM037789.1:62033281-62056631 GCA_021229015.1 Solen grandis | reverse complement strand
ATGAGTATAGAGTGTGACCTTTTTTTAAGGGTTGTAATTTTTTTTTTCTTTTTGAAAATTAAATCATTCACATTTTTAAAAATTTCCCGTTTATTTTGCGGCGCCACCCAGTTTGAAATTGCCTGAGTTAGCAGACGCTTGTCTGGACTTCGTGGAGAATGCTTGACTTCCCGGGCGAGCGAGGGGCTTCTGGATGCACCCGGCAAAACGACCCACAAATCGACAACTGCTCTTTGATAAGGTGGAAATAATTATAAATATATTCATTCTTCTTTAAAACATATTTTATTTTTCCTTTTTCATCATTCTAAAAATCATTACTTTACCCTCATTTTCCCTTTTTCCAAAAAAAAGTATACTTTTTTTCAACTTGAGATAGAAATTTAACCAAAAAAAATTTTTCATATCTGACAATATAAAAGTTTTACTTAAAAAACATAATCTGAAAAAATTTTACTGATATTATAAATGTCCTCATTTTATCTTTTTTTAGATCACTCCGTCTAGCAAGAGATACCCGACCAACATATCCACTGAGCGCAGCGTAGCGGGCACGACATTTCGTGCATGGCAGCTAATTTCAAAATAACCCTCGCTTATAAAGTTTGTTGCGGTACGGGACATTGCATAATTCAACTAAATAAGGAAATACAATCTTTTGTAATTCCTTCCTGGGAAGGGGGTTTTTTAAGAACTTTTTTTTTTATAATATTTTATAGTGCTTGTTGTTATCCTTGTTTTAGTTTATTTTATAAAAAAATGCCTGAAAAAAACACGTTTAATCTTATTT
The DNA here is from genome assembly GCA_021229015.1 of Solen grandis. NCBI lineage: Eukaryota > Metazoa > Mollusca > Bivalvia > Adapedonta > Solenidae > Solen > Solen grandis. Next base: position 62,055,841 of record CM037789.1, on the reverse strand, counting down.
ACAAAGTTTGTCTGTTTTAAAAGGGAGAGAGAGAGAGAGAGAGAGAAGGGGAGAGAGGCAAATACCCTTTAAGAACTTCAACATTTTCACTATGCCTTATTATCAAGTATTTTGTAAAACCTGCTCTAAATCCCTCCTAGAGCCCGTGACATTCGCCGCACATTTTTTTAATAACCTGTGACCCCGACTTTTGAGCTGAGGGGCCCGCTACAAAAATTCCCCAAAATCTCAACAACAAGTGTTCATACATATTGATTCTTTTATATTATTACAGAATATTTTTTTAAGAAACATGTCTATCACAAACCCTCCAGGAATCAACGAAAATTAGTGTCCGCGAAAAATTATGATTATGCAGTATCGGTACGTCATTCGTATGCATTTCTGAAATACGTATAATAAAGTTATTCATCACTGTCGTCCCCAAAAAACACATTTTTTTGCAATTAAAAAACACTTTACATATACCCGCATACACCCCAACCTTTGTCGTTATCGATCATTTAATACAGAGCTCCCCTTCTTGCCCATATGTTATGGGGATTTTTGGACCAAAGGGAAAAAATCGTTTTACAGGACTTTTTCCCCACGGGGACCCCCGGGATATCTTTTTTTCTATTAGCTAGACATTTCAAAAAAACAATTTACGAAAAAAATACGATTTTTTTTAAATGAAAACAAATGGAGAAACCAAATTTTTTGCAATGATAAAATCTTATAGTTTTTTAACATTTTCAAAACTTTTCGCTGATTATTCCCGCAATTTCCCTGAAATTATCAAAATCGGCGAAGATATAATCGTACAGTGATCGTTTACGTATGCGCTTTTGGGCTTTAAAAAAGGACAACTATATAACAACACCTGACATTCTGAGGGAAGAAATGTTAAAGCATCGTTTAAAAAATTCCCAAACACGTAAAAAAACTCGATTTTTGGGGGCCCAAGCTAAAGTGAAAAGTTTTCACTTTACTGTTAGGGGTATTTTTTTTGAGATCTTTTATCTCATTGTCCACATGAACTGCTGTTGTACGTATCTTTAAGTTGTTATCTGTTTAAGAAAGTATCTTTAAATTGTTCATTGGGTATTGACGTTCTTTGTACGTAAGTTGTTCACTGGGCTATTGACTATCTTTGTAGTAAGTTGTTTACTGGGGTATTGTACGTATCTTTTTAAGTTGTTAATCTGGGCTATTGTAAGTATCTTTAAGTTTTTCATCTGGGTATTGACGATCTTTTTACGTAAATTGTTCACTGGGGAATTTTAGTATCTTTTAATTGTTCCTGGGGTATTGTACGTATTTTGTAAAGTAAGTTGTTCATCGGGCATTGACGTATCTTTTCGAATTGTTCATTGGGCATTTTACGTATCTCTAAGTTGTTCAATTTGGGTTTGTTCGTACTTTAAGTTGTTCTCTGGGCTATTGTACGTATCTTTGTACGTAAGTTGTTTAAACTGGGCATTGACGTATTAAAATTTTCACGGGCTATTGTACGTTTCTTTTAAATTGTTTATCTGGCTTTTTGTAAGTATCTTTTAAGTTGTTTTCCCTTTGGGGTATTTACGTATCTCTTTTAAATTTTCATTGGCTATTTTAGTATATCCAAGTATCCTAGTACTAACACTTGCCCTCAAACCGTTTAAGTTAATTATATCGGGTATTTAATTTTAAGTTTTTCTTTTCCTTTAAACATTTCGGGGATAAAAAGTAGTTATATGTTCTGATACAGGTCACATTTGTGAAATTTGTTAAAATTTTAAGGCAATCGTAATTAACAATCGTTGTTTATTAAGAAAAGAAACAACTCCTAAAAAAAATTTCAAAAAAGTTATTAAGCTTATTACACAAGTACATAATTCTGTAATTTTTTTGACGCATTAATGATGCATTTCAGCTACATGGAACCGGGGTTCAAATTTTTTTGTATCTATTTTTTGCAATGTTTTTTTCTTCTGTCATAGCAAGATATAGTAAAGTTCGTCATTAGAGATTTTTTCTTTCGATATTACAGCAATATCTTGTAATAACAAAAAGTTCTCGTATAAAAGAGAAAAGATCTCGTATAAACGAATATTTATGTCGTTATTTGGAAAAAGATTCTCAGTAGACCAAATTTTTTTTCATTATTACGAGATAATTTGTCGTTATTTCGATATCAATTTCGATAACGACTTTATAAACTGTAAAAAAGCGATAAGACCTAATAATGAGAGAATTTTCTGAAACGAGTACTCGTAAGACGTCACAATTATCTCGTAATAACGAGGGTTTTTTCCCTTAAAAGTGGTTAGAAGAAAAATTGGTATACGCAAATTTTTTTTAAAACATTTTACATGTGCAAAACATTTCATAATACGAATTAATAAATTTGATTATTGTTGGATAAGTGTTAAAATCTATCACTCAATTTCTATTTCTCTCTATAGTTTTTTTCCTACCGCAAAGTTGCACTCGCCCTGTTTTGTGTGTATCGTGGAGAGAAAAGAGGAGAGAGGAGAGAGAAGAAGAGAGAGATAATGCAGACTACAAACTTTAGTATTTCATTTAAGAAGTGATTGTTTCTACTTAAAGCTTATGGTTTAAGAGCATTTTATATCTGTAATCAAAAACCAAAAAATTTTTTATTCACATTTTTTTTTTTTTTCTCGTATAAAATTTAAAAAAAATATTTTTCAAAAACAATAAAAAAAAACAAAGTAACGATAAACGTAACAAAAAATTTCTTGGGAAAAATTTTTAGACAGCATTTTTATGTGTTATATACCCCCTCTCATGCCCCGACTGAAATACTGTCGACTGCAAAAAAATCAAAATTCATACAACCGCAGGGCCCCGAAAGCGTAATGGGAACACGCCCCACCAATGCTCCCGGGGTTTGTTACGATTCGAGGGTACAGTGGGTTTCCCCTCCAGACACATGTTTTCCTCCGGGTTCTCCGGGGTTCCTTCCATGACCACATAACCGCCACCCGGCCACCGAGAGTGATTAATGAAGTTTTGTAAAATTGTTTCGTAAACGATGTAAAAATTTCCCAAATAAGCCCTTTTGCATCCTTTTTTCGAGGTTTTACATGCATTTGCAGTTTTGTCCCTTTGACAAAGATATTCATCCATTTTCGTCTGAATTTATCGCTAGTAGGGGCTGGGTTCCCTCTTGGGTTCCATGACTGTATTTGTTGGCAGCCGCGTACCAGACGGGCCAAAATCTCGTTTGATTAACTGATTTATATTATATACCCCTCATATCGTCTGCATTACGCAGCTAGTACGAGGCTTCAAACAGTCGATCCTTCCCCAATTTTAGACCAATCAGCCTTATATTTTTGGTCCCAGACGGGAAAATATCGAAAAATAAAAACAAATATACACCATTTTTTTTTAATAAGAATTGATTTTTCAAAATTTTTGATTGAACACGTTTTTTTTTAAAAGATCTGCACATCGGCATTTTTGTTTTTATCGTCGAAACTTTGTTTGTAGGTCATTTTTTAACTCATGAATGAAGAAATTAAATTTTAATACGGATCCTGTTTTTTAAATTTCCTTATCGAGAATCATGGGGGCTTTTTTTGTGCGGGGTTTTAAAGCGAGCAGATAACAGCAGGGTTTTCACCGCGACCCGGGAAACCGGTGCGGGGCCAAAAAAATCCCAGCATGCCTTTCGATTCCGGAAGTTTCGAAATGGTCACTCCACACAAAATTCCTGCATCAAAATTCAATAAAAATATTGTGTTGAATCTTTTCTTGACTTACCAGAAATGGGAAAACCTTTAAAATTAATTTTCAGACAATATCAAGTGTCAGATAAAATAAAGTACAAGTAGAAAAGGTGTAGAATGCTTTATATAGGAAACAAAAAACAAAGTTAATCTTTAAAAAGGCCCCTTATTTTCCTTAGTATGAATTATCGAATAAATAAGCAAAATGGTTTTACATATTTGTTAGAGATGAATCTGTTTCGTTTCGACAACATTAAAATTAAAAAAATAACAAAAAATATTTTACTTTAGACATACAATTGTTAAAAAAAAACCTAATTTTCATATCTTCGTCAATTTTCTAAAAATTTTACAGTTTTTCCCTTCACCTTCCGCTGTCTTCGCTAAAGAATCACGAGTGCGTTAATAGAATTGATGACGTACAGATATATATATCTTTATTTCCTCCATAATTTAAGATTTACAAGTACACAAACACAAAATTTTTTTTTAAAAAAATGACCCCTTTAAAAGAATAAAAATAAAAAGAAAAAAAAAGATAAAAATTCAAAACTCAGACTGACACCTACCCGGGAAAAAGATCATCCGTGATGGTGACCGTCCCCCCCAGTGAATGAACTGTTTTATGCCTCGGAAAACCTCGGGTCTACTTGCTGACAGGGAAGACATCGGTCAAAAAATGGGCGGCTTCTGTACTTTTTGCTTTCCTTCTCTTGAAGCACTTCCGGATCTTAGATCTTTACAGCAAGTTGTAGAAAATCCGCAACAAAAGACAATATTGTTTTTACTTTATCAATGTATAAATTTGCATTTAATTGAGAAAAAGAAAACAATGATTATGAATAATTTCACCCCAAACCCCAAAAACGTTATCAGTGATGAAAAAGATGATAGCGTAGTTTCAAGAATGAGTATTTTTTTACAATTTTTTTCTTAATTTTTCGATTTTACTTAATGAAAGTTGGATGAAATACCTATTTTCCCTTTTAAAAAGAACATTAAGTAAGAAAAAAGAAGTAACAAATACATTTTAAAGATTCGCCCCTTTAAAAAAAAAAAATTAAACCTCACCTCTACTTTTGCCCCGATTGCTGCACTCCGTTATAGGTATCTTTCTTTGGGCCCCCCGAGGAAGTGACGTCACACATTTCCCGGGATGTCCAAGATCAAAAATTCAAAACCTCGCTAAAACCATTGGGACCTTTTACTTTACGACGTTCGGCGCTAGTACCTTCGTCTCTCCGATGTAGCAATTCGTGAATTTCCGGAACAGTCCGATTTGCATCGGACAAATCCTAGAGTCGTATCCTGAGGAGGAGTAAAGGGGAAAATAATAAGGGAATAGCAAATTTATTTTTCTGAAAAGTTATAAAAGAAATAAGTCAGTATCTGATGATTTCCTTGCGTATATCAATTAATTTCCACGGAAATTCTTTTACTAAAACTATGCTGTTTTTTTTATTTAAACTTCTAATAGTTCCTTACTAAAAATTTAAACTTTCTACGGGAAATTCTGTCTACGCTACAATCTTTTTTTGTTATTACTAAAGCCCTAATTTGTAATCAAAAAATGCAACAAAAAAAAAAGGAAAAAAAAAAAAACAAGAAAAATAAAAAAAAAAAAAAAAAAAAAAAACTTACCATTCCTTCGTTGCAGCATGTTGAAAAAGATAAAGGGACCCAAAACGTTTATCCTTTACAGCAAAGGGTGGAACACTTTTTTTATCCAATTGTTCGTAATTTTTTAGCACAAAAATAGAAATAAAAATTTAAAAAAATTTTTCCGGGGCTGCGCTTTTTTTAGAAAGCCGTGTAAGAAGGTAATTTGGGTTTTGTAGCTCAGAAAAAATGTAGGGGTTTAAAAACGTTTGGATGATTGGGTTTTAGAAATCATTCTACAAGTTGTGAAAAAAATTGCATGAGTAAATATTTTTCCGGCAAAAAAATTGAAAGCCATATTTAACAAAGCCCTGGTTCACTGACTTTTGATTGGTTTCCAAAAATTTTTTACGTCTGTTTTGGTGATCAGACACACCTCTATTCAAACCTCTCAGATGGTCCCCCAAAAGTGCGTGATTTTTTTGTTGACAGAAAATGATCAACCATTTGGGGCGGCAAACTTGATGAAATACTTGACATTTTCCCGCAAAATTGTTACAAACACAGAGCTTTGTGTTTTTTTACCAAACTTTAGTACTAAACACTGGGTCGCCGTTCCCCCTACTGTTTATCCGTTTATGTTACTTTTTACACAATTATTGTTCCATTTGGCCTCTCTAATTGAACAGGACTGAGGGAAAAACGCAGGGGCTATGACTTTTTTGATTTGAAAGAAGGGTGAGGGGGAATGTTTAAGGGGTTTTCGGGTTTGATTTTTAAAAGAAAACATCAAAAAGGTCAATTTTGATTTTCAAAAAAAATTTGATCCCGAACATTATTTCAAAAAAAGAAACTTTTATAATAATAACATAAATAAGTATATAAAAACAAAAATATAGAAAGCATATAATATGATATACATTTAATATACATCTAATATTTATAATTAAATTTAAAAAACGCATTTATCACCCTGGTCCAATGGGAACGACCCCCGCGGGCCGAAAGTTTTGGGTTGAAGAAATTTTTAAGACCTTCGAAGACTTAGAACAAGTCCAAACCCGAAAATCGAGACTAATTTTTATAAGTTTAAAAAATTTGATTTTAAAACATTTTGAAACTTATGAATATATGTTACCCATCTTATACGATCATATACACATATTTTATAAGTATACGTCTTATATAATATGTTATAAAATGTAAAATACACCTTATATACGTGTTTTTTATTGTCCAGGTAAAATAAATTTAATATAATATGCATTTGATATAAGATATATCTACATGTAATGCATAAATTCATAATATAAAATCTAATAAAATATACATCCCATGTAAATACACCATAGATAATCGAATATTTTTATATGCATATTTAATATACATCTTTTTAGTAAAGGGTAATCTAAAAACATCTTATCTTATTAACGAGAAAAGATTGATTTTTTTAAATAAAAAAAAGTTTTTGAAGTATGTTGACTACATAGTTTTATATTAAAGAAAAGAAAAAGGCATGTTGATGCAGGGTTTTTTTATATATAGGCTGTATATACAGAGACCCTGGTTTTAAAGGTTGCGAAAAACAAGCAACTTGTGGTCTGCAGAAATTTCAATGTCGGCGGTCTGACACTGGGTTTTTTCTAATGTTTTAAAAATAAAAATCTGAAAATAAATATCAGCAGCATACATTTGCAATTTTTACATAAAGGGAAAAAAGCACAAACAACACGATTACAATTTTCTCGATATGTGTTTCCGTTTGTGAATTTAAAACATTGTATTTACTTTAGCTTCTAGCATTATTTTTAGAATTAATAATGCTGAAAACTGGTTTGATCTTGGGATTATCATTTGAATTGGAGATTTTGTTTAATATACCGTTTGTACACATAAGCATGGAATCTATATAAAATAATTTGGGGGATACCTACCATGTTTAAAAACTGTCCCTAGATTATGCTGTTTTATAAAAATAGGTTTTTACTGTAAAAACGAAAATATACAATGTATTTGAAAATTTTTCGTTTTCGCAATGTTTTAAAAGTGTAAGGTACATGCTTTTTCCTTAAAAGAGTTGGTTTAAATGGAGCAACCAAAAATCTTTCATATGTAATTAAAAAATACATGAATATTTTACCCCTCTTAGTTTTCATATAAGGGCCCTTTTAAATGCAACTAAACTGATGCGTTGATTACAGATTATACGCCTGTCGATTATGAGTCAACTTTTGCTCGAAATCGAAAATTCTAAAAAAAAAATTATTTGCATGAATTTATCAAAGGGAAAAAAAAAATGACACGAATAAAAGACAGAACAGAACAGAACCGCAAAGCGGCATCTTGGTTTTCGCTTTAACTTGCTATAAAGTATGGTTTCAACTGCAGACATAATTGATTTATATTAACTTTATTCGAATATTTTTGTTAATTGATCAAATTAATCCGATCTTCAAAAACTAAACATCTTAGAACGATCTCTTCACGAACTAGAACTTTTGTTTCAAAATACTTTCTATAAAAATATTTTTAGATTGAGAAAATTTATGTGCCGATAAAAATAATCGGTATTATGACCTTGACCTTTGCATATTTTTTATCGTTATTTACTATTTAGTTTATTTGTATTATTAAATGCATAAACAGTGAAAAAAAGACGAAGATTGAACAAAAATAAAGTCCCGGAGCTGCAAAAAAAGAAGCAACATATGGATTTACAATTGTTTGATAAAAGGATCAAAAATTTGGACTGTGGTAATTTGATCAATGAAGCCGATCTTCAAAATCTAAAAAAACCCCTGGAAAGATCTCTTCACAGACAAAACATTTGTTCATATACTTTCTATAAATATTTTTAGATTTGGAGCTATTTTATGCCCATAAAAATAATAAAATTGGTATATGACCTTGACCTTTGCATATTATGCTTTTTTTTTTTCTATGATTTTATTTTTTTGATAAAAAATGCATAAACATGAAATAATGATGAAGATTGAACAAAAAATAAAGTCAGGAGCGCAAAAAAAAGAAAACATATGGATATTACAATTGTTTGATAAGAGGATCAAAAATTGGGCTGTTGTCATTTGAAAAAATGAAGTCCGGTCTTCAAAAAATAAAACATTAATGGAAAGATTTTCCCCACAAACAAAACCTTTGTTCATATACTTTCTATAAAATATTTTTTTGATTTGGAGCTATTTTAAGCCGATATAAATAATAAAAATTGGTATATGACCTTGACCTTTGCATATTTTGCTTGTTTTTTTTCTATATTTTATTTGTTTTATAAAAATGCATAAACAGTGAAATAATGTGAAGATTGAACAAAAATAAAGCCAGGAGCAGCAAAAAAAGAAAACATTTGGATATACAATTGTTTGATAAGAGGATCAAACTTTGGACTGTGGTCATTTAATCAAATGAAGTCCGATCTTCAAAAACTAAACATTAATGGAAAGATCTCCTCGAAACCTAAAACTTTTGTTCATATACTTTCTATAAAATATTTTTAGATTTGGAGCTATTTTATGCCGATATAAATAATAATAATTGGTATATGACCTTGACCTTTGCATATTATGTTGTTTTTTTTTTTCTATGAATTTATTTGTTTTTTTAAAAATGCATAAACATGAAATAATGATGAAATTGAACAAAAAATAAAGTCAGGGCACAAAAAAGAGAAAACATATGGATATACAATTGTTTTTATAAGAGGATCAAACTTTGGACTGTGGTCATTTAATCAAATGAAGTCCGATCTTCAAAAACTAAAAAATTTAAAGGAAAGATCTCCTTGAAACCTAAAACTTTTGTTTTATATACTTTCTATAAAATATTTTTAGATTTGGAGCTATTTTATGCCGATATAAATAATAATAATTGTATATGACCTTGACCTTTGCATATTATGTTGTTGTTTTTTTTCTATGAATTTATTTGTTTATAAAAATGCATAAACAGTGAAAATAAAGTGAAGTGAACAAAAAATAAAGTCAGGAGCAGCAAAAAAGAGAAAAACATTGGTATACAATTGTTTGATAAAGGATCAAAAATTTGGACTGTTGTCATTTGAACAAATGAAGTCCGGTCTTCAAAAAACAAACATTAATGGAAAAATCTCCTCACAAACTAAAACTTTTGTTCATATACTTTCTATAAAATATTTTTAGATTTTAAGCTATTTTATGCCGAATAAAATAATTTAAAAATTGGTATTGACCTTGACCTTTGCATATTATGCTTGTTTTTTTTCTATGATTTTATTTGTTTTATAAAAAATGCATAACAGTGAATTTGATGAATATTGAACAAAAAAAAAAGTCAGGGCAGCAAAAAAGAGAAAACATATGGATAACAATTGTTTGATAAGAGGATCAAACTTTGGCTGTGGTATTTGATCAAATGAAGTCCGATCTTCAAAAAATAAACATTAATGGAAAGATCTCCTCGAAAACTAAAACTTTTGTTCATATACTTTCTATAAAATATTTTTAGATTTGGAGCTATTTTATGCCGATATAAATAATAATAATTGGTATATGACCTTGACCTTTGCATATTATGTTGTTGTTTTTTTTCTATGAATTTATTTGTTTTATAAAAATGCATAAACAGTGAAAAATGATGAAGATTGAAACAAAAAATAAAGTCAGGAGCAGCAAAAAAGAGAAAACATATGGATATACAATTGTTTGATAAGAGGATCAAACTTTGGACTGTTGTCATTTGAACAAATGAAGTCCGGTCTTCAAAAACTAAACATTAATGGAAAGATCTCCACAAACTAAAACTTTTGTTCATATACTTTCTAAAAAAAATTTTTTTAGATTTTAAGCTATTTTATGCCGAGATAAATAATAATAATTGGTATATGACCTTGACCTTTGCATATTATGCTTTTTTTTTTCTATGATTTTATTTGTTTTATAAAAATGCATAAACAGTGATATAATGATGAATATTAAAACAAAAAATAAAGTCAGGAGCAGCAAAAAAGAGAAAACATATGGATATACAATTGTTTGATAAGAGGATCAAACTTTGGACTGTGGTCATTTGATCAAATGAAGTCCGATCTTCAAAAACTAAACATTAATGGAAAGATCTCCTCGAAAACTAAAACTTTTGTTCATATACTTTCTATAAAATATTTTTTAGATTTGGAGCTATTTTATGCCGATATAAATAATAATAATTGGTATATGACCTTGACCTTTGCATATTATGTTGTTGTTTTTTTTCTATGAATTTATTTTTTTTTTATAAAAATGCATAAACAGTGAAATAATGATGAAGATTGAACAAAAAATAAAGTCAGGAGCTGCAAATAACCTTAAAAGTCATGCTTTTAAAATGTTGATTTTTCGAAATATTGGTTAAGTTTGACCGCATACTGTGGAAAAACCCATGCATTTCCCGAATTCGCCACCCATATATTTTGTGCGTATATGTTTTGCAGATCATATGCAACAAACAAAATTCTCGTATCTCATCTCTGAATAAAATGGGTAGGTTTTTGGTAGACCTACCCTTATTTCACAGTTTTTGCGAGATTCGAACTTTCAACCTCCTGTAGCACGAAAGTTTTATATACGCAAATTTTTGAAACCTATCATATTTTATTGGGCTTATTTACAAGGAACATTGTGCAAAAACCGCATTTGAATCGGACCTCAAATGATGGAGATATTGCTTATTAAACATTTTCATATAAAACGCCCCCTGGCGGGAAAATCAAAACAAAAATGAAAATTATCTCGACGTTAGGATCATCTTCAAATACGTGGTTATTACTGATAAAAGTTTCATAGATGTGGCTTTTCTCACCTCGGAGCTATGCCGTTCACAAAAAGGGGAAGAAAAAAAAAAAAAAAAAAAAAAAAAAAAAAAAAAAAAAGAAAACAGAACGAGAACAATAGGTTTTCGCACAGCGATGCGAAAACCTAATAATCGGAGAAAGTTTTAGACGAATACGTTTGGCAAATAATGATATTAATCTCAAGTGAGAAACACACTTTTCAAATTGATGATTGAAAAGTCTGTCACATCCAATTATTCAATTATAAATCTGTAACAGTTTTGCATTGTGACATATTTTGACACCTTCATTAATTGACTCGTCTGGAGTATGAACAATCATCCGCCACATTTCTGACCAATGAGAACCGCCGATACAAACAACCAGCCAATAAGAGTGAAGATTACTAAAATGACACAAATCACGTGTCACGAATCGGAAAAGACAAGATCAGCTCTGTCATCAAGCTGAAAACAGATCAACTCTACTCTTTAATTAGTGGGACCACTGTATATAAAGAATCACAATCTATTTGGGTCAGTACCTTTGAAGCTTTCGTACTTGCAACATCTCTAGAGCCGATACACCACAAAGTTTTAATTTAAGTCTAATTTTGACGAAAAAAAATATACCATGGATATTTGTGATGCTGTTACTAAGCTAACGATCGAAGAGGGCGGAAAGGAATATCTCAACCAAGCTTTTGCTTACGATGGCGACGGTAAGGGAAATACTCACTTGTTGAACACCACTGTGTGAATAATATGTTCTGATCTACATATACTTCAAAAACGTATTGACATATAATGTGGTCTAAAAAATGGACCTATATTTTATGGTCAGAATTTAATTGAAATCATTTAAAAGGCATTTAATGACAATAAAAGTGAATTATAGTATCCATGTATCTATTTTTGCAGATTCCTCTTCTGGTTACGACTCTACGGACATGTCTGATGCTGAGTCCGTGTGTTCTCGAGATTCTCGGGGAAGCTGCGAGAATCTCATTCTCGGGTTCAATGGACGGAACGAAGAAGTGATGAAGTTCAAGAACACTCAGACGCTTTGTGACAACTTGAAGCTCATCCTCTCCATGCCGGAAATGTGTGACGTCACATTCCTTGTTGGCCAACGTGAAATTCCCGTTCATGGCGTCCGTGCAATTCTCGGAACAAGAAGCAGGTATGAGGGAATTCAAGTACATATTCAGTTAATAATTTTTATGATAAAGTAGATAGCTTATCTTATCAGACAATCGGAAATTCAAATTTCAAATTTTATAAGGGTAAACCTTTTTTGAAAAGAAATATTTTGATAATTGAGGTAGCTAACTTGATTTATGATTTATTTCTTTTTTTTCCCCAGGATCTTCTATCAACTCATCCTGAAGCACATGTCTCTGAAAAAGGAAGAAGAGCAGAAATCGTCCAAGAAAAACAAGAAAGCGTCCAAGCACCAGACAATCGGACTATCTCGGTCGTTATCGGAGAGACTGACCATTCCGGTGAACAAGTATGACCCGGAAGTGTTCTATCTTCTTGTCCAGTACGTTCACTGTGGGTCATTGGTCATCACTGAGCAAACCGTCGCTGGTAGGTCTTTATCGCTTCCCTTATTTGCTCCGAATACATTTTTCGAATACACATATGTTTCATCTAAGTCAGTAGAACCAGTATTAAAATCTATAGTTTTTTTTTTTTTAATTTACTTCATAGTAAATATTATATGTGTATCAAAATGAAAAAAAATTGGCTCTTATTGATAATGAACTTTAAAATTCCAGGTTTATTTTGCGGCGCCACCCAGTTCGAATTGGCTGAGTTAGCAGACGCCTGTCTGGATTTCGTGGAGAGATGCTTGACTTCCGGTCAGAGCGAGAGACTTCTGGACTACACCCGGCTGTACAGACACCACAAATCGTCACAACTGCTCTTTGATAAGGTTAGTCATCATTATGATCATGATCATGATCATCAAAATAGTTTCATGTAAATTCCATTCGCTCTTTACCTTATCCGAAGAAATACTGTATGACCCCGTTCATGACTAGATTTCTTAATATCACATTTCTTATATACATTTGTATTTATCAAAAGTAATCCCTTCTATTTTTGTCACTACAAATACTCACAAGAATTGTTTCGAATCTAGTAAAAGAAAATCACCAAGTTTATATATGTACGGATAATATTAAACATCAGAACTTTTCTTTATTTTTTCCTTGCAGATTTACGCCGTGCTTGACAAAAGATACCAGACCAGCATCTACCATTATTAGTATTCCGGACGAAGAATTTCGATGATGTTGAATTGACGGTTTGTTTTGTGATTTAGTGCTTATTGTCACGTGATATTTCTGTTGTTGTTATTTGTTGATGGTATTACTGTTACTGAACTTTGCAAAATAAAAGATGTCGATAAAAAAGTTTTTGTTTCCTCTGAGTGGGAGAGAGAGAGAGAGAGATTTCATGATAATCAATTGAACACCAGAAAGTGTATACCTTATCAATGAACTTAAACGTAAAGAGATGTCCTGTGACGCGTGAAAGAGAGTTTACTTGAAAACTCATTTGTCATAATATATAAAGCTAGCAACATTCACAAATTCATATCGCCTCTATTGTACCCGTCTCGGTATTCGAGTGAGTAGAGTGTCGACTCCGTAATCCTACCTTATTACTTAGCGCTAAGTATTATTGGGTGCTACTGAAAAAAACAACCTGTAACATCTTTTGAAAAGATGTATTTGAATACTCTGGAGCGAATTCCATCCTATAACAGAACAACTGTTTCATTTCTTAATCAAACACGATAGTTATTAAGGTAATAATATATGTCATTTTCTTGAGTAACTCGGAAGTCAGTAATGGTTGAATGCGTTCCTACGTTATTTAAGTATTACTTAGCGCTAAGTATTATTGGTGGGTGCTCGGATGACATTTTATTGCTTAAATATCCACCGTAACGTGCTATTTAATGTTATTAACGTATATAATCAGGAAGTAAGTGGTGCATTTATCATAATGATATCGAGGGCTTAGCGCAAAACGGTCGTAACTTTTTCTTTAATACATATACGACCGTTTTGCGCTGAGACCTCGATATGCTGATACACTTAATCATTCAATCACATTTCTTACGCCACACTTTTTCCCCACAGTTTCTCGCTACCTGAAAACATGCAACATAATATATCAGTTTTAATGACTTTTTTTATTGTTCTGATATGTTGCATTTAAGGACAAGTATAATAATGGTTAAATTAGATGATTATTATTATTTGAACAGTTTAATTAAATACAATCTACATGTTTGACCGGCCTGCAATCTGGCATTCGCAAGACCACGCTCTTCAACACTCGTCCGAACCATCATAATAAACAAGAGCTCCACTTTTCTGAATCATCGCTGAAGACAGCCGAGTCTTATTTTGTTTTACAAATGTTTTATTGTTAGCTGTAACTGTTTTCATTTTTGCGGTTTTGCAGTGTGATAAAAACAAACGTGATATACGGTATTGAGCCCAGGAAGTTTGAAACCCCTAGTAAATATAAGTTACTTGGCCTTTTGAAATTGTTTCCCACTTTGAAAGGGATCAACTATTCCAATATTGAGATGAATATCTTTGAAAGTTTTTGGAAAAAAAAAGTTTTTAGTAAAAAGGGTCATAAATGCTAAAATGAATTTTATCGTTACCTTTACTTTTGAAATGGTTTCCCTTTTTTTATTATGTTACGCCAAGCTCGTGCAAATGAAAGTAAATGAATGTATGTCATTTAACTTAAAGACGTATACTTTACTATATTATAGAATAAAACGAGGGGAGAGAATTCTCTTAAACTTTGCATGATTATAGAGAATCACACTAAAAACAAATTTATGGAAAAATAATTGGGAGTTCCCCTTCCTGTATCTCCTATTGATATCTTATTTTATTTTTCATTATTGTTTGTTGTCTCATTTCCAGTCATTATGCAAAGTTTAAAGCAATTCTATCCAATAGAATTTTCACAATGTTTCAGCACGTAAACATACCGCGTTTGTCATGAAAAAATATGTATGTTTAGTATAAAATCTAATGCATAGAATTTCTAAAACTTTTGCACATTGACAGGGAATAGAGTACAAAATATCAAGTTTTCCCATAAACATGTGTAAATTCTTAATAATCATGCTAAGTTTAAGAATATTCTCTCCGCGGCTAGTTTTAATTTTCCTTCTTTGTATATATATATATATATATATATATCTGAAACTGTAGCAAACGTCTCTTTAAAATTAAGGAAGAAAGATGGTTGGATGGATCTACTGGATAGAGGTTGAGATAATTAATTAATACAAAGACATGTATATGGAATGGTTAAAAATGAAATTCAGAGCAATTGTTTGACATAATGGATTTTCTATTTATTTGACCATCTGGAAATAACAAAAGGTAACAAGAAATCATTAACAACATTTCCTCATATATAACAATTTGTACATAAATATAGATCTTGATATGATGTCCAGTCGTAAGTTCGCCCTCATCTGGGAGCCTTGAAATCCCGGATCCTGCCCGGAAACCATACGGAGGATTCCGTAGATAGGCGGGCGAAGAAACACGATTGTAATAATCGTAACATTCACTCTCCAAATTGTCTTCTCTTATTTCTTATCTAGCACAGCATAGACCTGGAAACAAAAACAAATTAACATATGATATACAAACTATAGAGCATAAAATGTGTTTTCGGTAAAGAGCTAAAAATAAAAAGTTAGACGTCGGCGTTGACATGGCATTTTTTCTTTAATGTATTTAGTTCAGTTTTAACTTATAGTTTGAGCATATTGTATATCACATAATACATGATATGTAGTTGGACCACAAACAAATTCTACCAGACTTTTATTGTAACTCCTCTCCTTTCCTGAGCAATGTTCTCCCACAACAGTACTATCCGCTCCATATAGAGCGATTTGTGAAATAGATAAAACTTAGTTAGAGCTTTGTATCCGATACCAGTCGCATGACACATTCAGAAACCTTGCACAAACTTTACAAAAGTGCTTACCTTATCGAAGAGTCGCCGGGACGATTTAAGCTGTTTATACTTCCGGGCACAGTCTAGTAGGCGCTTGCTTTTACTGGAAGCCAAACATCTTTCTACGTAGTCAAGGCAAGCGGTTGCTAACTCGGGCAGCTCAAACTGATTAGCTCCGCAAAATAAACCTGTAATAAATAACAATGGTGATGAATGAGTTTATTGTGATTTTAAATTATTCTTATTTTTTAATTATTAAAAGACATTTATCCAATTCATACATTGTAAGCGGTTGTTCATTTTTAAATTAAAAGAACACTGACTCTGAGGATCATACTTAAAATGATAGAAAAAAAGGTATCTCGATTGGACTTTCATTACTAAGTATATAATGCGCAGGCCCGGATACTCTTCAACATATTTAACAAAATATGTTAAAAATGATTTTTTCCTCCTCAGATGTAAACAAAACTGTTGAGTCTAAAACTGATGACTCTTCACAGGTCACTTTTTTTTTGGGGGGGGGGGGGGGCTCCTCCCCCCCATTACTACCGTCATTTTTTTAAAATACAACTGTAGTCAAATACTATTGCACAGTAATTATTCAAAACATGGTTTTGCGAAGGTAAAATATAAAATTATATTCGCTCAAGGCTCAGTCCCACTTGACATTTTTTGTCTAGGGGATGTACTCCCGAGAAATTGATGAATCTCGTGAGGCGTCGGGAACAGATTCCCCTGTGTCCCGTGGAAGCTTCGAAAGGGTTGCGAGCCATGTGGAGTCATCGGGGGGCCTCGGGAGAACTTCATTGCTTGCAGTATTGAAAATTTTCCCCTATATGTTCTGAGGCGCCGTCGAAGTTTTCATCGGGAAACATGCCGGATAACGATCGATAGGTTCCCGGAGCTTCTGGAACCTTTCGGAGTCGCGAAGTATTTTTCCCCAGGACCTCCCTAGGTCGGGATGTACTCGAGCTCTAACCTTTCTGTGACACATCCGATCTTGTGATGAACTCAGATATTCAAAGATTGGCAACGCACTCAAAATTGTTGCTTTTTGGACCAACTTAGACTGAGACGTCAAAATGGCCACGAGACATTGCTGGGGACATCCTCATAAACCTCCATAAGTCTACCCTTGATTTTGTCCATCACCAAATTCTCATAATCTCTATAATCTTCCCCGAGGCAGCTAGGATGGTTCGATACAAAGATATATCCCCTAATCTACGGGGATATCCCTTGATGGTGTTTCAAATTCGGTGAAGCTTCGGGGCACTTTCCCCGACCATCTGAAAATTTCACGATACAGGCCATTGTACCATAACCGAAACCTCAGTGTACGTTTCAACGGACCAATCCCAAAGCTTCTCATAGGACTGCTCCGTCTTTTTGGCTCAATCATCTGATGCCATCGGGAGAAAGTTTGTATTTCCGATGATTTTTCTCCAGTGGAACTAGGCATTAATTCCATGATCTTCAAGTTTAAAAAAACAAAACAAAACAAAACAAAAAACCCAGATACCCTTCAGAATGCATCTCCGCCACACTAAAAACCCTTTTTTTTTTCCCCGGGGAGCATGCCGGACCCCCTAGCACTCACATCACATTCAGTCTTTGCCCCCCCCCCCCCCCCCCCCCCAGTGGAAAAATTCTGGATCCGGGCCTTGATGCGTAATACGAAAACTGAATGCATGCCGAAGGAGTTTGACTCAAGTCTATGGTGTGGTGGAAATTATTTTGAAGATATAAAATTGAAGTGTCATATTAATAAACCTACCAGCGACGGTTTGCTCCGTGATGACCACTGACCCACAGTGGACGTACTGGACCAGAAGAGAGAACACTTCCGGGTCATACTTGTTCACCGGAATTGTAAGTCTCTCCGACAATGACCGAATCTGTCCAATTGTCTGGTGCTTGGAGACTTTTCTTACTCTTCTTGGACGATTTCTGCACCTCTTCCTTCTTCATGTACATGTGTTTCAGAATCAAATGGTGGAAGACCCTATAAAAGAAATTATTTGTATAGAAGAAATGTTTTTACAGATATACGTATATTTTTTTTTCTTTCTGCCTTTCGCATATTATTAAAAGCTGAGGGTCGATATTTAAGATTTCAGCTGAAAATGTCAACTGTTAAAAGCCGGATCATTTTAACGAGAAATTTTTTTTTTCTTTATTATTGCTATTTCAGTCTTGAACTTTGTGTCATCCGGCAAATGATAGAAGATGACCGATAATGGATAACGATCAAGGGAAAACATTTTATTGAGTTCAGTTTAAAGATATGCCTGGTAGACAAAAATATATTTTTTTTATGAATTTGTGAAAAATAAAATACTGTATACTAATGACGATCATTTTCATGTTTATATAATCCCCCCCCCCCCACCCCACACCCGCCTTATTATTTGTTCGCATTAAATTTTTTCAGTGTGTTCCATACCTGCTTCTGGCCGAAAGAATTGCGCGGACGCCATGAACGGGGTCTCTTGTGGACCCACAAGGAAGTGACGTCACACATTTCCGGCATGGAGAGGATGAATTTCAGGTTGTCACAAAGCGTCTGTGTGTTCTGGAACTTCATCATTTCAGTATCTCGTCCACTTGTCTCCAGAACGAGATTCTCGCAGCTTCCTCGAGAGTCTCGAGAGCACACGAAATCAGCATCGGACACGCCCGTAGAATCGTAGCCTGAAGACGAATCTGAAATGGAAAATAATTATCAATACAATGAGTCGTAGATAATAAGAAGCATCTTTATTTTGACTAGTCCACTGGCATTAGAACCGCATACCCCCGTTCCTATTTTTATCCTACATTTCATATATCGAAACTGGTAAGGAACGGAATCCGACATGGAGTGGTTACGGAGGTTGTAACTTTGCACAATTTTTTGCTACCATTGACTTCTATGCACGGTTCGATCGATCTGATATTAAACTATCATATTCTATAATGAATTATCACCAAAAGGCATCCTTAAAGCAGAAATAAATCAAATTGTCAACAGTTTGCACTTCAAATAAGTCTAAAAACCCTTCAATTTCCGGTTTATATCACTGATTTTGTAGCAAGCGATTTAATTGGACGCTCTAAACACACCCAAATTTCCCGCAATCTGTCAATCGCTACTTAGTCAATAATAAACTCTGTCTCTTGGTGTAAATTATTAACAATTTCATTAGATGGTCTAGATCACTACGGTGGTGTATAAAATATTTCTTATATGTAAAAAAAAATCAAAATACCAACTTTTTCGGTTGGACACTCTATAACTGGACACTTTTTTTTCGTTCATAACCTTTTTCACTTCAATTTCAATGACGTCCAGTCAGATCGCTCGATACACAATCGGTGATATGTACCGGAAGTGGAAGGGGTTTTCGACTTGTTAAAAGTGCAAACTGGTGATAATTCATGATAAAATACACATATGCTTGTTGAATATTATTAGACCGATCGAACCATGCATACAAATCACTTGTAGAATAAATTTGTGTAAAGTTACAACCTCCGTAATCAAGCGATATCGGATTCCGTTCATTACCTTTTTCAATACGCGTGTATATGAAATGTAGGAGAAAAAATAGGAAAGAGGGTATGTGGTTCTAGTGTGGGAGAAAAAGCAAGGACGTGGGTTCTAGTGCCAGTGGACCAGTCATATCAGATAATACAGATTACCAATGTCATTCATATGCGTTTGTCGATAAACTTACTGTCTACTACACCTGTGTGTCTCTATATAAAATATAAGCTTGAGGCTGTTTCACAGAAAAAAAAAGTAATTACTTACCATCGCCATTATAGAATCCGTCGTTGTAGTTCTGTAGGCTATCACAGTCGTCTGATATCAGTTTTGTGAGGTCATCGCACGTATCCATGGTAACGTTTTTTTTGTTTTTTTTGTTTTTTTTGTTTTTTTTTAAAGCAAATAATATTAATTTGATAGCAAATTTGAAACCTTATCTTATTAACTCTTTTTTTTAATCACTTGTTTAAGTGACAGAAAGTGATTTAGTTGCATCCCTATATATTCCCTGCTTTCTCAAGGCATGTGAAAGAGGAGATCTTGTCTCCGGGTTGAGCACGTGAGCACGAGATACGTGCTACGTGTCAGTTTTTTATTGACTGTTTGTTTGTCACGGCGAAGATGATTGGTCAAACTGCAGATCGCTAATTGTTAAGTGTCAGAAGTGAACAGTTTGTATTTTACAATTAAACATTCGGCACACCAATCATCAAATGAAAAACCTGTCACACACTCGAGCAGCTGATTATTTCCTTTAGGAATTTGCCCAAAATTCAGAATTACATGTACTTATTTCCCTCATTACTGTATTGGATAAGTAAGGCATAAACATAGCTTAAATCTTTTAGAGAAAAAAATATTTTATCATGCTTGACTTGGACTCGAACCTCGAGCGCTTTTCATAAAACAATCTAGGATGTTACACTCATCATATATCATCATATATTTGACACGATCCGTCTTATTCTGCTTTAATAATGTTGACGTCATGACTTAATTCTTAGGTATATGTAGCTAGATACGGAAGCACGAGGGGACATGGTGGCCACGAGATAATAACTAAAAAGAAATCGAAAAACAAATCTTGCTAACTCGTAGCCACGAGAAAAAAAACTAAAAAAAGAAAAAAAAGGGAATAAAAGATAATCTAACAATTTGATTTGTCACTTAACTCTTGGTCACGAGATAGTCACTCGTGGACACGAGTTTACTGACCAATCAAATCGTTAGATTACCTCGTGGCCACGAGATAATAAAAAAGAAAAAACACCATATCCCCTCTGTGCTTCCGTAGCTAGACGCCTTATGCAATAGCTGTTAAAAATGTTCCCCGTAGATACGTGTACGAGACATACTGACGATATAACCCTAAAAAAGCATGGATCGGCACGACAACATCGTGGGAGTCGAGCTCGTTCATATGATTGCACAAATACAGTGTGCAGAATCAAATTACAATGTATTAATCTAATTCATATACATGTACATGTATTGTTTCAATTTAGTCATGCATAAGGCTTCATTAGATGAATTTTCTGTCGCTTAAATATGTTGAATTAAATTTTGTGTCGAGATTAAATTACACTACAAAAGCCAAACGTAAGTCATATCTTAGAAAATCAAATGCTCGTATCTGAAGAAATAATCTGAGTTATGAACTATGAACTGTTACGCGAAACGGGGTACCGCATCCTTTTGCATATGGGTTTAATGATCTACCGGCTAAGCTGAAATTTTGTTTTGCAATTTGTCACATAAATTTTTTCAAACTTTTTTTTTTGTTAATATAGACAAGTCGCATTTATTTTCATCCGCACGACACATGATTGTAGAAAGTATGTATAGATCTACATATTAATTTCTTGTTCTTACTTATTTATATAGCTGTCTAAATGTTTGCTTAAATTTGTGTCCCATCGATAATATTCAAGTTATTTTGGGACTTGTGTATACAACAGACAAATATATAATGATGTTGCAATATCAAGCCGTAAACAAGCGGCATGATACCAAATGGTACTGGACAAATCAGTTTCAGAAGTTGAGAACTGCTTATAAATATGCTGGGCGCCAAGCCAGGAAGTTATATTTTAACCGCATTGGAATCTCGCGACCGGGGATTAAACCCGGCGACTTAATTACACCCTAACCACTCAGCTACCGAGATCGGTACAAAACAGGGCTATATAAAATTTGTGAATGTTGCTTTGAGAAGCATGCATAAGTTTCGTAACTGTGGTTAAATGGTCAGAATCATTATTTAAGTCACAAATCTTGAATAAATTTAGAATCAATTTGGATTTTCTTTTTCACATTTACTCGTACAAATGAGCCGTTGAACTCAGATTGAGAGACCCCCCCCCCCCCCCCTCTCTCTCTATTCACACGCACACACACATGCTAGGTAAACACATAATCAGTGAATTTCAAATAATTAATTTATATATGAACGTGTTAAACAGAAAAAATAGAGCATTAAAAGGAAATACCTCGAATAACATAGAATATGTTAGATTTTATTTATAACATTGATTTTTTTCCTTCTATAACTATCTCCATTTAGAAGGGACCCGGCATGATTCAGAATAGGTGTATTATTTACAGAGGCATGATTTCAGCCCCTCTACTCAACTGACTTATATTTTCTCCCACAATATCTCAGTTTCTTGAAAATATAAAACAGTTTTCACAGTTTTGAGAAAAACAACACCAATTTTCACAAACGATTCAATTCAATTTCCTATTCAAGGAAAATATCACTGTAATTATTCCAGAAGGTCAATATCCCATGTGATCCTTTAATTTTTTATGTTTGCTTGTTACTTCAAGTATGCACATGTATAACAATCTCAAATGCAAAATACTAATACAGTGGAAATA
>CM037789.1:62019246-62033181 GCA_021229015.1 Solen grandis | reverse complement strand
CTAGACTGTGCCCGGAAGTATAAACAGCTTAAATCGTCCCGGCGACTCTTCGATAAGGTAAGCACTTTTGTAAAGTTTGTGCAAGGTTTCTGAATGAGTCATGCGACTGGTTTCGGATACAAAGCTCTACCTAAGTTTTCTGTTTCACAAATCGCTCTATATGGAGCGGATAATACTATTGTGGGAGAACATTGCTCAGGAAAGGAGAGAAGTTACAATAATAGTCTGGTAGAATTTGTTTGTGGTCCAACTACATATCATGTATTATGTGATATAAAATATTCTTAAACTATAAGTTAAAACTGAACTAAATACATTAAATAAAAAATGCCATGTCAACGCAGACGTCTAACTTTTTATTTTTAGCTCTTTACCAAAAACACATTTTATTATCTATAGTTTGTATATCATATGTTAATTTGTTTTTGTTTCCAGGTCTATGCTGTGCTAGATAAGAAATAAGAGAAGACAATTTGGAGAGTGAATGTTACGATTATTACAATCGTGTTTCTTCGCCCGCCTATCTACGGAATCCTCCGTATGGTTTCCGGGCAGGATCCGGGATTTCAAGGCTCCCAGATGAGGGCGAACTTACGACTGGACATCATATCAGGATCTATATTTATGTACAAATTGTTATATATGAGGAAATGTTGTTAATGATTTCTTGTTACCTTTTGTTATTTCCAGATGGTCAAATAAATAGAAAATCCATTATGTCAAACAATTGCTCTGAATGTCATTTTTAACCATTCCATATACATGTCTTTGTATTAATTAATCATCTCAACCTCTATCCAGTAGATCCATCCAACCATCTTTCTTCCTTAATTTTAAAGAGACGTTTGCTACAGTTTCAGATATATATATATATATATATATATATATATATATATATATATATATATATATATATATACAAAGAAGGAAAATTAAAACTAGCCGCGGAGAGAATATTCTTAAATTTAGCATGATTATTAAGAATTTACATATGTTTATGGGAAAACTTGATATTTTGTACTCTATTCCCTGTCAATGTGCAAAAGTTTTAGAAATTATGTGCAACAGATTTTATACTATACATACATATTTTTTGCTGAAACATTGTGAAAATTAAATTGGATAGAATTGCTTTAAACTTTGCATAATGACTGGAAATGAGACAACAAACAATAATGAAAAATAAAATAAGATATCAATAGGAGATACAGGAAGGGGAACTCCCAATTATTTTTCCATAAATTTGTTTTTAGTGTGATTCTCTATAATCATGCAAAGTTTAAGAGAATTTTCTCCGTTCGTTTTATTCTATAATATAGTAAAGTATACGTCTTTAAATTAAATGACATACATTCATTTACTTTCATTTGCACGAGCTTGGCGTAAAATAATAAAAAAAAAAAAAGGGAAACCATTTCAAAAGTAAAGGTAACAATAAAATTCATTTTAGCATTTATGACCCTTTTTACTAAAAACTTTTTTTTCCAAAAACTTTCAAAGATATTCATCTCAGTGTTGGAATAGTTGATCCCTTTCAAAGTGGGAAACAATTTCAAAAGGCCAAGTAACTTATATTTACTAGGGGTTTCAAACTTCCTGGGCTCAATACCGTATATCACGTTTGTTTTTATCACACTGCAAAACCGCAAAAATGAAAATAGTTACAGCTAACAATAAAACATTTGTAAAACAAAATAAGACTCGGCTGTCTTCAGCGATGATTCAGAAAAGTGGAGCTCTTGTTTATTATGATGGTTCGGACGAGTGTTGAAGAGCGTGGTCTTGCGAATGCCAGATTGCAGGCCGGTCAAACATGTAGATTGTATTTAATTAAACTGTTCAAATAAATAATCATTTTATTTTACCATTATTATACTTGTCCTTAAATGCAACATATCAGAACAATAAAAAAGTCATTAAAACTGATATATTGTTTATGTTGCGTGTTTTCAGGTAGCGAGAAACTGTGGGGAAAAAGTGTGGCGTAAGAAATGTGATTGAATGATTAAATGTATGAGCATATCGAGGTCTCAGCGCAAAACGGTCGTATATGTATTAAAGAAAAAGTTACGACCGTTTTGCGCTAAGCCCTCGATATCATTATGATAAATGCACCACTTACTTCCTGATTATATACGTTAATAACATTAAATAGCACGTTACGGTGGATATTCAAGCAATAAAATGTCATCCGAGCACCCACCAATAATACTTAGCGCTAAGTAATACTTAAATAACGTAGGAACGCATTCGACCATTTCTGACTTCCGAGTTACTCAAGAAAATGACATATATTATTACCTTAATAACTATCGTGTTTGATTAAGAAATGAAACAGTTGTTCTGTTATAGGATGGAATTCGCTCCAGAGTATTCAAATACATCTTTTCAAAAGATGTTATAGGTTGTTTTTTTCAGTAGCACCCAATAATACTTAGCGCTAAGTAATAAGGTAGGATTACGGAGTCGACACTCTACTCACTCGAATACCGAGACGGGTACAATAGAGGCGATATGAATTTGTGAATGTTGCTAGATTTATATATTATGACAAATGAGCTTTTCAAGTAAACTCTCTTTCACGCGTCACAGGACTTCTCTTTACGTTTAAGTTCATTGATACGGTATACACTTTCTGGTGTTCAATTGATTATCATGAAATCTCTCTCACTCTCTCTCTCTCTCTCTCTCTCTCTCAGAGGAAACAAAAACTGTTTTATCGACATCTTTTATTTTGCAAAGTTCAGTAACAGTAATACCATCAACAAATAACAACAACAGAAATATCACGTGACAATAAGCACTAAATCACAAAACAAACCGTCAAGTCGCCATCATCGAAATTCCTCGTCCGGAATACTTTTAAGTTAATATATACACAAACCCCTGTAAACAATACCATATCCATGTGTTAAAGGTCCATCCCTTCAACTGCTCTTAATGGTAGATGCTGGTCTGGTATCTCTTATCAAGCACGGCGTAAATCTGCAAGGAAAAAATGTAAAGTTCTGAGTGCATTTATTAAAATGTTTAATATTATCCGTACATATATAAACTTGGTGATTTTTTTTCTAGATTCGAAACAATTTGTGAATATATGTAGTGACAAAAAAAAGAAGGGATTACTTTTGATATATACAAATGTATATAAGAAATGTGATGTTGAGAAATCTAGTCATGACCGGGGCCATACAGTATTTCTTCGGATAAGGTAAAGAGCGAATGGAATTTACATGAAGCTATTTTGATGATGATGATGATGATGATGATGATGATGATGACTAACCTTATCAAAGAGCAGTTGTGACGATTTGTGGTGTCTGTACAGCCGGGTGTAGTCCAGAAGTCTCTCACTCTGACCGGAAGTCAAGCATCTCTCCACGAAGTCCAGACAGGCGTCTGCTAACTCAGGCAATTCGAACTGGGTAGCGCCGCAAAATAAACCTGGAATTTTAAAGTTCATTATTAATAAGAGCCAATTTTCTTTCATTTTGATACACATATAATATTTACTATGAAGTAAATTTAAAAAAAATAAACTATAGATTTTAATACTGGTTCTACTGACTTAGATGAAACATATATGTATTCGAAAATTGTATTCGGAGCAAATAAGGTAAGCGATAAAAGACCTACCAGCGACGGTTTGCTCAGTGATGACCAATGACCCACAGTGAACGTACTGGACAAGAAGAGAGAACACTTCCGGGTCATACTTATTCACCGGAATGGTCAGTCTCTCCGATAACGACCGAGACAGTCCGATTGTCTGGTGCTTGGACGCTTTCTTGCTTTTCTTGGACGATTTCTGCTCTTCTTCCTTCTTCAGAGACATGTGCTTCAGGATGAGTTGATAGAAGATCCTGGGAAAATAAAAGAAATAAATCATAAATCAAGTTAGCTACCTCAATTATCAAAATATTTCTTTTCAAAAAAGGTTTACCCTTATAAAATTTGAAATTTAAATTTCCGATTGTCTGATAAGATAAGCTATCTTATTTATTATAAAAATTATTAACTGAATATGTACTTGAATTGTGTCATTTTCTATACCTGCTTCTTGTTCCGAGAATTGCACGGACGCCATGAACGGGTATTTCACGTTGGCCAACAAGGAATGTGACGTCACACATTTCCGGCATGGAGAGGATGAGCTTCAGGTTGTCACAAAGCGTCTGAGTGTTCTTGAACTTCATCACTTCTTCGTTCCGTCCATTGAACCCGAGAATGAGATTCTCGCAGCTTCCCCGAGAATCTCGAGAACACACGGACTCAGCATCAGACATGTCCGTAGAGTCGTAACCAGAAGAGGAATCTGCAAAAATAGATACATGGATACTATAATTCACTTTTATTGTCATTAAATGCCTTTTAGAGGATTTCAATTAAAATCTGACCATAAATATATAGGTCCATTTTTTAGACCACATTATATGTCAATACATTTTTGAAGTATATGTAGATCAGAACATATTATTCACACAGTGGTGTTCAACAAGTGAGTATTTCCCTTACCGTCGCCATCGTAAGCAAAAGCTTGGTTGAGATATTCCTTTCCGCCCTCTTTGATCGTTAGCTTAGTAACAGCATCACACATATCCATGGTATTTTTTTTTCGTCAAAATTAGACTTAAATTAAAACTTTGTGGTGTATCGGCTCTTGAGATGTTGCAAGTACGAAAGCTTCAAAGGTACTGACCCAAATAGATTGTGATTCTTTATATACAGTGGTCCCACTAATTAAAGAGTAGAGTTGATCTGTTTTCAGCTTGATGACAGAGCTGATCTTGTCTTTTCCGATTCGTGACACGTGATTTGTGTCATTTTAGTAATCTTCACTCTTATTGGCTGGTTGTTTGTATCGCCGGTGCTCATTGGTCAGAAATGTGGCGGATGATTGTTCATACTCCAGACGAGTCAATTAATGAAGGTGTCAAAATATGTCACAATGCAAATCTGTTACAGATTTATAATTGAATAATTGGATGTGACAGACTTTTCAATCATCAATTTGAAAAGTGTGTTTCTCACTTGAGATTAATATCATTATTTGCCAAACGTATTCGTCTAAAACTTTCTCCGATTATTAGGTTTTCGCATCGCTGTGCGAAAACCTATTGTTCTCGTTCTGTTTCTTTTTTTTTTTTTTTTTTTTTTTTTTTTTTTTTTTTTTTTTTTGTGAACGGCATAGCTCCGAGGTGAGAAAAGCCACATCTATGAAACTTTTATCAGTAATAACCACGTATTTGAAGATGATCCTAACGTCGAGATAATTTTCATTTTTGTTTTGATTTTCCCGCCAGGGGGCGTTTTATATGAAAATGTTTAATAAGCAATATCTCCATCATTTGAGGTCCGATTCAAATGCGGTTTTTGCACAATGTTCCTTGTAAATAGCCCAATAAAATATGATAGGTTTCAAAAATTTGCGTATATAAAACTTTCGTGCTACAGGAGGTTGAAAGTTCGAATCTCGCAAAAACTGTGAAATAAGGGTAGGTCTACCAAAAACCTACCCATTTTATTCAGAGATGAGATACGAGAATTTTGTTTGTTGCATATGATCTGCAAAACATATACGCACAAAATATATGGGGTGGCGAATTCGGGAAATGCATGGTTTGTCCACAGTATGCGGTCAAACTTAACCAATATTTTCGAAAAATCAACATTTTAAAAGCATGACTTTTAAGGTTATTTGCAGCTCCTGACTTTATTTTTTGTTCAATCTTCATCATTATTTCACTGTTTATGCATTTTTATAAAACAAATAAATTCATAGAAAAAAAACAACAACATAATATGCAAAGGTCAAGGTCATATACCAATTATTATTATTTATATCGGCATAAAATAGCTTAAAATCTAAAAATATTTTATAGAAAGTATATGAACAAAAGTTTTAGTTTGTGAGGAGATCTTTCCATTAATGTTTAGTTTTTGAAGACCGGACTTCATTTGTTCAAATGACAACAGTCCAAAGTTTGATCCTCTTATCAAACAATTGTATATCCATATGTTTTCTCTTTTTTGCTGCTCCTGACTTTATTTTTTGTTCAATCTTCATCATTATTTCACTGTTTATGCATTTTTATAAAACAAATAAATTCATAGAAAAAAAACAACAACATAATATGCAAAGGTCAAGGTCATATACCAATTATTATTATTTATATCGGCATAAAATAGCTCCAAATCTAAAAATATTTTATAGAAAGTATATGAACAAAAGTTTTAGTTTTCGAGGAGATCTTTCCATTAATGTTTAGTTTTTGAAGATCGGACTTCATTTGATCAAATGACCACAGTCCAAAGTTTGATCCTCTTATCAAACAATTGTATATCCATATGTTTTCTCTTTTTTGCTGCTCCTGACTTTATTTTTTGTTCAATATTCATCATTATATCACTGTTTATGCATTTTTATAAAACAAATAAAATCATAGAAAAAAAACAAGCATAATATGCAAAGGTCAAGGTCATATACCAATTATTATTATTTATATCGGCATAAAATAGCTTAAAATCTAAAAATATTTTATAGAAAGTATATGAACAAAAGTTTTAGTTTGTGAGGAGATCTTTCCATTAATGTTTAGTTTTTGAAGACCGGACTTCATTTGTTCAAATGACAACAGTCCAAAGTTTGATCCTCTTATCAAACAATTGTATATCCATATGTTTTCTCTTTTTTGCTGCTCCTGACTTTATTTTTTGTTCAATCTTCATCATTATTTCACTGTTTATGCATTTTTATAAAACAAATAAATTCATAGAAAAAAAACAACAACATAATATGCAAAGGTCAAGGTCATATACCAATTATTATTATTTATATCGGCATAAAATAGCTCCAAATCTAAAAATATTTTATAGAAAGTATATGAACAAAAGTTTTAGGTTTCAAGGAGATCTTTCCATTAATGTTTAGTTTTTGAAGATCGGACTTCATTTGATTAAATGACCACAGTCCAAAGTTTGATCCTCTTATCAAACAATTGTATATCCATATGTTTTCTCTTTTTTGCTGCTCCTGACTTTATTTTTTGTTCAATCTTCATCATTATTTCACTGTTTATGCATTTTTATAAAACAAATAAATTCATAGAAAAAAACAACAACATAATATGCAAAGGTCAAGGTCATATACCAATTATTATTATTTATATCGGCATAAAATAGCTCCAAATCTAAAAATATTTTATAGAAAGTATATGAACAAAAGTTTTAGGTTTCGAGGAGATCTTTCCATTAATGTTTAGTTTTTGAAGATCGGACTTCATTTGATTAAATGACCACAGTCCAAAGTTTGATCCTCTTATCAAACAATTGTATATCCATATGTTTTCTCTTTTTTGCTGCTCCTGGCTTTATTTTTTGTTCAATCTTCATCATTATTTCACTGTTTATGCATTTTTATAAAACAAATAAAATCATAGAAAAAAAACAAGCATAATATGCAAAGGTCAAGGTCATATACCAATTATATTATATTTATATCGGCATAAAATAGCTCCAAATCTAAAAATATTTTATAGAAAGTATATGAACAAAGGTTTTAGTTTGTGAGGAGATCTTTCCATTAATGTTTAGTTTTTGAAGACCGGACTTCATTTTTTCAAATGACAACAGTCCAATGTTTGATCCTCTTATCAAACAATTGTATATCCATATGTTTTCTCTTTTTTGCTGCTCCTGACTTTATTTTTTGTTCAATCTTCATCATTATTTCACTGTTTATGCATTTTTATCAAACAAATAAAATCATAGAAAAAAAAACAAGCATAATATGCAAAGGTCAAGGTCATATACCAATTATTATTATTTTTATCGGCATAAAATAGCTCCAAATCTAAAAATATTTTATAGAAAGTATATGAACAAATGTTTTAGTCTGTGAAGAGATCTTTCCATTGGTGTTTAGATTTTGAAGATCGGACTTCATTTGATCAAATTACCACAGTCCAAAGTTTGATCCTTTTATCAAACAATTGTAAATCCATATGTTGCTTCTTTTTTGCAGCTCCTGACTTTATTTTTGTTCAATCTTCGTCATTTTTTCACTGTTTATGCATTTAAATAATACAAATAAACTCATAGTAAATAACGATGAAAATATGCAAAGGTCAAGGTCATAATACCGATTATTTTTATCGGCACAAAATAGTTCTCAATCTAGAAATATTTTATAGAAAGTATATGAACAAAAGTTCTAGTTCGTGAAGAGATCGTTCTAATGATGTTTAGTTTTTGAAGATCGGACTTAATTTGATCAATTAACAAAAATATTCGAATAAAGTTAATATCAATCAATTATGTCTGCAGTTGAAACCAGTACTCTTACTAGTCAAGTTAAAGCGAAAACCAAGATGCCGCTTTGCGGTTCTAGTTCTGTTCTGTTCTTTTATTACAGTGTCATTTTTTTCTCCCTTTGATCAAGTTCATGCAAATAATTTTTGTTTTTAGAATTATCGATTGCGAGCAAATGTTGACTCATAATCAGATCAGGCGTATAACTCTGTAATACAACTGCATCAGTTTTAGTTGCATTTAAATGGCACATTTATATGAACAACTAAGAGGGATAACATATTCAATGTATTTATTAATTACATATGAAATGATATATGCGTTGCTCCATTTAAACCAACTCTTTATAAGGAAAAAGCATGTACCTTACACTTATCAAAACATTGCGAAAACGAAATATTGCAAATACATTGTATATTACGTGTATTATACAGTATAACACTATTTTTATAATACAGCATAATCTGAGGGACAGTTTAAGCATAGGTAGGTATACCCGAAATTATTTCTATATAGATTCCATGCTTATGTGTACAAACCGGTATATTAAACAAAATCTCCAATTCAAATGATAATGCAAGATCAAACCATGTTTTTCAGCATTATTAATTCTCAAAATAATGCTAGAAGCTAAAGTTAAATACAATGATTTATTCACAAACGGAAACACATATCGAGAGAATTGTAATCGTGTTGTTTGTGCTTTTTTCCCTTTATGTAAAATTGCAAATGTATGCTGCTGATATTTATTTTCAGATTTTTATTTTTAAACATTTAGAATAACCAGTGTCAGACCGCCGACATTGAAATTTTCTGCAGACCACAAGTTGCTTGCTTTTCGCTACCATTAACCAGGGTCTCTGTATATACAGCCTAGTATATAAAAAGACCCTGCATCAACATGCCTTTTTCTTTTAACTATTTTTATTTAAAAAAATCAATCTTTTCTCGTTAATAAGATAAGATGTATTTTAGATTATCTTTACTAAAAAGATGTATATTAAATATGCATATAAAACGTATATTCGATTTATCTATGGTGTATTTTACATTTTATAACATATTATATAAGACGTATACTTTATCAAATATGTGTATATGATGCGTATAAGATGGGTAACATATATTCATTAAGTTTCACAATGATTTAAAATCAAATTCTTTCAACTTATACAAATTAGTCTCGACGGTTCCTGGGTTGGACTTGTTCTAAGTGCTTCGAAAGGTCATTGAAATTCTTCAAACCCACAACTTTCGGCCTCGCAGTCGGGTACGTTACCATTGGACCACGGTGTATAATATGCGATTTTTATCATATTTAGATGTATATAATATTAGATGTATATTAAATGTATATCATATTATGATGCATATTCTATATATTTTGTATTATATACATTATTTCATGTTATTATTATGTAAGTTTCATTTTTTGAAATACATGTTCGCGGATCAAATGTATGTTTTGTAAATCACACTTGATCCTTTTTGATGTTCTTCTCTTAATCAAAAGCCGAAACACCTTCAACATTCCCCCATCACCTCCTCATTCAAATCTAAAAGATCATAGCGGCCTGCGTCTTTCCTCAGTCCTGTTCAATTAGAGAGACGCAAATGGAACAATAATTGTGATAAAAACGTAACATATAACGGATAAACAGTAGGTGGGAACGGCGACCCAGTGTTTAGATACTCAAGATTGAGTAGAAAAACACAAACGCATCTGTGTTTGTAACAATTGTTGCAGACAATGTCAAGTATTTCATCAAGTTTGCCGCTCCTGAATGGTTGATCAGTTTTCTGTCAACACAAAATCACGCACTATTGAGGACCCATCTGAGAGGTTTGAATAGAGGTGTGTCTGATCATCCAATCAGACGTCAGAAATATTTGGTAAACCAATCAAAAGTCAGTGAACCATGGCATTGTTCAATATGGCTTTCAATGTTTCTGCAGCGGCAAATATTTACTCATCGCAATTCTTTTTCACAACTTGTAGAATGATTTCTAAAACCCAATCATCCAAACTGTATTTAAACCTACATTTTTTCTAGAGCTACAACAAATCCAAATTACCTTCTTACACGGCTTGTCTAGAAAAGCGCAGACCCGGAACATTTTTTTCAATTTTATATTCTATATTTGTGCTCAAAATTACGAACAATATGGATAAAAATGATGTGTTCCAGCCATTGCTGTCAAAGGATAAACGTTTTGAGGATACCTTATCTTGTTTCAACCATGCTGCAGACGAAGGAGATGGTAAGTTTTTTTTTTTTTTTTTTTTTTGGTATTTTTCTTGTTTATTTTTTTTTCCTTTTTTTTGTTGCATTTATTGATTACAAATTAGGGCATTTAGTAATAACAACAAAAGTAGTAGTAGCTGTAGTAACAGCAATATCAGTAGCAATATAGATTAATTTTAGTATAGGAACTATTAGAAGTTTCAATAATAAAAACAGCATATGTATTAGTAAAAGCAATTTCCGTGGTAATAATTGATATACGCAAGGAAATACATCAGATACTGACTTTATTTCTTTTTATAACATTTCAGACAAATAAATTTGCTATTCTCTTACTTATTTTCTCCGTAGACTCCTCCTCAGGATACGACTCTACGGATTTGTCCGATGCAGAATCGGACTGTTCCGGAAATTCACGAGATTGCTACATCGGAGAGACGAAGGTACTAGCGCCGAACGTCGTCAAGTACAAGAGTACCAATGGTCTTAGCGAGGATCTGAAGTTGATCTTGGACATGCCGGAAATGTGTGACGTCACGTTCCTCGTGGGACCAAGCAAGATACCTATCAACGGAGTGCGAGCAATCTTGGCAACACGTAGCAGGTGAGGTTTAAACTTTTTTTTTTCAAAGGCGATATCATTTTAATGTATTTGTTACTTCTTCTTTCTTACTTAATGCTTCTTTTTAATAGGTGAAATATAGGTATTTCATCGCAACTTTCATTTAAGTAAAATCGAGAAATTAAGAAAAAAAATTGTATAAAATACTCATCATCTTGAAACTACGCTCATCATCGTTTTCATCACTGATAACGCTATCCTGGGTGTGGTGATAATTATTATCATAATCATTGCTTTCTATTTCATCAATATAAATGCAAATTTATACATTGATGAAGCTAAATAACAATATATGTCTTTGTTGCAGGATTTTCTACAACTTGCTGCTAAAGCATCTCAAGATCCGGAAGTTGCTTCAAGAGAAGGAAAGCAAGAAGTACAAGAAGCCGTCCATGTTTGACCGACTGTCTATCCCTGTCAGCAAGTACGACTCCGAGGTGTTCCGAGGCATCATACAGTTCATTCACTGCGGGACGGTCACCATCACGGATGATACTGTTTCCGGTAGGTGTCAGTCTGAGTTTGAATTTCTTATCATTTTTTTCTATTTATTTTTATTCAGTTAAAGGCTCATTTTTTTAAAAAAAAATTTTGTGATTGTGTATCTTTGTGAAATCTTCAATGTATGGAGGAAATAAAGATATATATATCTGCTACGTCATCAATTCTATTAACGCACTCGTGATTCGTTAGCGAAGACATGCGGAAGGTGAATGTGAAACATGTGAATCTTTAGAAAATTGACGAAGATATGCAAATTAGGTGTTTTTTTTAACAATTGTATGTTCTGAAGTAAAATATTTTTTGCTTATTTTTTTAATTTTAATGTTGTCGTAAACGAGAACAGATTACATCTCTAACAAATATGTAGCACACATTTTGCTTATTTATTCGATAATATACACTACTATAGGAAGAATAATGGGCCTTTTAAGATTAACATTTGTATTTTGTTTCCTATATATAAGCATTCTACACCTCTTCATACTTGTACTTTATTTTATCTGACACTTGATATTGTCTGAAAATATAATGCTTGAAGGTATTTGCCATTTCTGGTAAGTCAAGAAAATGATTCAACACAATATCTATATTGATATTTCTGATGCAGGAATTTTGTGTGGAGCTGACCAGTTCGAACTTCCGGAACTCGAAGAGGCATGCTGGGACTTTTTGGACCGCAGCCTGGCTTCCGGTCGCGGTGAAAACCTGCTGTTATCTGCTCGCTGTTACAACCAGCACAAGAAAGCTCCCATGATTCTCGATAAGGTAATTAAAAACATGGATCCGTATTCAAATTAACTTCTTCATTCATGAGTTAAAAAATGAGCCTACAAACATAAGTTTCGCACGATAAAAACAAGAATGCCGATGTGCAGATCTTTTAATGAAAAACGTGTTCAATCAAAAATCTTTGAAATAATCAATATCTTACTTGAAAAAAAAATGAGTGTATATTGTATTTATATTTCAGATATATTCCGTTCTGGACCAAAAATATAAGGCTGATTGGTCTCAAATTGGAAGAGAATCGACTGTTTGAAGCCTCGTACTAGCTGCGTAATGCAGACGATATGATAGGTCATATAATATAACTTATCAGTTAATACAGAACGAGACTTGTGCCCGTCTGGTACGCGGCTGCCAACAAACTACAGTCATGGAACCCAAGAGGGAACCCAGCACACTACATAGCGATCAATTCAGACGAAAATGGATGAATATCTTTGTCTAAGACAGAACTGCAACATGCATGTAGAAACCTCGCATAAAAGTGATGCAAACGGCTTAGTTTGGATTTTACATCGATTACGAAACAAGTTATCACAACTTCTATTAATCACTCTCGGTGGCTCTGGTGGCGGCTTATGTGGTCATGGAAGGAACCCGGAGAACCCGGAGAAAACATGTGTCTGGACGGGCAACCACTGTACCCTCGAATCGTAATCGAACCCTGGACGCATTGGTGAGAGCGTGTTACCATTACGCTATTCAGGAACGCTAGCGGTTGTATGAGACTTGACTAGAGTATTTGACAGTCGACAGTATTTCAGTCGGTTGCATGAGAGGTGGTATATGAACACATGGAAATGCTGTCTAGAAAAATATTTCCGAAGCAATTTTCTTGTTACGTTTATCGTTACTTTGTTATATTTATTGTTATTGCAAAATATTTTTGTTTAAATGATACTGAGTGAAAATAAAAATGTGAATAAAATATTTTGGTTTTGATTACAGATATGAATTGCTACTTATAACCATAAGACATTAAGTACGTAAACAAATCACTCTCTTCAAATGAAATACTACAAGTATTGTATGTCTGCATTATCTCTCTCTCTCTCTCTCTCTCTCTCTCTCTCTCTTTCTCTCTCTCACGCATACACACAAACACACGGGCGAGTGCAGACATTGCGAGTAGGAAAAAAACTATAGAGAGAAATAGAAATAGAGTGATAGATGTTAACACTTATCCAAGCAATAATCAAATTTATTAATTCGTATTATGCAATGTTTGCTACATGTCAATGTTATTTAAAAATTTGCGTATAACACAATTGTTCTTCTAACCACATATTAATGAGAAAAACCTCGTTATTACGAGATAATTGTGACGTCATTACGAGATACTCGTTATCACGAGAATTCTCTCATTATTATGAGATCTTATCGCGTTTTTACGAGATACTAAAGTCTCGTAATATCGAAAGAAAACATCTCATAATGACGAGACTTTACTAGTATCTTGCTATGACA
>CM037789.1:61969146-62019146 GCA_021229015.1 Solen grandis | reverse complement strand
AAGCTGAAAAGGTGGAACAAACGGAACCAGCACATATTTGCAGGTCTCCGTGGCCGTGCAGGTAATGTCCATTCGCTTGGCCAATTGCAGCAGATGTTCGAATCCCAGTTGTTTTTCCACGTTCATAAAGGAAAAACAGAACATATCTTTTATTACACACAGGTACATGTAAAAAAACTACGAAGATGTATAATATAAACATATTACACATTTGTCCGGTCATTGAATCGTATATCAAACATAATATATTTCACGTAATTTCCATATTATATAAGTGTTAACGTAGAAATAAAAAAAGGGGGGGGGGTCGCATGCATTTCCATCGTTCCTAAAAATAAATAAATAAGTAAGTCAATAAATAAGTTACTTAATAAATAAACTAAACTTAATCGGTCAATGAACCCAATATTTTTGACCAATCTGACCAATTAGTCAACACACAAACTAATAATGCTGAATATAAATTTTGTGATTTTGACTAATATAAAGGAACATTATGTATCCTAAACTGAATACAACATTTGTTACATATAATTACATGGTGTAAGAAAGAGCAATATAAAAGAAAATCAAAGGAAAACGAGAGATGGGTGGTCCGATTAATCGAGTGTGACGTGTCTTCATCCATCGGTAATTATCAGACAGACAGACAGAACACACTTTTATTTAGATTTGTACAATAGAGTACATCATCATATACAGAATTTCGAAGAAATAAATTATAATGTCACAATTATCTGAAAATAAAATAGATAATATATGATTAATTAAGGCTGGAAATAGCAATAACTCTATACATTATATTCCCAAAAGTATCAAATATGTATCATCTAAAATATGTTAACAGTCAGTGATACATATCAGTTTGAATATCACGGAGAATGGATAGTATGCTAACACACATAAATAAATAAAGATGAAAATACTACACGATTTCACGTAAAAAAAAGTGTGGAAATGATATATAAACTTAATCATTCAGAGATACGGGCATTCAATAGAGTATTATCTCTTCTTTCGTGAGCTTGTTTGAGATATTTACATACATTTAACAGAGTAAGTTTGTTATTTGTATTTAAGAGTTGAAAAAATTAATATGTTTGTCTTACTGTAATAATGTTTATTTATATACTTCTTACTTAAGTCTAAAGAACGGTTGCACTTAATCACAAAATGGAATTCATCTTCATTGTCAATATGAGTTTCCTGCAAACAAAACTTCCAATATCTTTGATCCCGTATCTTTTCTCTAAATCTTGCTGAACTAATTCTTAACAAATTCGAAGAAATGCGTAATTTAGTTAATTCTTTGCATAAGCGCTTAGATACAATTATTGACAAATATTCTTCGGGATTAAATGTACACTTAAGGTGACTATAAAAATAACAAAATATCTTTTGTCTTAAACTCTTTGATATGTTTGAGAAGAACATACATCGAACATACTTTGAAGCTATACTTATTATATAGTGATTTTTAATACAAATGACCATGTATAATTAAAAACAACACCCAGATAGTTAAAGTCGTTCAAAATTTCTAAAATTCCATCGTTATAAAACCATCGCTCTTTAGGTCTCTTTTTCGAAATACAGCTATTTTTTGTTTTTGAAGTGTTTACTTCCAACCCTCATAAAGCACAATATTCATGAAGTTTATTTAATTACGTTGTTAATCGCTGTTGGTTTTCCTATAATCACCATATCATCTGCAAAAAGTAGAATTATGAGGAAAAAATAAAAACTTTCAATTCCAGGTTCCGTCCCATTCTGCAAATACATTTCCAAGTCTTGAATAAACAGAGGAAAAAAAGCTGGAGAGCTATTTTGACCTTTTCTTAAACCAATTGTAATATCAAAAAAAAATCTGAAAAGGAATTACACTGTTTACTACAAGATTTAACAGTATCATACATTGATCTAAAAATCACATTAATTTTCCCATCTAGCCCATCATGTTGATGATTGAAATGAATATGGTATAGCCAGGAAAAATGATCTTGAATGAAAAAATTATAATCAAATCTTACACTTAATATTGAAATAAATTGTATATTGAATAGAAATAGAATTATTTCTCGCTTAAGAATTAATGGGTTCCATTTTATTGTACACGTGTACACTTGTCTACTTTATTTGCTGCTTTTTTTTTCTCTCTCTCTCTCTTTCCTCTCTCTTTCTACATATAGAATAAATAAAACAAAATAAAAAGCAATTATAGAAAATGTAAAACAAATGTCCGTGGTACATAGAAATACAACATAGTAGTAGATCAAAAGCTCGACAAAAAGTTTTATTTACCAATGCAATGCATTGTTTAACCCTTACCACGCCAGACCTTTTTAATTGGACTTGTCATGTTCTTCATTTTGGACTGTATCATTAGTTGTTTATAGGGATGCTTGCTGAAAATGTATTGACTAAATAGCAAACATTGAAGACCATGATCAGTCAGGACTTCACGAATTTGCAGGCTGATCTTCGTTGGCACAGGTCGTAAAGGCAGACACGAGTGTCAACATTATCGTAAAGGTAAATAGTTTGAAGATCCTCTATTTAAATTTTAATTGTTCTTCAGTGTTTCTAATCACCTCAGATTTAATATCTTCATTTCCTTCGTCAACCCAATATTTATGTTTTAGAAAACTGTTTGAAGAAAGACGGAGAAAATATTTCAGTGTAATTAACAAAAACGTTAGCGAAATACTAGTAGCTTATTTATCTTGAACAAAAAGCCAAGTCGAAAACGGTCACGTGAGTTATAATTGCTTTTCTTCTTCTCTTCAACAAGAAAGGGGAAGGTGGTTAAATGATCTTTAAGTGTTTAAATAATGCAATTGTGAATTGTTGTTAAAAACAAACTATTCAGTGACAGAGACAGGCTGATGACACATATACACATATAGAGGGCATTGTATTCCTCCATTTTCTCCACCACCCTCGTCGGTAAGGAGTCGCCCTTTATTTAATTGTCAACGGAGACTTAAAGCCCCTTATTAGCTGACTAAAATATGAATAAGTCATTTAAAAATAAAAAGAAAATGATAGATTTCTTTTAATTTTTAGATTCAGTTTACTGATATAAAATTTTTTTGAAAATGTCAAAATTGTAGACATCACTTTTTTGATTTATAACTTAAACTAAAATAAAATTAATAAATTATGCATATAAAAACTAAAATGTGACTTTTTGGACCTTCAAAATTTGGCAAATATACTTTTAATGATATACTTAACACATGAATTTTAAAATTTTGGCTTCCCTATACCATTCAACTTAAAGGAGAAATTCTCCCATAAATATTTCATCAACATTAAAATCAGTTGTAACCCGCTTTTCCCGTCCTTAACCCCTCACCTCATGAATATTTATGTAAAAAATATGACTTGAAGAATGTTTATTTACTGAACTTTAAATAATACAGTCAATTCTCTTTACAATATCAGTGTTTGTTTCAGAGAAGTTTGCTGTTATAAAGAAATTGCCATTGTAAAGAATACAGACATAGAAGTTATAAAGAGGACGCCGTTATAATGAATGCCGTTGTAAAGAGGTTTCACTGTATATGAAATAATGGGTATTTTCTTTGACATGCAGACTGTGTAAAATCATAGCTAAATTATTGTATAAACAAACAGATGAGACCCTGACCAGACAATTCCCTTTTGCTGCGATTTGTGCTGGGTTTGATCGTCTGTTTGCCAATGCGTCAAAATAAGTCTACATGAAGTAAAGAGATATCTGGTTTCCGTGAATAGAGTATATTTTCTACATATGAAATTCTAAGATCGAACTCGTGATCTTATGCCAAAGAACTATTATATTTTATATTAAAACTGTAATTATGAATGGAATACCCATTTCTCAATTTATATAAAA
The DNA here is from genome assembly GCA_021229015.1 of Solen grandis. Lineage (NCBI taxonomy): Eukaryota > Metazoa > Mollusca > Bivalvia > Adapedonta > Solenidae > Solen > Solen grandis. The sequence continues at coordinate 62,015,266 of CM037789.1, read as the reverse complement.
CGTGTAATACATTTGAAATAGCACATGTACATTGGTTAAAAATGAATAAGGAAACACACTTAATGTAACAGCAAATTAGGGACTCTTCCCATACACAGATCCAGCAATTTGTTTCGTGTGTGTGTGTTCTTTTTATGTTCAGGCTTTAATTCTGGTATCCGTTATTTAGTAAGAACTTTTTTACAGCGTTGTTGGGGCATCAGTTCTTTAATGTTTTACCGAAGTTAGCTTGAAAGGAACAATTTCATTGCACTTGTTTATGCATTTAAGTTACTTCAAAAGTCAATCTGACGTGACCTTTAATGTGATGTCCTAATCGTGGATATTAGAGTAGCGCACATTAGGATATGATTTTAATGAGATTGTATCAAATATCCCATATATCTCACATCACTGATGTTCTTACCTCCACACAAAGAGTATCCAAAATATTAATGTCATTTCATTGGTTTTTGACTTGCTAGCTGAAAATCCCACGGTTGTTGAATGAAGAGTAACGGAACGAATTGACCGTAGGTATCCGACTCTTAAATCAAACACAGTTAATCGCTTCTTGAATGAACGCGTGATTACTGCATCTTTCTTTTATTATATCAATTATTATTGGATTTAGTACTGACTCATCACGAAAATATAGGGGGTTAGTAATGTTCATAGGGGCGAGGCGCTAATCTCTCGTCCCCTAAAACTAAAACTGCCTTCATTATCATCATCATTTTTTATTTTAGCTTTATTACTTTAAAATCATCATCATCATCATCATCATCATCATCGTTGTAATCACCATAATAATATAATTTTTACTAGTAGTAGTAGAAAAAGTAGTATCATCATCATTATATCATCATCTTCGTTGTCGTTGTTGTCGAAGTCATCATCGTTGGGTCATCATTATTTATTCTTTTTTTTTCTCCATTTATTATCTTATTATTGTCATCATCATCATCATCATCATCATCACTGTCGTCGTCGTCAACAACATTATTATTAATAGTAGTAGTATCATCATCGTCGTCAACAGCATTGTTATTAATAGTAGTAGCATCATCATCATTGTCGTCGTCATTGGTTTTAATAGTAGTATCATCATCTCGTCCATCATTGTTATTAAAGTAGCATCATCATTAATAGTAGTATCATCATCGTCGTCGTCGTCGTCATCACCATTGTTAGGAAGGAGGACTACCAGTGTAGATAGCCGGATTATCATAACATCTCCTGACTGGTGTACAGTATCGTTATCAATGCATGACAATCTTATTTCCAAAGCCTTAATTTTAGTCTATCATTTTCAATACACAACAATGTGTGGAATCTTAATAACATATGTTTGCTTAAACATTTCTTTTTAATGGCCTTGAAATATGTCAACAAAACATTTCCTGTCTTAAGGTCACTTTTCACTTTCAATGGAATGATTTTTTAATAATTGCTGATAAGAGAAACAGGTTGTAAAATTGAGGTGAAAGACCTCTGTGCCTTTTGTAAAAGACATATTAAAGAATAATGAATTTATTGATTATGTCAAATATTTTCAATAAATGTAAGTGATACAAGTAGTATTGGGGGAAAATATTGACATGGCCCATCACGGTGTTTGCTTTTTTTATCAAATCTAAAGAAAAATAAATTGATAGCATTAAGAGGTATTAAATAGTGTCTTAATCGCTGTTAATATTTGCATTATATGTGTTTAATGAAGTTATAAATTCTATGTGCTCAGTCAATTATTATAAGAGTGTATGCTCAACAGATTTTAAGTTCAAGGATAATAGAAAGACAGCGAATTTTGCAAATAATTTTATAGCAATGAACGATGCTTTCCCAGACGATATCGACATATATTAGTTAACTATTTATTTTTAGTTTACGGTATACTTTAGTAGACAGAAAAATGTGAAGTTGTTGTTATATTTCGCTATGATATTGTTTCTGTCATAAATCCAGCTATTACCCGTTTTTTGTTTGTTTGTTGATTTTTGTTTGTTGTTTGCTTTTTGTGTGGGTGAGGGTGGGGGTGCTTTTTATGTCTAATGTTGTGAGGTAGAAATCTCCTGTATGTCGGTGCGTAGGTCAGGATAAGGATTTGTGGTCACGGTAAGAGCTACTGTTTGTTGGTTATGTTTGTGTTTGGTTTTAGGGCTCAAATAATGGTTAGTTTCAATGCTGAATTACATACCTGGGAAAAACTCGGACAATTATACCTCGCTATGACATTCTATTTACATACAAGATGAGTACAAATCCCATACATATATAGGTTACCTCGCTAGTAATTCAAGACTGTATATGTGTGTGTGATGTGTGGTGTGTGGGGGGGGGGGGGGTCCTAGAGTTGGTCCTTGAAATCGACATGGAACTTGAACCCACAACATTAAGTGACTAGAGTGATTGTAAGCCAGCCTTAATAAATAAACGGAAGCAGGACCAATGCAAAGTGTAGAGTCTAAGAAAACATATTGTGCAAATTTATAGATATCTTTAAATTACCATAAAACATGTATCCATACAATGTAAAGGCGTAGATATGCCGACTCTTCCTTAAAGTGGGTTGGTGGGTCGACATTCCAAAGTCGATAGGTATGGTGCCGATATATTGGCACTGACCTATGCTCTGCATTAAAGTCCAACACTGTATTTAGATTGTTGTTATGATTTTTTTTCATAAGTGTAATTGTCTGTAAGTGTTTTCAAGTGAAGTTAAAATCTTTATTACACTGTTCTCTATGGCCGATATAGTTTTCCTGTTCAAATATCAACCTAAATTGAAAAATACACCCGCATGCATCATCATCATCATCATCATCATCACCATCATCATCATTATTATTTTAATGTATTGTTATAATTGATAATGACTTTGGTTTAATAACTCACAGTCAATTTTGGACTTTCTCACTACATTAGACAAACATATGGATGTCTCAATGCGATATTACAACCGGCGATGTCCACAAACGGCATGATACCACGCCCGTGCATATTATTATTTTCACACTAGGACTACCGGTCCTGGGTCCACCCTTATGCAAAACACCATACACAAAATATGTATTATTTATAACGACCTTGGAATGTTGCTGCCAGGGATCGTACCCTCTTGTAAACGGGCTGACATTCTAACCACTCTGTCACATAAACCGGTTTGAAGTCTAGAGTAAGTATGCGGCGTTTTTCATCAATATCAAAATTAAACAAAGACTGGCAACTAGTCTAAACCTCACAAAAGCACGTATCAAATCGCCAAATCCTCGGAAAGTCACGATTTCAAATATCTAGTAAAATATTTCCAACAAAAGAACATCATATTACCATGAAATTAATACCTTATGTATTAGCATAAGTCAAGAAATAAAAAAGTTTCATGCAAAATAGAAAAGAATCTGCATGGTATAAATTATGTTGTTTTCCTGCTACACTGGTTACATTTAAAACATTTTTTTTAAAAAGTCAAAATAAGTCCTTAAAGAAGGGAAATAATTATTTTAAGATATGGTTAATTTTTCTCTGTGAAATTTACATTTTTTTAAAGTATGCAATATTCAATGATCAGCCGAGTGCCTAAACGGTATTTTCCTCTGGCTGTTACTGAGTTTCCTATTGTTCAGTATTTAACTCCAACAAATTTAGTTCAAGGTTAATTAAAATATCACGCGCTATTCTTTAAATGACATTGCATGTCGATAATTTACATAACAAAATGTTAATATTTTTTTTAATTTACTGAAAACAAATGCGTTATCTTTGTGTGTGTTTTTATGTGACTATTCATAAGTCTTTTCGAAGACCTACAACAAGGTCAACGTCAATCATAAAATAAGTTTTTCTTTTGTGTATTTGTGGTTGGGTGCAGGCTTGCATGTGTGCTATAGTTTCATGTTCAGAGGATAGAGTTTCGGTAACACTTTTTTGCGAAGTCCATTTAATAGATCTAAGTGAACAGAGGACAGTTTATTCTTTACTGTGTACTAAATGAAGGACATCAATGTGCCTATGTTGGCATAAGTGATAATGCCTAATCTTCAAAACTTAAGAAAAAGTTGTGTTCAGGCCGAAATCTACGGTGACATAGAGGTGATATGCACTTCTCTTTTTTATGTAGAGGGAACGGGATAATAAGTCGAGGGAACGAGATAATAAGTCGAGGGAACGGGATAATAAGTCGAGGGAACGGGATAATAAGTCGAGGGAACGGGATAATAAGTCGAGGGAACGGGATAATAAGTCGAGGGAACGGGATAATAAGTCGAGGGAACGGGATAATAAGTCGAGGGAACGGGATAATAAGTCGAGGGAACGGGATAATAAGTCGAGGGAACGAGATAATAAGTCGAGGGAACGGGATAATAAGTCGAGGGAACGGGATAATAAGTCGAGGGAACGGGATAATAAGTCGAGGGAACGAGATAATAAGTCGAGGGAACGGGATAATAAGTCGAGGGAACGAGATAATAAGTCGAGGGAACGAGATAATAAGTCGAGGGAACGAGAAAATAAGTCGAGGGAACGAGATAATAAGTCGAGGGAACGAGATAATAAGTCGAGGGAACGAGAAAATAAGTCGAGGGAACGGGATAATAAGTCGAGGGAACGGGATAATAAGTCGAGGGAATCAGGTAATAAGTCGAGGGAATCAGGTAATAAGTCGAGGGAACGAGGTAATAAGTCGAGGGAACGAGAAAATAAGTCGAGGGAATCAGGTAATAAGTCGAGGGAACGAGAAAATAAGTCGATGGAATGAGGTAATAAGTCGAGGGAACGGGATAATAAGTCGAGGGAATCAGATAATAAGTCGAGGGAATCAGGTAATAAGTCGAGGGAATGAGAAAATAAGTCGAGGGAATGAGTTAATAGTCGAGGGAATGAGATAATAAGTCGAGGGAACGAGATAATAAGTCGAGGGAATGAGATAATAAGTCGAGGGAATGAGGTAATAAGTCGAGGGAATGAGGTAATAAGTCGAGGGAACGAATAAGAGCGAACGAGTTAATTATCTCAAGGGAACGACTTAATATCTCGAGGGAACGAGAAAATATGTCGAGTGTCGAGGGAACGAGATAATAACTCGAGGGAAGAGTTAATTATCTCGAGGGAACGAGATAATAAGTCGAGGAAACGAGTTTGTCAACTAATCATGTTACTTATTACAATTGTCATTCATGATAATCAGAGATGATCATATTGTTATATATTTACGAAAAAGACTTTAATCGCCAAATTATGTTATGCTGAACACGACGCGTCCGTTTCCGTAAAGCCAATCACATAAATTGTTGTACTCGTTTGATTTGGAAAGGAGAAAAGTGATATCGAAACAGATAAGGATTTTATTCTGAACGTATTCACTTAATCTGGTACGGTGGCATAGAGGTAGAAATATTGTCAATGGGCCGTTAATCCCAATAAACAAATGAACACGGACTTAACATACGGACTCTTGATTGCAATATTTGATTGGTTGACTTACTCATTCCCTCGAGATAATAAGTCGTTCCCTCGAGATAATAAACTCGTTCCCTCGACTTATTATCTCGTTCTCTCGACATAAAAAAGAGTAGTGCATCTCACATCTATGCCACCGTAGATTTTTTTTTTTTTTGAATTGTTGTTGTTGTTGGGTTTATCATCCCACGGACAATATTTCAATCATTTGGAGATATGTTCTACTTAATACTGATTGAGTGCTGTCATATTTTAGTATCACGCCAGAGATCTGTGGCATTACACAACACCCAGTCTCATTATCCTATCACCGGATCATTTAATCCTGGAACAACCCTTTATATCAAATTCTACGCAGTGATCTCCCTTGCACGCTCACATCTAGACTGCGTGGAGTTTGCCTGTATATATGCTGAGCGTCAAATAGGGAGCTACATTGTACCAGTATCGTTTTAATGACCATGGTATGTCGAGGCCGAGATTCGATCCCACGACCTACAGACGAAATATTCTAGTTATTCCAACGCAAGAACATTGCGCATCAACTACTAAAATCCGGAGCGTCCAACCCGGAATCGGGAGGTCGTGGGTTCGATCCCCGGCCGCAACATACCAAAGTCGTTAAAATGGTAAATGTTATAGCTCCCTTGCATGGCGCTCAGCATATAAGGGTAGCTCCAGGACTGGTTGGCCCGGTGTGACTGGATGTGGTATTATACCACATGTCTACGGCGTGATACTGCAGCGTTACAATACTATATCTGTCTCAATGGAGACATTGTCTCCAAATGTCAAATAACTGAATTACTGTCGATGGGACGTTAAACCCATCAACAAACAAATCCAACGAGAGTGAATAGCCATTGAATTATGCAACAGAAAGTCTTAATCCATTAACAATGTACCTCAAAAATGTCGCATTGCTAGCGACTATGTGGGTTCGAATCTCATTGGAAGGTGGGTTCGAATCTCATTTGAAGGAGGTCATACATAATGATGAGGAAAATAAGTTGTTATGATTCTGCATTATTAAGATATAGTTATATGATACTTTTTCGATTTATTTTTGCAATTGTAGAGAAAATGAAGTATAAACAATCTTTTCAAGAAACGTTTATGTTCTTAGTGATACCGAACACATGAATGCAAAATATCTTTTGATAACAAGTCAGGCAATCAATTTTGTTTTAAGAACTTTCGATTTGAAAGGACTTGCATTTAAAACAAATTACCAGTAAAATGCAAGAAAAGAGTAATCTTTTGAAAAGATAGAATTAATTGTTTGTTTCGAGTGATAAAACTTTGAGATGATATATATTCCATATCTACTCTAAACAATATTTCTTTCATGCTAACTGCTGACGAAAAATGTGTACGTGTATTAAGTTTATATGTACATGTAAAAAAAAAATACAAATTCCGTCATAAATATATCACTCACACTGTTAGATATGGATTTTTTTATCTATTTTATCAGTGTGCATAAAGTAAATTCCCCAAATTTGCAAATAAAAGTCTTTATCTTATGCTAACTTTTAAATTATTTTTTTTATAGATTTTACAAATTATAAAATGTTTTTCGGTGAATTATGGTGAAATATCAGTGAATCAAAAATAGTTTCCAACACTGAATATTACCATTTTTATATTTTTTTACTGTTTTGTAATTTGACTACTAAAAGTCACTATCGTATTTTTAAGACATTACAATATTGATTCGAACAAGGGAATAAACCTTTTTCAAAAAAAAAAAAAAAAAAACTTGAAAGAAGTGTTTGCACGCTTTCTTGTGATCATTTATTGGACCTTTTTTAAGCCAAATAACGTTTCGGGAATTTGAGATTCTCACACGGAATAAAATTTATGTTGAACTTAATAACAATGCTGAAAGCGTCGTAGAAAAGCATTCAATGAAAAGAAAAAATGTTAGTTACAGTGGAATATTATTTTTAATTCATAGAGTGAGGAGGATAATCGATATTTTTAGGAGTGGCATACTCGATAAATTTACCATGATATTCCAATGAAACCAACAGATGTCCATCAGTGAGAAAAAATACATATCCCACAGTGTGAGTGATAAAGTATGAAAATATATGGCCACCCTTTTAACTATAGCTTCGCAAAACTGGTAAAACACTGTACCCTATCTCGGCATCGGGTGCAAAATGTTTAATAAAGCATATTTATCAGTTGACATTATGCTCAAACAGCTGTTTCCGGTTTCGTATAACCATCACATATTTTCTTATATTTAAACACGTTACATATGACTTTTTACAGAACTCCGCGTCATGCGCGTGTATTCCATATATATGCATAGAGTGTTGAACTTGAACAGCTTGATTAAATATGTTTGATGCAAATAACTTTGATAAAAAAGATGCACCATTCATTTGCTGTTCATTCATATGCTGTTGAAAATGTATGAGAAAGCAATTATTATTTGAAACTATTTTCTTGGCGTTAGAATACAAATAGAAAATCCTTCCCAGTCCGTTTATTCATGTTTTTGTTTATTTGTTCTTATAATCGTGATTTACTGCTATAATAGGTCATATGATAAAAAGAATCTGACATGAATTGTCATTTCATATTAAATTTTACTAAACTCGATCATGAAAATGTTATTGAGCTTGCCAGAGGCTTGCTTGATAAAAATTCCATAAACTCGTTTATTAAAATTTGATATGAAATAACAATTCATGTCAGATCCTACATCTGTACAATGCGTATTTACGGGTCTGTGCTAGGCGGGTATATTGAGAAATAAGATAATTAATCCTGCGCTTTGGTTAACCAACTGATTGAAGTGTTAAGATTATTTCGTAAAAAAGCTTGTAAGAATAACACGCGATTCGTGCGGCTAAGTATAATTAACACATATATTCCAACTTTAAATGCTCCTTTCGAAAAAGCCAGGAACCTCGGGTAAATAATTTTATTTTAATTTTGTTGTTTAATTGTCTAATTTTCTCTGTGCGATCTGATATCGGTCATTAACTGATCGCTTGACGCGTTTACAGTAGAGGTGTCTGAAAATAAAAGCTCTAAGTGCCATTAGAAATAATTGGTCCAACAGGTGCAAAAATGAATTATATTGGCTTGATTAAAGTTGAAAGTTCAATTGAAAAAGTTCAAGTTCAAAGTTCAATGACATATCGATAGGTATGGCTATTTACAAGATGACTGAAAAAAAAATTGACTATTTACAAAGATAACAATCGTAAGTAAATTGTGTAACACTTGCTTTTCAGGACTTCGTAAGTAAAGTGTGTGCAACCCTTATGTTTCCGGGTCATGTAAGTAAAGTGTGTCGTAAAATAGTTTGCAACACGTGATTTTCCGGGTCTGGCAATTGACATTTGTAACGATTGTTAGTCCGGGCCTCGTAAGTTAAGTGTTTTATCCCTGTATTTCCGGGCCTCGTACGTAAAATGTGTCTTAATTCAAATGTGATACCCCCGTAGTCAAGTGTTTTGTTTTTCGGGTCCCCTAAGTAAAGTATGTTGTTTTCCCGGGCCTTATAAGTAAAGTGTGTAACCCTTGTTTAACAGGTCACTAAGTAAAGTGTGTAACCCTTGTTTAACAGGCCCCTAAGTAAAGTGTGTATCTCTTGTTTAACAGGTCCCTAAGTAAAGTGTGTAACCCTTGTTTAACAGGCCCCTAAGTAAAGTGTGTAACTCTTATTTACCAGGCCCCTAGTAAAGTGTGTAACCCTTGTTTAACAGGCCCCCTAGTAAAGTGTGTAACCCTTGTTTAACAGGCCCCTAGTAAAGTGTGTAACACTTGTTTTACAGGCCCCCTAGTAAACAGTGGAACCCTTGTTTAACAGGCCCCTACTAAAGTGTGTAACCATTGTTTTACAGGCCCTTAGTAAAGTGTGTAACCCTTGTTAAACAGGCCCCCAAGTAAAGTTTGTAACTCTTGTTTAACAGGCCCCCTAAGTAAAGTGTGTAACCCTTGTTTAACAGGCCCCTAGTAAAGTGTGTAACCCTTGTTTAACAGGCCCCCTAGTAAAGTGTGTAACCCTTGTTTAACAGGCCCCTAGTAAAGTGTGTAACCCTTGTTTTACAGGCCCCTAGTAAAGTGTGTAACTCTTGTTTAACAGGCCCCAGTAAAGTGTGTAACCCTTGTTTAACAGGCCCCTAGTAAAGTTTGTAACTCTTGTTTAACAGGCCCCTAGTAAAGTGTAGACCCCTAAGTAAAGTGTGTAACCCTTGTTTAACAGGCCCCTAGTAAAGAGTGGAACCTTTGTTTAACGGGCCCTTCAGTAAAGTGTGTTACTCTTGTATAACAGGTCCCTTGTAAAGTGTGTAACCCTTGTTTAACAGGCCCCTAGTAAAGAGTGGAACCCTTGTTTAACAGGACCCTAAGTAAAGGGAGTAACTCTTGTTTAACAGGTCCCTAGTAAAGAGTGGAACCCTTGTTTAACAGGCCCCTAGTAAAGAGTGGAACCCTTGTTTAACAGACCCTTAAGTTAAGTGAGTAACTCTTGTTTAACAGCCCCCTAGTAAAGTGTGTAACCCTTGTTTAACAGGCCCCCTAGTAAAGTGTGTAACCCTTGTTTAACAGCCCCTAAGTAAAGTGTGTAACCCTTGTTTAACAGGCCCCTAATAAAGTGTGTGACACTCGTTTAACAGGCAACTAAGTAAAGTATGTAACTCTTGTTTAACAGACCCTTAAGTAAAGTGTGTACCTCTTGTTTAACAGGCCCCAGGTAAAGTGTGTAACTTTTGTTAAACAGGCCCCTAAGTAAAGTGTGTAACTCTTGTTCAACATGCCCCTAGTAATGTGTGTAACTCTTGTTTACCAGGCCCTTAGTAAAGTGTGTAACTCTTGTTCAACAGCCCGCCTAGTAAAGTGTGTAACTCTTGTTTAACAGGCCCCTAAGTAAAGTGTGTAACTCTTGTTTAACAGGCCCCTAGTAAAGTGTGTAACTCTTGTTTAACAGGCCCCTAGTAAAGTGTGTAACTCTTGTTTAACAGGCCCTTTGTAAAGTGTGTAACTCTTGTTTAACAGGCCCTAGTAAAGTGTGTAACCTTGTTTAACAGGCCCTTAGTAAAGTGTGTAACCCTTGTTTAACAGGCCCTTTGTAAAGTGTGTAACTCTTGTTTAACAGGCCCTTTGTAAAGAGTGTAACTCTTGTTTAACAGGTACCTAGTAAAGTGAAGTGTGTAACCTTGTTTAACAGGCCCTTGAGTAATTGTTGTTTAACAGGGCCATAGTAAAATGTGTAACTCTTGTTTAACAGGCCCTTAGTAAAGTTTGTAACTCTTGTCTAACAGGCCGTTAGGTAAAGTGTGTAACTCTTGTTTACAGGCCCCTTTTAAAGTGTGTAACCCTTGTTTAACAGGCCCTTAAGTAAAGTGTGTAACCCTTGTTTAACAGGCCCCTAGTAAAGTGTGTAACTCTTGTTTAACAGGCCCCTAAGTAATTGTGCAACCCTTGTTTAACAGGCCCCTAGTAAAGTGTGTCTCTTGTTCAACAGCCCGCCTAGTAAAGTGTGTAACTCTTGTTTAACAGGCCCCTAAGTAAGGTGTGTAACTCTTGTTTATCATGTCCCTAAGTAAAGTGTGTAACTCTTGTTTAACAGGCCCCTAAGTACAGTGTGTAACCCTTGTTTATCAGGTCCTAGTAAAGTGTGTGACACTTGTTTAACAGGCCACTAAGTAAAGTATGTAACTCTTGTTTAACAGGCCCCTAAGTAAAGTATGTAACTCTTGTTTAACAGGCCCCTAAGTAAAGTGTGTAACTCTTGTTTAACAGGCCCCTAAGTAAAGTGTGTATTAAATTTTGATAAATAAATGTAACTCTTCCTTTTTCCGAATCTCGTAAGCAAAGTGAGAAACCCTTTCTTTATTATTATTACCTCTGAAGTAAAATGTGTAACCCTTATTTTCCGTGCCCTGTAAGTAAAATGTGTAAACTTTGTTTTTCCGGGCATCGTAAGAAAAGTGAGTACCCTTTCTTTCAGGTCTAGTAATTAAAGTGTATCGTAAGTAAAGTGTGTATCCTTGTCTTCCGGATCTCGTAGTTAAAATGTATCGAAAGAAATGTGTAAAAACTTAAAAGTTTGTTTTCCAGGCATCGTAAGTAAAGTGTGTAACCCTTGTTTTTCCGGGGCTCGTAATTAAATTGTTATAAGTACGAAAACCGTTCAAATAAGAATGTATCTAGAACGTTATTTCGCCCAATAATGCGACATTCACGAGGAAATAAAGATAATTGAGAAGATATACAAGTTATTTGTATATTGATTCCACACCCATTAAATTACATTCACTTAAGCTGTGTCTATCGATCTCTAAACATTGCCTACTCGCGTATACTAATACAAAATGGTTGATAGAAGACCAGAGTTCGCCTTTGAAATAGGTTCTATATTAAGAATCGTTGTATACTTGGCAAAGGATGTCAAACATTTTTTATGAAATACAAATGTTCTGTTTATGGGCATAATGAAATGTCTTTTTCGACAGTTATTTGTCAGTTTAAGAAATGCAAGTATGGGTTAGTTTCCTCAGAAGATAAATCACTTGACCGTCGGTCGGAAACAGCAACGTGTGCCAAGGTGGTTGCTAGAGTGAAAGAAATAGCTGCTACTGATGCAAAATAAAACGCTAGGTAAATAGCTAGTCTAAATGGAATCTCATTAGGAGTAGCTCATAAACGTTTTAAACGTAATTTGAAAATATAAAAGATATGTGCAAGATTGCTTTCCCATCTGCTGACAGATGAACAGATAAAGTCTCGTGCATCATTTTCCAAATTACAATGCAAATGGTCTTTCGCAAGTGTCGTCACTGGTGACGAGACATGGGTTCACGTTTTGAGCTCAAATGAAAGATTCAGAACAAAATATGGGCAACAAAGTCTGATAAAAAAAATATGCATTACAAAATGGACCTAAAGTGTCAAGAAAATAATGTTTGCCTTATTCTTCACAACTCAGGGTCCCGACATTCAGGTAGCTGTACTTTAAGGCAAATCAGTAAATGCGAAGTTTTACAAGATTAAATTCTTCGAAAATTCAAGTAGTATTTTGTTTAAAAAAAAAAAAGACCTACGACAGGTTTGGTCAATGTCAAATCATGACAATACGTCATCGCACGAGGCGTGTATTGTACAGGACTTTCTGAAGAGGGGGAAAAGGTTGTGCTCCCTCACCTTCTGTTTTCGCCTGACCGTGTGATTTATATTTTTTCCTAAGGATAAAAAATACTTAAAAAAATTGTCCTGCGCAAACACCTCAGTTCTGCAATACCGAAGAAAAAAAATCATTGGTATTTGTCAAGGATACATTTTTATAAGCCCAGATGCATTCATATTTGAACATTTCTCTTAAAGTTTGGTATCCTCGTTTTTCCGGGCCTCGTAATTATAATGCATCTTGAGTGAAATGTATAACCCTTGTTTTCCGGAACTCGTAAGTTAAATCTATCGTAAGTGAAGTGTGGTATCCTAATTTTTCGAGCCTTATAGTGCATCGTTAGTGAAGAGTTTCGGGCAATTGAAACGTAGTTAAAACATCGAACATTTTGATAATTCTCTGCATCTAAATTCAACATTGGCTATCAATTTTCAAAACAGAAACACTATAATCACAATGAATAAAAATGATGATGATGATGATGATATATGTATGTGCGTATGTTAGGTCAAATAATTGCAAAATAATATGCATGTTCAAGTAAGTGGAACATTTTACATCTTTTAATATTTCCTTTCAATTTCATTTTAAGTGACACAAATATTCATTATTCATCGTGTATTGTACGTACGACATTATTTACGCAGTGCAAAATTATCCACCTGTATTCGCGGTTCTCCATATTAAGTTGTTTCAGCTCATTTTTGACTCTGGTATTATTTCTAGTGACCTCTGTAAGTCCACGGGATTTCGCATTGTAAATGGTCGTCTTGGTCGAGATAAAAACATAGGGTCATATACATATATAAACAGGAATAGTTCCTCGTTGATTGACTACTTGTTGGCAAAGGAATGTTATTTTACTAGCATACTAGATTTTAGTGTTATGTCATTTAATGAATGGGGCGATCATTGTCCTCTCTTAGTTTCTATAAAATGTAATGAATTTATTGATACACAGGCAACTAGTGATTTCTATATGAGACATAAATGGTCAGATAATTTAAGGGAGAAGTTTAGAGCAGGTGTTATTGGACAACTTCGTAGTTTGAATAGGTTGACTGAAATATTTGTGTGAATAATAGAGATGACATTAATTTCTTGATTGATGCATTTAATGGAATTATTCGAAATGTTACTGATCCGTTATTTTGTAAATGTGTTAAGATTGTTGATTCGAAAGAATTCACTGCTATTCAAAAGGATAAAAAATGTTTCGATGAAGAATGTTTTCAGTATAAGCAAAATATTTATCTGCATTAGCCACTTTTAATAGCAATAAATGTTCTGAAAACAAAAAAGTTATTAGATTGTAAAATGGTTTATAAAAAACTGATTCGTAGAAAGGAACAGTTTTATTTTATGCAAGTTAAACAGAAAAAAAATTTCCAATTTTTTTAATTAAAAAGGTAAAAAATGCTGATGCGGAAAATTTCAACAATGATAGTAATTTGGATAGTAAGTGTCATAATGACATATTATTAGATGGACCTATATCTATAGATGAAGTGATTACAGTGGTGAAATCTTAAAAAGAAACTGATTTTTTGTTTAATGGTATTTTATCGAGTCTGTTGATATTCTAGCATCGCATTTATGTGATATATTTAATGCTATTTTAAATAGTGGTTATTTCCCAGATAAATGGACTGAAGGGATTATTGTGCTTTTACATAAAAAGGGAGATAAAAATGTTGTTAATAATTACCGTGGAATTACATTAATAAGTTGTTTGTCTAAAATGTTCACTGCTGTATTAAATAAACGTATTTCAACATATTGTGATAAGTATAATATAATTTCAGATGCTCAATTCGGTTTCAGGAAAGGACGCTCAACTGTAGATGCTCAATTTATATTGTTAAATTAAGTACAAAAATATTTAAATAATAATAAGAGATTATATTGTGTATTTGTGGACTTTAAGAAAGCGTTTGATTGTATTTATAGAAATGCATATATAGAACTGTACAAAGTTGGAATGCAAGGTAAATTATTAAAAATTGTGAAGGATATGTTAAAAAAGTAAAATCCTGTGTTGAAATTGCAATGATTATTCTGATTTCTTTGAATAATCGATTGGCTTGAGACAAGGAGAAATTATTCGCCCATATTTTTTTTTCTTCTCTATTTCTAGAAGATCTTGAATTATTTTTACAGGATGATATTACATCTGGTCTAAACATTTGTGATATTACTTTAATACTTTTGCTTTTTGCGGACGATATGATAATACTGGGAAATACAGTAGAAGATTTAAACAGGAGCTTAGAATTATTAAATACTTATTGCAATAAATGGAGTTTGGAGGTAAACATTGAAAAAACAAAGGTTATGGTTTTTCGTGAACGTGGTCATCTATTACCCGGAGAGGAGATTTTCTATGATAGCATAAAGTTAGATGTGGTAATGATTTTAATTATTTAGGAACTATATTTAATTACACAGGAAATTGTGTTTTAAACCAGGAGCACCTTATTGGCAAAGCTCTTAAAGCTTTCAACTGCTTACTCTCAAATTGTATGAAATTTAAAATTAAACCGAGCATACTTTGTTAGTTGTTTGACGTCTTTATTGGTTCTATTTTAAATTAAAGTGCTCAAATATGGGGTTATAGTAAATCTAAAGCAATAGAACGAATCCATTTAAAGATTTGTAAGACAATCTACTTCAAATGTTGCTATATATGGTGAATTGGGGCGTTATCCTCTTTATATTACTCGTTATGTAAAAATTTTTAAAATACTGGTATAATGTAATAAACACAGATAATATATTATGAAAGAAGTTTATGAAATGTCATACACCGATTTTGCAAATGGGAAAAAAAAACTGGATTAGTAATGTTAAAGAAATGTTGGCTATAAATGGTTTTAGTTTTGTATTTGAAAATCCATTAAGTTTTGATATGAAATCAGTGGTTTAAAGAAAAATAAAAAAGTATTGTATAATTTAGCAAAATATCTTAGAGAATCTTTAACTTATAGGAATTCATTGATTATTGATTAGGGAATATTGATTATAGCTCATCCTCTCTATCAGTCGAGATATTATTTGTTTATTATTCATATAATATAGTATTTTTCACTTTTTTCTTAATTTATTTGTATGGTGTGACTACGTGACTTGATTTTCAATTTATATATACAATTTATGTATGTACTGTATTAGTATACGTCAAATAAAATTATGTTCTGTTCTGTTCTAATGATTGGCGCAAGGCGTCACTAGGTGTCCACTAGGACAACAGCTCTGACAATCGAGTATCCTCCATTATCATGGGGTCAGCTTATTGTTTTGTATAAGTAAACTTTACAATGCATTCATTAACCCTTTCTCTCATAGAGGAAACCATGAAAAGACCTATGCGAACAACATAAAACCAGATCAGCCTGCGAGTAACTCGCAGGCTGATCAGGTTTTATGCTGTTCGCTGCTCCTCAGTGGTCTGGAAATGAGGATTTTATAATTAAATTTGGTAAGGTTTAACTGAGGTTTTCTGCACATCAGGCTTTATGTGGTACCTATTGAGTGCGTCAAAATGAGTCTATATGAGGGAAAGGGTTAATATGAGGTTTATGCACGTAGGCAGCAACGAATTGTTAGCCGATCAACCAAATGGCTTTAGAAAAGACCGGTCGTGCGAAGATCACATTTTTGTACTGAATTCACTAGTGCGAAATAATTCTAATGTATATGTAAGCTATATCGATCTACGAGGTATTTGACTCATTGATAGGGACCTGTAAACTGTTATGACCCGGTGCGATGGAAGTGCAAACAGATCTTTTCAGTCCTTGTATGAGGGTACAACAGGAACTCTGAAGGTCAACGATAAGACAACGCACTGGTTCAGTTGTAAATCTTGGGTAGCTCAGGGAAACAGTTTATCGCCGACAAATTTCGCCACATATATAAATGACATGGTTAAAGACATAAATGACCTTGACTTTGGTATCAAAGTCGGGGATTCATCAGTCTCCATGTTTTTGTACGCCGACGATATAGCGCTTGTTGCCGATAGTGCCGAACAGTATACGGACAAACCAAAATGTATGCATTATAGGAAAGGTCGATCAGTTGTTACAGCATTCAAATTCCATGTTGGAGAAAATGTTATCGAGACTCTTTCTCAATGCAAGAATACCGTCCCCAGTGGCCGAGTGGTTAGAGCGTCCGCCTCGGAAGCGGGAGGTCGTGGGTGCGATTTCCGGCCGCGACATACCAAAGTCGTAAAACTGGTTAATGTTATAGCTCCCTTGCTTGGCGCTCAGCATATAAGGGTAGTTGCAGGACCGGTTGGCCCGGTGTCAGGATAACGTGACTGGGTGTTGTATCATGGCACTTGTCTACGGCGTGGTACTGCAGTAGACATCGTCTCCAAATGACTGAAATACTGTTGGTGGGACGCTTAACCCAACAAACTATACAAGTACCTTGATGTCATTATGAATGATAGGTGTGATTTCTCGATAAACGCCGAGATTCTGAGTAAAAGTGCCGGTCGAGTTTTGGAATATGATTTTTAAATTAAGCAATGTAAAAGATATTGGTTTTAATACATATGACAAACTGTAATAAAAGAATTGCATTGTGTCTATATTAGATTATTGTTCCGGTGTTTAGGGATAAAAGGGCCTACTTACAGCACCGTGCAGTATGGTCCTTTATAGGCGTGCGTGAGTTCACACCTATTACCGACAATACCGGCGACGTCGTTTGGCTCCCATGCCAATATCGCCGTTGGATAAACATCGTGTGGTATTGGAACAGACTTTTATCAATGAGTCAGAACAGAATCACAAAGTGTTTATTTGACATGGATAATACTGTGTGCTATAGTAATTGGTGTTCAGATGTGGAATCTAACTATCGAGGGGTGAGAGCGAAACTAGGCTAAGTGCATATATTTATAAAAGAACTTAGCCAAGTTTCGCTCTTACCCCTCGATATGCAGGATTGTTATGACAATAAACTACAGGTAGAAATTCATTC
Source organism: Solen grandis (assembly GCA_021229015.1). NCBI lineage: Eukaryota > Metazoa > Mollusca > Bivalvia > Adapedonta > Solenidae > Solen > Solen grandis. The sequence goes on along the minus strand of CM037789.1, from coordinate 61,997,676 downwards.
AGTAAAACGTCTAATTGCTGACAACACTGTTCAAAATTGTGCCAAATTATGCACTTATAAACATTTCAAAACTGAATTTGTCACGGAAAATGTTTTGTTAAACATTTCAAAACGTGAAAGATCTACTCTTGCACAATTTCGCTGCGGCATTTTACCGCTTAGAATTGAGACTGGTCGTTATGTAAACGAACGGAGAGAGGATCGTTTGTGTACGTTTGTATAAACGGTGATATAGAAACAGAGACTCATTTTCTACTTGAATGTAATAGGTTCAGACAAATAAGAAGACATATTTTTTTAAGATTTTATATATACTCCTTCATTTATTCAGAAATCTGTTGCTGAGAAGATAGCCTTCCTTTTAGATGAACATACAAGAATAACTGCCAAGTTATTGTTCTTGCATTTGATTTTAGACGCATAACCCGAAATTCTCAAGTATTTCTTTTATTTCATTTACCTTCTCAGCAGCACTTTTCTGAGCTAGGTTCTTTGACATTACCAACAAAAAACATTGTTCATCTTATCTTTCATATTTACATGTGATATTTTCTGTTGAATTTATTATGTGTGTATGTCCCAACAATGACTTATAGGTCCATGGGGTCGGGTTTTTCAATTGTTTTTGTTTTTGCTTTTTTTGTTTGTTTGTTTTTTGTTGTTGTTTTTTTAATGATTTAACAACATACATAGTACCTTGATAGTATTATAATGTATTATTTCTCGATAAACCCTAATTTCTGATTATATCTCAGTTTTGAATTATATTTTAATTAGAATGTAAAGATATTTTTTAATTACATTACAAACTTAATAAATGAATTCATTGTTCTTATTAATTATTGTTACCGTGTTTAGGATTATACCTTACTTACAGCACTTATATTCTTATTACTTGTGCTGATTACACCTATTACCTACTACTGCGACTTCATTTGGCTCCTATTCATTCGCTTGGTAACATCGTGGTATTAACGACTTTTTCATGATTAAACGAATCACTAACGTGTTTATTTACACATATTACTTGTTCTTATTACTAGTTACTTGGAATTACTACTTCGAGGTTGACTAAACTAGCTTAATGCTATATTTATAAATACTTAGCTTCTTCGTCTTCTTACCTCTCGATTACAGTATTTTATACATTAACTACATAATTATTAGTAAACTTCTAATTGTCACACTTTAAATTTGCCAATTACACTTAACTTTCTAAACTGAATTTTACTCTAAATTACTTTTCTTAAATTCTTCTCTAATATTACTTACTTCTTGACTACATTTCCTCTTTTACCTTAAATTATACTGCTTCTTTTTACTACGGATACTATACTTTTGTACTTACTTACTAACTTGACTTAATACAGGCTTTTTTCTTGATTATAGTTTACACTAATGAATACTTATTTTTTAAATTTTATTACTCTTCATTTATTAAAACTTATCTGAAACTTAGCCTTCCTTTTAGTGAACATCTAATACTCCTATTTTATTTTATTTTACTTCTTACTTATTTGAATTTTTAACTTAACCCTAATATTCTCAGTACTTCTTTTTACTTACTTTCCCACTTCAACTCTTTTCTACTAGTTCTTTACTTACCTAACAAAAATACTTTTCTTACTTCATATTACTATTGTTTATTTTCTGTTAATTATTTTTTACTTACATACTTATTAGGTCATTACGTTATTTTCATACTTTTTTTTTTCTTACTTTTTTATTTTTTTCTTTTATTTTTCTTCACTTATTACTTATATTTTATACTAATTACTTATTAACACTTACTTACTTACTTTATTTCATTACTTTCTTACTTACTTACTTACTTACTTACTTACTTGTTAATTATGATAACAATATGTATTATAATCACGCCACTTTTAAACAGCCAAACATGATTCCAATTTCAGCTCCATGACTACAAGGTAAATAAATATCTAAACTACCAGGTATAGTCAAATTGTGATTTATCATTAATTAACATTCATAGCCACTGGTCGATACCAGACCTATATGATATCTATATATGTTATGTAGAAACGGAAAGTAGCTAGGGAATTCGACGATGTTACTAGGGATGGATATCCAAGAATATATCGCGATATTCAGATATCCCAAATTATCCGAAAATTTATCTCGAAAATGTATTTAACATTTTTTAACCAAAGTGCATGTACGTATTTTGAAAAAGTAAGGTTGAAAAATTAATAATATAAAAGTAGTCTTAAATACTGATATTTCTTTGAATCCTGTAGATAAGATGATTGTTAAATGTTAGTTAGTTGAAATAGGGAAATATCTAACCTTGTCTTAGTTTAGATTTAAACTATTGTTTGTAATTTGATTTTATTTAAATTAAAATAAATAACAAGCAGAAAGAATGAATAACATTACATAGAAAAAGTACAAGTTAAAATATCGGTTTGGCCCCAACAATGTACCGATACGTATCGTACAGGGCTAGAATCGCGATATACCGCTATATCGGTAATACCGCGCATCCCAAGTAATTATTTTGATCAAACGATATATATTGTCCCAGGTTTTGTCTCCCAGTAGAAGATTTATCTGATCATTGTGAGTAGTCTGTATATTCTACGTTTTCCTGTTCTTACTTTTACACATCTTGCATACGTGACAAAAATTCATTTTGTCTTACAACTGCTTCGGTGGCCCTTTCATTTTTTCCTCGAGAACATAAGTTATGCAATTAAATTGTACGCAGATGGGGCTGTTCTATAACTGCAAGGCTTGTGGTGTTTGGTTCTCACTATTTGCTTTCCTTACTACTGTTACATTGCAAACTGTGGTTATTTTCAATACAAACATGTTTTACTAAGCTAACGCAATGATCTGATCTAAATCTCGTTCTTGCAGGAATATCGTTAAATCCGTTATTAGCATGAAAACGTTCGTTTACACGTCATCTTTTAAGAGTAACCACGGATTATTAATGGCAGTTTCAGCGCTTAAATAGGGACCGGGAGTTCAAAATGTATTGATGGTGTTACATGTATATTACACCTAACCTAGTTATGTATACAGTATACATGTACACAACACTGTAGAAGGAAATCCCTGTTCTAAAAATAACTTGTTATAGTTGTTCTGGATTATCTTTGCGATCTGTTCTAAAAATAACTTGTTACTGATTTGTTACTGAACCTTCTTTCTTTCTATGGAAAATTCTAGAAGTCTTATGTAACCTGTTTTCACTTTACAGGCCCGGATCCAGAATTTTTCCACTGGGGGTGGGGGGGGGGGGGGAATCTGAATGTGATGTGAGTGCTAGGGAGTCCGGGGGCAGGGCCCCCCCCCCCCCCCCCCCACGAAAAAAAAAAAAGGTTTTTAGTGTGATGGAGATGCATCCTGAAGGGTATCTGGGGAAAAAAGTAAAGGTTTTTTATGTTGTTATTTTTTTTTTTTAAACTTGAAGACCATGGATCTAATGCCTAGGTCCCACTGGAGAAAAATCATCGGCCATGTGGTAATACACAAATTTTCACCCGATGGCATCAGATGTTTCAGCCAAAAAGACGGAGCAGTCCGATGAGAAGCCTCGGGATTGGTTCGTTGAAACGTTCACTGATGTTTCGGTTATGGTACAATGGCCTTGTATTATCGGGGATGGCTCCCGATGCTCGTGAAATTTTCCGATGATCGTGGAAGGTGCCCCGGAGCTTCACCGAATTTGAAACATCATCGGGGGAATATCCCCGTAGATTAAGGGATGTATCGTTGTATTGAACCATCCTGGATGTCTTGGGAAAGATATGGAGATTATGAGATGGACAAAATCAAGGGTAGACTTTCGGGGGTTTATGAGGATGCCCCCAGCAATGTCACATGGCCTTTTTTCGACCGTCTCAATCTAAAGTTAACAAAACAAGCAACAAATTTTAGAGTGCGCTTGTCGATTTTTTTAAATTTTTTTTGCGAATATTCTGAGATTCTATCACAAGATCTGGAATGTGTCACAGAACCTTCGAGACATCACCGAAGCCTAGGGGGTTCCTCGGAGGAAAAAATATTTTGCCGAAGCTCCGTGAATGCTTCCCAGGAGCTTCCGGGAAGCTATGCATATGATTCCCCGGCCTGTTTTCCCCTTATAAAACTTCGATAACATATAGGGAAAAAAAATTCAATACAAGCAATGAAGTTCTCCCGAGACCCCTCGATGACTCCACATGGCTCGCAACGCTTTCGAAGCTTCCGCGGGACACACGGGAACCTGTTCCCGACGCCTCACGAGGCTCATCAATTTCCATCAGGAGTACATCCCCTAGGCAAAAAATGTCAAGTGGGACTGAGCCTTGAGCGATATAATCTTATACTTAACCTTCGCAAAGCTATGTTTTTGAATAACTACTGTGCAATAGTATTTGACAACAGATGTATTAAAAAAAATAACGGTAGTAAAGTGGGGTGTGGGGGTGGGGGGGGGGTGCAGACTGGCATAAAAAAAATAATAATAAGTGCTTTTTGGCCCCCCCCCCCCCCCCACAAAAAAAAAAAAAAAAAAATATAAGAAAAAAAAAGTGACTTGTGTTCACTGTCAATTAGTGAATGTTTTGATTGAATAGTCATCAGTTTTAGACTCAGCATTGTAAAAGACAGTTTTGTTTAAATCTGAGGAAAAAAAATTACTTTGAACATATTTTGTCAAATATGTTGAAGGGAATACCGGGTATATGCTGTATAAGGTTCGAACTTGGTAATCTTGACTGTCTAATTGTCGATCTGGAAGCAGCCTTCACAGACAGACTTCCCAGATAAAAAAAAAAAAATCAGGAGCACGACTTAGGGTCGAGCGGTTGCAGAATGTTTGGGCCCCTTCTGCATGTCGATTTTTGATACATTTTTTTTTCTAGATGTTAAATCAGTGACATAACAAACAATATTCAGTAATAAAAGATGCTGATATTTAATATAAAATCTTTAATATCCATTTTATTTCGCACATAAATTGTGTTTTCTGTGCATTAGTATTTCGTATTCATCAACTTATCAGTAACATTGCTCAATGACTGATTACCTGGATTTTATTTGAATTAGTGATCATGCATTATCTACATATACATTGTCCCAAAATATTGATTGTCCCAAAATACGGCAAACGGAAATTTTCAAATTCTTTCATTTCATATTCATGATTTTATAAATTTAAAATACACCAGGGTCTCTATATTAAGAGACCATGAATACACATACATGTAGATTATTATATTCGTAAATATTAAAAAGTGAACATGATGATGTATCGGCCTACTGTTTGTATTTATTCCTTTCAGGACAAATATTTAGAGGAGTTAGTTTCATAAAAAATAATACTTAAAAAGTTATGTGAAAATAGTAAAACTGATGACATTTAGAAACACAACCCATTTAGTTTGCATGGTTAGCGATAGGTATGCATATACTCTGAAGTTTGCTACAGCAAAAAATAAATAAATACAATAAAAATCCTTTTAAATAGTTTATAGTTGTAACTGAAACAAACTTTTGGTAATTGCCTATTTTCCCAATTGTTAGATCGCTCTGCAGACGACATGTAAATTTCTCTCAATCAGTGAACGTGTCCGCAGTACCCTAAACACATGCTTATCACACAGTCATGGACGACTGCCGATTCGGATTACCTACACATTGGCAGCAGGGGGCCATAAAATAATAGGAGTCTGGCTGGTCAGGTGGCTGTGCGGGTGGTTCAGTACGGGGGCCCACGATGGGGATTTCCTCTAGACAACACTACTATGATGTAATCAAGGGATTTTATAGCCTTGAAATATGTATGACCAGGGCAGCTGGGGGGGGGGGGGGGGGGGGGGGGGGGGGGGGTAGGGAGAGCAGACTTGTTGAGAAGACTTGTTTTAGCAGACTTGTTTTTTGGCGATTTGTTTGCAGGAATTCATCAAGTGTGGGTCACTCATAAGTGTGGGATTAATTTCGGATTTACATTTGGATAAAGGACATATCTGTTGGATTGCTCAGGTTAGATTTAGATTTTATCAATCAGACAAGGATCAAACTAATTTGTTATAATAATTTTAAGACACTGTATTTTGTGACATTCATATTGATGTTTGTCACTTGTTAATAATTAAAATATATTTAGTTAACAAGTTTGTTGCTGGCTTTTCTTTGTTGCGCCATTTCATCAAATTGGCCGTAACAATGGGAATAACGAGTTAGCAGGGGTTTCGAGAATTCAAAGATTTAATGAACCGCTCTTCAAAATATGCATTAAGTTACCGAATACCTTTTGCCTGAGACGGTGAACTCCTTTAATAAACTGTAAATGAAAATAGTAGTTGTCTCCCTTTTCAGAGTGTAACAACATTAAAGAATTATTCTCAATGTAAACAATGTTAACTTTCAAGCGTGTGGGGAAATATCCTTAGGAATATTTAGTATACAAACAAAAACAAATAATTCAGTTCAATTAAAAAAGGTAAAACAACAACAACAGCAACAAAAATGTTATCAAAATATAAATTCATTGATATATTTGTGGATGATGGTCATTGAATTGTCCACATAAAAACATGGTGAATTACGTACGTGAAATAAATAATTAGATTGGTGTATTTTATGAAAATAGAACTGAATAAAACAAGGTACGAATTAAAAAGGCATAGACCTACCTTACAAAAGCTATTTTTTATCTCAAAGTATAAAAAGGGGGTAAGAAATATACGTTAAAAATAATATAACGAAATTCTCGAGAAGAACATACATCAAAATATGTATATTATAAAAGAAAAACTGCAATGATGTGATAAAAAGTCGCTTCCACACTAAAACTATACAGTTACTTCTTGGCTATACGGAAAATTCTTGTCTCGATCGCTCTACGCTTCTTAATTCTAAAGTATGCGACTTAATAAAAATTAACATATACATGAGCTTGGATAGGGACGGGAATACATGTCATAATTTTTACAAAACATTAGTTTTAAACATTAAGCTCTACATGGAATCTTTATACAAAACAATAGCTGACGTAGTCATAAACATAAAGCTCTCCACAGAAATATTCATCATAACATATACATATTATAAGTTATCACAGACCCTAGATACATGAGCTATATATTGTAAAACCTGTCTTAAGCAGTCAGGCAAGTGAAAAAGTAGGTGACCGCTAAACAGAGGTGATCGCTATATATATATGTGTGTGTATTTAGCGGTCAATTTTAAATTGACCAAACAAAATGCTTGTTTGGTCAAATTAAAATTGACCGCTAAATACAGATTGACCGTTTAGTATAGGTGGCCGCTAACACAGGTTCAACTATATACAAATCTGTAGCCCTAATGATTCCGTCAACAATTCTTAAAACATGACTCAGACACATAACTTTGCTGCGCTAGACAAATGATAGATTCGCTAACATCCTTAACCGCCGGATGCAGTTTGTACTCTCCATTGATATTCATCAACTTCACTCTAGTATACCGCTGGAATATCTTTCTCAGAAACGGCGGCATCTTATCTTCCTCTACATGTTCCAGGAAAACAAGAATGATGGGTTTTCCCTGCTTGTACGCCTCACCGACTTCTCGTGAGCACCATTGCTTCTTACAATAAGTTTCAGACACAGCGACTATCAGGACACAAGATTCTGAGACACACCTTACAATCTCCGCCGCTACATCTGTACCTGGCCGAAAGTCTGTTTCATTGTTACAGATCACACTGAAAGGAACGTCCAAAGTCGTTTTCAAACAGTTCTGTAAAGGATCATAGACGTGTTTGGTAACAAGATCTCCATCTTCACTGCTATAGGACACCATTCCTAGCCACTCGATATCTTTTAATGTCTTGTTTTTAAAGTCATTCAAAAATCTCTGATTCTTTTTAATGTTCTTTCTTCTCTCTGTTCTACACACAATAAGAATGATTACACATAGCAGTATTGTGCAAATTACATTAACTTTAAACTTATAACAGAGAAACCAAGTTTCTGATACGATATTTTCACCAATGTCGTTGATATGTCCCTCCATATAACATTGAAATGTATCGCCTGTACGTGCCTGGACATCGTTATGAAGCCACTCAATAAAATGTCCGTTGTCACAAGAGCACTCAAATATGTTGTCCCTGAAGTTCACATGAAAAGAATTCGGTGATGATTCATCTTTTAACAATCCTTTGATAAAATCTATTGTTGGGCCACTAATTGTCTTGATTGCATTATTACTTAAATCAAGTAGTTCAAGTACACTCAAATGTTCTACTTTAAAGGAAAGTGACTCAAACATATTTCCAGATAAGTCTAAAACACGAAGATTTTTATTGTATAATAAAATGTTATATGGTAACGTCGTTAAATGATTTTTGTTTAAGTGTAGTTCCTTCAATTTAGTAAATGTAGCAAAGAGATCAGAAAATATATCCGACCTCTCCATTTTATATAGCCTATTATTCCCTAAATCTATTTTTTCTATCTTTGTTTGTTCTTTTAAAAGATCAGGTGAGATGTATTCAATTTCATTAAAGGATAAATCTATCTCTAGGAGATGTTTTTCGTTAGGCCATGTTATACGTGCATCTAAGACTCGGACTTTATTATTTCGAAACTGGATACTTTCTATGAGTATTTTACATCTTGATATATTTAAACTACTGTCTGTAATGGTGGTGCTATCATATAATATACCATTAGCATATATGTTTCTTATTCTCAATAAAAACAAATCATATACAGACTGTTTTTGTGATTCACATTCTGTCCTATGTCGATCTTCGATAAAAAAGGAACTGAAATGCTTGAACATCTCAAAGTTAGAAATATCAAGAACCTCTAGGTATGGGAACAATTGGCGATATACATCTCCATTGGGAATACTTAATTTAGAAAGGATAACGATAAAAGATGTAGACGAAATATTTAAGTATTTGATACTGTTCGACAGATATGTTTTATTCATATATTTTGCATCGTATATTAGATTAGTCCCATGCATAGAAACGTTTGTAAGCATGTTTTTGTAATGTATCGCCTCAAAAAAATCTGCATTTAAATAAATTTGTTAACGTCTCTTGTGTTAACATTATCTAGATTCAATGTAGTTAAAGAAGGCAGTGCGGTCTTTGGCAATAAAGCCTGTCTAACGTCTTTATCAGCAAGAGCTGTACACCCAGATAGGTCAAGGTGGTGGAGGTCAAGACCAAAGAAGGCCGATCTTTCAATGGATATAGGACGACGTCGTCCATGAAGACCAAAATGTCTCAATGATGTTAGATTGACAAATGTAAAGTTGCGTATTAACATAGTCTCAGTGGCGTAATCCAAGTTTATGTCAAGATACGTGATTTGTGTCCAACTGTGATGAGTAAAATCCTCTGCCCTAAGCTGTACTTTTAATTGTAAAACAGAAACACCAACAACGGAGGAAGGGATGACCTCTGGAAGCGTTTCGACGCACCGTATGTTCGCACTGTCAACGATACAACTATCCGAATCGGCAATTCCGAGGACCAGCATGACAATAACAGTTTGTACCAAAATGATGTTGGTCATTTTGCCTGCAAAAATAAAACATCAGAAAATGAAAAGCATATTTTTTCCTATATAATACAATGCAGAAAATCGCGTGAATAAACGCATCGCATATATGCAATAAAATTTAATTGTCGAGCAGCCACCTAACGAGTTTATTTAATTTAAAATGTGTTTCTGTATCTGAACTTTGATCAGTGAGGTCTTAAGCTTTCAATAACCTAAATATATCGTTGTTTTAAAGTTAACCATCGAAGCTGCTGTACTTTAGTCATGTACTGACGTATGACTAATTACAGGTGGAGGGAAGATCCCAGGTACAGATTGGTAATCAGAACCAACGACCTACTGGACGGCTTCCTTATATGATCTGAGCGACCAGACCGGGACTCGAACCCACAGTGTCTACGCAGTCATGTAAGTAATGGCAGTATTTATTGATATCGATAGCAGTCAAAGGGTTCATTTGATTATCCCATACTTAACGTATTGTCAGAATCTGTCAGATAAAAGTTACTAACATATTTATATGGATAGATATTTGAAGCTTCTGTCACCTATACTAAATAAAGATGTCAAATTTGGGGCTTCAGCAATTTAACTTCATCAAACTCAGTTAAATTCTGAAAACAGCACACACAGCTGTTATAAATGGGGAGTTAAGAAACGTAGTTTGATATATTATAATTAGGTTATTGCTTTTCTCTTTAAGAATATAGGAATTTTATAATTATTACATAAATGCATACAATATTGATCCGACAATGATACATTTTGACAATAATATGTAATGCAGGACTTCAATACCCACCAAACATCGAATCGGTATCGGCAAATTTGCCGATATTCTACCATTCAGCTGATATCGGCCTGATGTGAGCATGTTCGCCGGATTGTGTTGTAAAATTCTTTTTTCAAACTCTACGTTAGAGAAAAAGTAACTTAAATTGGTTTACAAGTATGATACTGTATGAATCTATACCAATACCATTTAAAATGCCGCGGCCAGTGATCGAACCAACAATCTCCCAATTCCTGTGAGGACGCTCTAACCACTCGGCAACCGGGACTGTTTTATTTTGAACTATATAATATAAGCCCTTATGTATATGAAAACATACAATGTAACTTACCAACCCCATTAAACATGTGATTATTGTCTTTCTTTATTTTCTACAGTCTTAAACATTCTTTTTTTCTAAAGAATACAATTTGATTACATAGTTAATTTATTATTGAGAGAGAGAGAGAGAGAGAGAGAGAGACAGATCGGTAAAGCTGAAACAAAATGTTAAAAAACTCATTTACCTTTTTTTCCAGAAACAAATACGCTTTCTTCCAGTTAGTCTACCCACTCGTGTGACACTGACGTTCACTTTAAAACCTCCACTTCCAGTTTGCCTTTTATCAAATGAAACCGTTTGAAATTCCCTTCATAAACCCGGAAGTAATTTGGTTTTATTCAATTATTTAAAAGCTTTCTATTCAATGCTAGTGTTCCTCCGTATTCAATGCTAGGAACCACGTCACTTGAATGGTATAACAATAGATAATTCTATGATCTTCAAAGACAGTGATCAGTGAAACGCGAACAGCCTTTTAGACATTGAATATTCAAAATACAGGGAAGTATGGAATGATATTTAAGCAAAAATTACATCATGCTTGCTGACTATGTCATTATGTTTGATGACAATGTCATTTTGCTTGGTGTTATTCTTGTGTGCTTGTTGATATCGATTAATGCGTTTTGACAAGTGCATTATGTGTAGTAACATTCGCATTCTGCTTGATGGCAAAGTGCTTCGTTGCCTTCCATTGTTCTTGATCACAAGGATATTCAAGCAACACCATGCGAGCTGATGCCGTTTCACTTCATCTTGACAATTGCATCGTGCTTGGTGATAATGACATTCCGCGTTGTTTCAAATCGTCTTATTCCAAACAGTTTACTGACAGGTTTTGATAGCTGAGTTTGTAGAGTAGCCTGTTAATATTGAAATGGTATGTGATTCGAATACCGGTGGAAGCTTACTTTTTCCACTTCTGTTATACATGTATAATGTTGAAAAATCCCCCTTAGTTGATACTGTTTACATATAATTTGATATTCACCGGTTCGGGTGGGCGTGTGAGTAGCGCATCAATCCCGAAATCGGATGGGGTTGGGTCATTGGTTCGATCCCCGGCGGCGATATACCAAAGTCATAAACATGTATTAGTGTAGCTCCCTTTCTTGGTGCTCAGCATATAAGGGTACATCCAGGAATGGTTGTTAATGTAACTGCGGCAGCGCTTTGTCTGTCTCAAATAGACATGCATAGTCTCTAAATGATTGAAATTTTGTCGGCGGAATGTCAAACCCTATAAATAAACAAAAACACACTTTAATATTGAAATATAAAATTAAGTTAAATATACACCGGTATATAAAATATAATGTGTGTGTTAAAATATAACCATTTACATTTCCGTAGCTCCAATTTTTCGATTTTATCTAGGTGGTTTTGCAATTCTGTTTAGTGGTAGCACACAAAAAACATAGAAAACATTTCGAGGCTACTTTTAGACTCTTAAATTCCCCTCCTTTTGAGATATAGTTTCTGTCTTATCACTTAGTGTTGTTGATTTTTATGTTTATTTAAATTCGACTGCATGTTTGAGGTCGAAACTGAATTGAAATGTGAAAGAAAGAAACAAATAAATGCGCAAATTAATTCGGAGATGTTTGAACCTTCGTTGGCTGGATTACATCTTTTGAAATTATTTATAAATACATGTATACAATTTCGTGCTGAAGAAACTGCCGATATAGATCAATTAATATGCTTTCTATGATAACGTTCATTATGCAGCCTCTGTGAGGGGAGGTCACGGGTTCGAATCATTTTTAATATTAGATACTAATTTCAATTAACCTGTATTAAATAAATAAAAAATATAACAAAATGTGAGAGTTTGTTGTAGGTTTTAAATTTGCTTCCTTTTGATTAAAATACACAAATTTATGTATATTTTGTAAACTGTATGAAATACAGGGAGAAAGAGAGAAGGGAAGAGAGAGAGGAGAGGGGTGGTGGGGGGGGGGGAGAGAGAGAGAGAGAAGGTGGGGTGTGCTCATCGTAAGCAGTCCATTAAAACAAATTTCTATATTTTTGTTACGACCCTATTACGCAAGTCAAAGCGGGTTAATAACTTTTTGTTTTGAAAAAAAAAAAATCATTAACAAACAAAACAAAACGTGATATAGCTTCCTTGCTTGTCGCGCTCAGCATATAAGGGTAGTTGCAGGATTGTTTGGCCTGGTGTCAGGATAATATGACTGCGTGTGGTACAATGTATCATGCCACATGTCTACGGCGTGATACTCAAGTGTGACAGCACTACATCTGTCTCAAGTAGATATGGTCTCCAAAGGACTGAAATACTGTTTGTCGACGTTTAATCCAACAAAAAAAGAAGAACTATTCGGATGTCGTAGGTTCGATCCTCGGCCGCGATATACCAAAGTCGTAGAAAAACTGTACTGGCACTACCTTTTGCTTCGAGCTCAGCATATAAGGGTAGTTCCGGAACTGGTTGGCCCGGTGTCAGGATAATGCGACTGCGTGTGATATCATGTTATATGTCTACGGCGTGATACTGCAGTGTGGCAGCACTATATCTGTCTCAAGAAGACATAATCTTCAAATGTTTGAAATACTGTCGCTGGGCGTTAAACCCAATAAATAAGCAAACATTAGCATTAAAAAATAATGTTCTTTCAGTGCTATCAGCGCTTTGATAGAATCTGTTGATACATGTATCTGTTGATAGAATGGGGCGTAACACAATTTGGTTTACACCTTGCGTCGTTGCATTATTATTGGTGCTTGGTGATATCCTTTATGGCATGGTGCGTGCGGGTTAGCGTTAGTTTAATGTTGAATAGGTTGTTAGAAAATTGTAATCGAATAGATTAATACTTCAAGTTCTGCATCATACACAACGCTGTAATTACAAATAATTAAAGATTTTAGAAGGCACATTGGAATGGTCACGAAGCACAATAACACTGTCATCAAAGACAATGCCTTTTTCACAAAGCACAATGGCATTGTCACATAGCATAATAGCATGGTCATCAAGCACACTGTCATTATCACAAATCACAATGTCATTATCACCAAACACAATGTATTTTTTGCTTAAATATCATTCCATAGTGAAGATTAATACGTATACACCGCTTGAACATTAGCAAATTCAAACTCAAAATCGTCAGTACGCGTGTAACTTTAATTCTCATTAAACGTGTGATTTGATAATCTTCCGGAGTATGCTATTAGACCTAGTATGTTTTTTTGTTGTTTTTTTAAATAGAGACATACACATCTTTAAATGTGAGCAGGACTGAATAACTCATTGCAAATCCGCGCGTATCTTCATATTATACAATTCTAAAATATGACATTTAATGTGTGTATCTGCAAAAGTTTGCAAAAAGGGGGGAAATATCATACAAATTAATGGCGTCGCTGGGTTTCGAATTCGCAATTTATTAACTCAATTAAAAAAAGGCATCAGCTTAACCTATCGACCCTTATAATCGTTATGGTTGCACACAGCGCCAGATTTTTTTGTTTATAACAATACAAAGTGTGTATGTATGGGGGAGGGGGTGTAAACATTATAATGAGAGGTAGAAAATTCGTTGTTGTTGTTGTATTGGGGTTTACCGTCGCTGCGATAGTATTTCAATCATATAGCGACGTCCAGCTAATTACAGGTGGAGGAAGACCCCGAGTACACAGAAGTACCCGGGTAGAACCACCGACCTACCGCAAGCCATCTGGAAGGCTTCCTCACATGAAAGATCCAAAGTCCTTACCGGGATTCGAATCACAGCGGTAAGGGGCTGAGCGATTTGTAGTCCACGACTGTAACCGCTCGGCCACGGCGGCCCCCAGAAAATTCGTAGATTATATCATATATTATTTACTTTGTTCGTACCTCGGTTTGTCTCTTCAGTATTTGGGTTAGGCTAAGGTTAGGGTTAGGGATAGTTTATGTGGTTTGGTTTTGGAGTTGAACTAATGGTAAGTTTTAAATTTGAATTTCATACCGAGGGACAAAAACGTATACCTCGGAAATTTTACCTTGGTAAGGGGACACTTTGCATATACAAACCGATGTACAATCCGTCATAGTGAGGTATGAGGCACAAAACTAAATCAATATGCATGCGTTTGTATGTGTGTCCCGTGTAATGTCTTAGTCCTTTAAGTTGTTGTATTGGGGTTTACCGTCGCTGCGATAGTATTTCAATCATATCGCGACGTCCAGCTAAATTCAGGTGGAGGAAGACCCCGAGTACACAGAGGTACCCGGGTAGAACCACCGACCTACCGCAAGCCAGCTGGAAGGCCTCCTCACATGAAACATCCGAAGTCCCTACCGGGATTCGAACCCACAGCGGTGAGGGGCTGAGAGATTTGTAGTCCACGACTGTAACCGCTCGGCCACGGCGGCCCCACTTTTGTGTTAACGATTTTTTTTCCAAATAAAATAAATAGAATGAGATGGGTTTATCATATGAGGTTTATTGCAAGGTTAGGAGGTAAAAACTTGGATCTGGCTACTAAAGATTTTAGTTACCCTGCGTTTCTTTTTATTTTGAGTATACAGTCGAACCCCGGTTACTCCACCACCTCTCATTCAAATACCTGACGTCATTCGAAACACTTCGTTGGTCCCGATCACTCTCCTTCTTATTTCTATATAAAAATATCTGGGTTATTCAAATTTGTGCCATTCGAATACCTGGCCTCATCCGAAAAGATTTTTCGGCCCGTGCCAATAAATTCGTATGATTTTCGCACTTCCTTATCCGAAGTCGCTGACGAACATTAATTACCGGCGACACTTTGAAAACAAACAATGGAAAGGCGCAAACGTCAATTAATTACCGAAATGGGTGGGAGACGGCCGCTTACGGTTTGCATATGTTGTTAATTGATTGGATGTTTGTGCAGTTCAATCATAAAGATAAAGGTGATGATTGATGATTTTTTTTAGGTATGCGATACGTTTCTCGGATACGCTTGGAAAGGAAGAATTAAACAAGTGTAACAAGCAGACCACGATTACATCCTGTTTTAAATTAACATTTCGAGATGACGTTGATATCACGTTGATACAAGTAGCTTCTTGTGATTTAGTCAGACCTGATGAATGGATGAATGGATGTATGCATTTATTATGTATAATTTATGCAGAAATAGATGAATGGTGTTAATTAAATATCAAATATCCATTGCTGTTTTTAAGACGACGTTGAAATTGGATACTTGTAGTCGCAGGTGATATAGTCAGACCTGATAAATGTATGTATGTATCTTTGTTATTGACGTATGCATTTATTATATATGCATCGATATCATTTATGCATAAAAAGATGAAAGTTAATTATCTATAGGCGTTTCCATTTACGTTCCTAAATCAAAATAACATATTTGATATAAAAAACATTACATATTACGTTCACCGCATGAAAAAAGCATTGCTGGGATGGGCTTTTGTTCCTAATGTCGACGTGATTTGGTTTATTCGAATACATGCCTTACTCGAAATAAAACGCCGATCCCCAGGACTTCGAATAACCGGGATTCGACTGTATTTAGAAATCATATCAATGTACAGTGTATTGACATTCAGACTCACGTTACTAGCTAGTCCACCCGGGAGCGTGGGGTCGTGATATCGAAACCCGACCGCTATACATGAAGGTCCATAAAATGGTACTGGTAGCTCCCAACATGGTGCCATGCTTCTATATACAGGAAAGTTCCAGGATTGAACGGTGTAGTATCATGTCACATGTCTACCGCGTGATGCACTATATCTGTCTCAAGTAGACATAGTTTCCAAATGACAAATATACTTTCGACGGGACATTGACTCCAACACCATTTTTGCCATGCATGGTTTATACAACAAAGGCTCTTTAATTAACTCTGTATACAAAAGACCATGTCGTTATACAGAGTATTGTCTGGCAATATTGAATCACCCTAATGTTCCCCGTTAGTTTCCGTGAATTATAACGATCCACACATTTGTTGTTAATGGTAGTTTAATTTGCAATTCTTCTTTTTCATTTTTTTATTATCTCCATTTTTCTGTCAAGGAGTGAAGGAGTGAATGAATACCTATCTGGAACAAATTCATGATCATAATCGATCCGTTAACCTCCACATATACTGATCTTACATGAGACCGCAATTAAGGAGCATTGAGGTCTGAGGAGGAACAGTTCACACTGCGTGAGGCGAAATCAACGTGGTCTCAAAAGATATCTATTTACAATATACTTTATCCTCCTATACTCACCATGTTTGCTGAGGATAATGTTTCAAATGAGGAATAAGAGGTAGTTTCATAATCGAGGAAGAACTTTACTTTAATTGTACGTGGTAAATGTTGCTTGTACACAACTCTAACTTATGACTGATATCCGTTATTGCAAACCTTGTGGAAGGATGTTTATTCTACTTGTTTGGTGTTACATTTTTATTTCATAAAATGATTTAAGAATTAATACGTATAATTACAAGATTGTATTTCACTAGGTCTGAACTGAAACAGGATACACACATTTACGGGTAATGCAAAGGTCAGCTTGTCAGAAACAATGAATCGTCTGAAGGTAAATAAGTTGTCACAGTACCGCAACCAATATGATAAAGACAGACTTAACCCTTTCCCTCATATAGACTCATTTTGACGCACTCAATAGGTACCACATAAAGCCTGATCTGCAGAAAACCACAGTTAAAACTTACCAAATTTAAATATAAAATCCTCATTTCCAGACCACTGAGGAGCAGCGAACAGCATAAAACCTGATCAGCCTGCGAGTTACTCGCAGGCTGATCTGGTTTTATGCTGTTCGCATAGGTCTTTTCATGGTGTCCTCTATGAGGGAAAGGGTTAAAGACTTTTTCCCTTTATCCCAAATACATTTCATACAAAACATGTTTTCGAACAACGCAATGAAGATATTTTTTGATTTTTTGCTTTGATATTTTTTTCTCCAGAATTCTTATGTTTGACTCAGTGTGCCCTTTTCATGGTCATTTTATACATCAAATAGCAGATCTGATATATGTTAAGTCAGACAAATGTTAATAACTCCTTTGTTTTTTCCTCTACCTTTATTAAAGAACAACATGCTAACTGTTAACTCGGGGGCCGCCGTGGCCGAGCGGTTACAATCGTGGACTACAAATCTCTCAGCCCCTCACCGCTTTGGGTTCGAATCCCGGTAGGGAATTCGGATTTTTTAATGTGACGAAGCCTTCCAGCTGGCTTGCGGTAGGTCGGTGGTTCTACCCGGGTACCTCTGTGTATTCGGGGTCTTCTTCCACCTGTAATTATTGAAATACCATCGCAGCGACGGTAAACCCCAATACAATACAGTAACTGTTAACTCAAACCTGAAAATAAAAATATGCAGCCAGCAAGAAAATGTAGCCTGAAAATAAAGATCCCCCCGCTCCATCCCAACAAAATCTTATAAAAATGCATGTAAAACACAAATTTTCATTAAATTTTACCACCATTATTTATTATTTTTTTATTTTATCTGTAAATAATATATGTGCTTTACATATACACAGCAATTAAAGCCTTGTAAGAATTTGTACACCAACACCCAGAGCTAAATTACAAATAAAAAGCAATGGGTATGGCTGAGAGACAGGAATTGACCCCCCCCCCCCCCCCCACCCCCCGGCCAGATAGGAGGGTGGTGATGCTGGAATCAAAGAAATACAGACCCTGTCTCCCCCAGAGCATTGTGTTACCCACAGCACAGTTAAATTTTGTACTGTAAAGAGGTGTTTTAATATGAAAGAAAAAAAAAATTGAAAGGATCTAGAAAGCGTTGTGCTGGATATTACAAAAGGACACATTTTTTTTTTCCAAATTAAGGTGTGTAATAAACCCTTGTCTGAGAAGGGGTCAATATTTGTGTGCAGTACTGCAGACCATCACCAGAAGAGGCAGACCTGGTAGGCCAAGATCCGGTTCAACCACTGGCACTGCAGCATGAAGCCGAATCGGGCAACACAGGCTCATTCAACAAACTTCTGAGAAGCCGCAAGCCGACAGGGACAGAAATCTTTGAGAAAAAGCCTAATGAGAAGCAGACTATGTAAACTATTTTTCATTACTTGCCTTGCATCAGAAATAAGTAAAAAATAATATTGCAATCTATTTTATCACATTCTGTTACAAAAGTAAGCATTTTATTTGATTTTATCCCATTTTACAGTGATTTAAGCCTAAACCAATCCAGTGAAAAAGATTTTTTTTACTGTTTTTCAAGCTTTTAATGCAGATTTATGCCAAATATTATGATATTAGCAGCTTAAGTCTTATTTTACTGCATTTAAGCTGTCCAGCTAGTGCCCAGTCTGTTTAAAGTAACATATCTGCCTATGATACAGCTCAAGGGAGACAACTGATCCAGCAACTTTGGCATGAGCACCGAAAATTTGAGCTACAGACTGCCAAACATGGTTTCCCCCATATCGGGCCTAAATTTCCCTCCAAATGTCAAAAAATAAAACATTCTCAATTTGCACTCACAAAAAATCACACAATGTCAGATAAGCAGATAATTTTTGTTTTTCAGTGTTAAGAATATTCTTATTTTGAAAATTAAACAATACTCACATTTTTATCGTATTAATAACTAATCAGAAAATCTCATTATGCAAACATTAGCTACGGATTTTTTGCTTGACCAATGGGAAGCCCCGACCGATTTAGTAGTCTCTGACCTAAAGTCCAACCAATAACGCATTATATCCCGTTTTAGGTTACAGTTTATCGTATACCCAACAGTACGCGGGTAACAGTTTCGTTAACGTCGATAACTCTTTATTGATCCGGCTCTACCTGTAAACTTTTCCGAACAACGACGACATAACTTCTGCCGTATCCGTTGACCAATAGCGAAATAGAATGATTGGCTGGACCCTCGCAAATGTGTCTACCTCAAAAATGTGGCTTACATATTTTCTCTCACATTATACATACCGGGTGTATGCAATCAGAGTCACGTTACTAACTAGTCCACCTCGGGAGCGAGGGGTCGTGCGTTCGATCCCCGACCACGACATACGAAGGTCAATAATATGGCGCTGGCAGCTCACAAATTGGCGCTCAGCTTATATATACAGGATAGCTCCAGGACTGGTCGGTCCAGTGTCAGGATAATGTGAATGGGTCTGGTATCATTCCATAAGTCTACGGCGTGATACTGCAGTGTGGCAGCAATATATCTATCTCG
The DNA here is from genome assembly GCA_021229015.1 of Solen grandis. NCBI lineage: Eukaryota > Metazoa > Mollusca > Bivalvia > Adapedonta > Solenidae > Solen > Solen grandis. Next base: position 61,977,822 of record CM037789.1, on the reverse strand, counting down.
AATAGACATAGTCTTCAAATGACTAATATACTGTCGACTGGACGTTCACTACAACACCATATCGCCATACATGGGCTCTTTTATTAACCCTGTATACAAAAAGAACATGTCGTTATACAGTGTATTTATAATCAGTGTCTCTTTTTCCATTATTTACACAAGGGTCACATTACACTATTACGTTTAAAAAGATTCCATGTCATTAAACAGGGTATATGTACTATCAGTTTCTCTTTACTAGTATTTGTACAAAACACAGTTTCGTTATACAGGGTATATACAATCAGAATTCCTTTACTAGTATGTATGACGTTATACAGCATTACTCGTGAGAATTAATGTTTAATCGGCAATAAGATGAAGAGAAAACTCAGAATATTAATAATTGATATAAGCAATTTTACACATCTAGCGTTATCTCGCGTTCAAATACACGTACATTCTTGATTTCTTCTTTACCTATATCAGAGTTGCGGATCTCTTAAGATTATTAGGTCTTTGGTATATCTATATATAGCGCATAGTAATATGAATTCCGTCATCCCTTTTAATTTTTTTAATTAGGTGAACATTTTACTAAATAGCTGATTATTATGATTTGAACTAATGAGCAATACTCACTGAATAAGGTGAGTACTGTTTACCCTTTTTGAGAGAAATGCTCTTCAATTGGGCTGCACATTTCTTACCGAATTAGTTGGTTAATTTTCATCCATTGGAGTGAGCAATGCTCACCTAATAAGGTTAGCATTCCTTACCGAATTATGTAAGCATCGCTCTCTTGTTCAAGTGACTTTTGTTCACAATTTAGCGAATAATCCTCATCAAAGTAGGTAAGCATTCCTCACTAAATAAGTAAATAGTGTTCAACAAATATGTGAGTAATGTTAACTTTAAATGATGAACTTTGAACTGGGCTAGTACACATGGACTACTGTACACGTTAATTAATCTCTTGGTTCAGACAATAGAGGAACCATGAATCATTGATTGTATATCTATTTCTATAGAAAGTAACAAAGCATGAGTCCGGACCAGGAATATATTAGAAGGATTGAGCTAAGCTTACCTGTAAGGTGACGGTTAACCCTTATTTCATCCACACAAAACTCCTTAACCCTTTCCCTCATATAGACTCATTTTGACGCACTCAATAGGTACCACATAAAGCCTGATCTGCAGAAAACCACAGTTAAACCTTACCAAATTTAATTACAATATCCTCATTTCCAGACCACTGAGGAGCAGCGAACAGCATAAAACCTGATCAGCCTGCAAGTTATTCGTAGGCTGATCTGGTTTTATGTTGTTCGCATAGGTCTTTTCATAGTTTCCTATATGAGGGAAAGGGTTAAGGGCTCACACAGAGAGATGACGCAGCTATTAGCAGCCAGTGGTCATATTTTATAGAGTATGAGTAGAGGATAATATTTTCAAAAATTAAAAAAAAAATCGGGTGGTAGGGGGTTGGGTGGGTGTGTGAGCCTTTAAGGAGTATTGTGTGGATGAAATAAGGATTAACCATCACCTTACAATGTGAAATGGTTGGTCGTTCTTTTAGTTCTTAAGGGGACTACTATAGAACAGAGACCCGTCGCCGTTTTAAGCATTTAATGCACAGAGATCACGATGTGTTATACAATTATGTATTTACAAATTGATCATATTCAATAACCTATCATTACCTAATACGACGAAGTACGCACTCATACTATTTCACTCAACCAGAGCAGCAAGATAGAAAGAAGGAAGAATATGAGAAACAACATACTAATCTCTACTATTCCGTTACTTAGTACCTTAACCTAACATAACATTTTGAATAGAAGTACAGCATGAATTTGCAAACTTAATATAATGAACAATTACACAAATAATCAATTTAGAAATACAGATAGATGGAAGAAGAAAGAGGAGAAATGTTAATTATAAACCTCTCTCTCTGTCTCTCTCTCTCGAGGAAATAATAGAACACTCGCTTATGCCATGTGAGAACTTGAATGTCTTAATAACACAGACGCTTAACTCTGAGTCAACTTAAACTTTGCTAAATTATTTACAGACATAACAATAATTTACCAAATACTTCTAAAATTAAGATCAAAGTAAAAATAATAAATTCCTAAACTTAACATACCCGTAGAATAGAGATCCGTCGCCGTTTTAACAATTTAATGCAAAAAAGATCACGATGTGACCCTCTGTTGCAACTATATATACTAGTCTGGTGTTGACATTCACTCGTCGACGGATCAAAGCTTAAGGTGATTAACTCAAATCTTACTAAAGTGACTTGTTTGACCAGGTGTCTCAGAGAAGGAATTTGTTTATTGAAAGGAAAGCGTATGCTGCACTATCCGTTTGTATACTGATTACTTATGGGACAAGTGAGCTTGTATGTCCGGCATAAAACTAACAAGCCTGGTGTAATGTAAGCAAATAAAATAAGTAAAAGGAAACATGGCTCATTACAATCTCTTTCGTACACAGACCTTACGCACGCACGCTCTCTCTTAGTCTAATCTATAAACAAAGCACAATAGTAAATATCTAAATATAACCTTGTGACAATAACCCCCGCCTTAAAACATTGAGTCCGGACCAGGAATATATGATTTTTTTATAATGCATTAGTTTTTAACATTAAGCTCTAAATGAAATATTTACACAAAACAATAGCTGACGTAGACATAACAATAAACATCTCCACAGAAAATATTCATCATTACTTTTGCATAATTCATCAAACGTCCTGGGTACAGGAGCTTTGTATATAATTCAGTAACCCAAATGATTTCGTCAACAAATCTTACAACACGAGTCAGACACGTAACTTTGCAGCGCTAGACGAATGATAGATTTGCTAACATCCTCAACCGCCGGATGCAGTCTGTACTCTCCATTGATATTCACCAACTTCACTCTAGTATACCGCTGGAATATCTTTCTCAGAAACGGCGGCATCTTATCTTCATCGACATGTTCCAGGAAAACAAGAATGATGGGTTTTCCCTGCTTGTACGCCTCATCGACTTCTCGTGAGCACCAATGTTTCTTACAATAAGTTTCAGACACGGCGACTATCAGGACACAAGATTCCGAGACACACCTTACAATCTCCGCCGCTACATCTGTACCTGGCTGAAAGTCTGTTTCATTGTTGCATATCACACTGAAAGGAACGTCCAAAATCGTTTTCAAACAGTTCTGTAAAGGATCATAGATGTGTTTAATAACAAGATCTCCATCTTCACTGCTATAGGACACCATTCCTAGCCACTGGATATCGTTTAGTTTCTTGTTTTTAAACTCATTCAAAAACCTCTTTGTCTTCTCAATGCGCTCTCTTCTACGGCTCAAAAATAAAACAAGAAAAACAATAACAAAGATAAAACATAGCAGTGCTAAGCAAGATACAATAACAATCAACTTATAACAGAGAAACTTAGTCTTTGATACGATATTTTTACCAATGTCTTTGATATGTCCCTCTATATAACATTGAAATGTATCAGCTGTGTGTGCTTGGACATCGTTATGAAGCCACTCAATAAAATGTTTGTTGTCACAAGAGCACTCAAATATGTTGTCCTTGAAGTTCATGTGAAAAGAATTTGGTGATGATTCATCTTTTAACAATCCTTTGATAAAATCTATTATTGGACCACTAATTGTCTTGATTGCATTATTACTTAAATCTAGTAGTTCAAGTACACTCAAATGTTCTACTTTAAAGGAAAGTGATTCAAACGTATTTCCTGATAAGTCTAAAACACGAAGATTTTTATTGTATAATAAAATGTTATATGGTAACGTCGTTAAATGATTTTTGTTTAAATTTTTAAAAAAAAAACCCCTTTTTCCCTAAATCTATTTTTTCTATCTTTGTTTGTTCTTTTAAAAGATCAGGTGATATGTATTCAATTTCATTAAAGGATAAATCTATCTCTAGGAGATGTTTTTCGTTTGGCGCTGTTATACGTACATCTAAGACTCGTAATTTATTATTTCGAAGCTGGAAACTTTCTATGAGCATTTTACATCTTGATATATTTAAACTACTGTCTTTTATGGTGGTGCTAGCATATAGTATACCATTAGCATATATGTTTCTTATTCTCATAAAGAAATCAAATAAAGACTGTTTTTGAGGTTCACATTCTTTCCAATGTTGATCTTCGATAAAAACGAAACTGAATTGCTTGAACATTTCAAAGTTAGAAATATCAAGAACCTCTAGGGATGGGAACAATTGGCGATAAACATCTCCACTGGGAATTTTTATTTTAGAAAGGATGATTGCAGATGTAGACGAAATATTTAAGTATTTGATACTGTTCGACAGATATGTTTTATTCATATATTTTACATCGTATATTAGATTAGTCCCATGCATAGAAACGCTTGTAAGCATGTTTTTGTAATGTATTGCCTCAAAAAAATCTGCATTTAAATAAATTTGTTCAACGTCTCTTGTGTTAACATAATCTAGATTCAATGTCGTTAAATTGCGCGTTGCGTTCTTTGGCAATAAAGCCTGTATAACGTCTTTATCAGCAAGAGCTGTACACCCAGATAGGTCAAGATGGTGAAGGTCTAGACCAAAGAAGGCCGATCTTTCAATGGATATAGGACGTCGTCCATGAAGACCGAAATGTCTCAATGATGTTAGATTGACAAATGTAAAGTTGCGTATAATCATACTCCCAGAAATCCCAAGCAAGGTTATGTCAAGATACTTGATTTGTGTCCAACTGTGATGAGTAAAATTCTTTGCCGTAAGCTGTCCTCTGAACTTCAAAACATTAACACTAATTACAGAGGAAGGGATGTCTTCTGGAAACGTGTCGACGCATCGAATGTTCGAACTGCCATTAGTAAAATTACATGAACATAAATGTCTACCATATAAAAAAGGCCAAGGCAGCGTGACAATAACAATAGGTGCCATTCTGAAGTAAGCCATTTTGCCTGCAAAAATAAAACATAGAAGATAAAAAGCAAACAGGTGTTTTTTTTATATATATTACAATGCAGATAATCAAATGAAACGCTTCACATAATATGCAATAAAATTGAATGGTTGTGCAGTTTTAAACCGTATACAGCTTACGGTGAACTATATTTGTTAGGTAACAACGTATACAGCTTACGGTGAACTATATTTGTTAGGTAACACCGTATACAGCTTACGGTGAACTATATTTGTTAGGTAACAACGTATACAGCTTACGGTGAACTATATTTGTTAGGTAACACCGTATACAGCTTACGGTGAACAATATTTGTTAGGTAAAGATACAGCTTAAGGTGAACTATATTTGTTAGGTAACAACGTATACAGCTTACGGTGAACAATATTTGTTAGGTAACACCGTATACAGCTTACGGTGAACAATATTTGTTAGGTAATACAGCTTACGGTGAACTATATTTGTTAGGTAATACAGCTTACGGTGAACTATATTTGTTAGGTAACAACGTATACAGCTTACGGTGAACTATATTTGTTAGGTAATACAGCTTACGGTGAACTATATTTGTTAGGTAACAACGTATACAGCTTACGGTGAACTATATTTGTTAGGTAACAACGTATACAGCTTACGGTGAACTATATTTGTTAGGTAATACAGCTTACGGTGAACTATATTTGTTAGGTAACAACGTATACAGCTTACGGTGAACTATATTTGTTAGGTAACAACGTATACAGCTTACGGTGAACAATATTTGTTAGGTAATACAGCTTACGGTGAACTATATTTGTTAGGTAACACCGTATACAGCTTACGGTAAACTATATTTGTTAGGTAACACCGTATACAGCTTACGGTGAACAATATTTGTTAGGTAATACAGCTTACGGTGAACTATATTTGTTAGGTAACACCGTATACAGCTTACGGTGAACAATATTTGTTAGGTAACAACGTATACAGCTTACGGTGAACAATATTTGTTAGGTAATACAGCTTACGGTGAACTATATTTGTTAGGTAACACCGTATACAGCTTACGGTGAACAATATTTGTTAGGTAACAACGTATACAGCTTACGGTGAACTATATTTGTTAGGTAACAACGTATACAGCTTACGGTGAACTATATTTGTTAGGTAACAACGTATACAGCTTACGGTGAACTATATTTGTAAGGTAACACCGTATACAGCTTACGGTGAACAATATTTGTTAGGTAATACAGCTTACGGTGAACTATATTTGTTAGGTAACACCGTATACAGCTTACGGTGAACTATATTTGTAAGGTAACACCGTATACAGCTTACGGTGAACTATATTTGTTAGGTAACACCGTATACAGCTTACGGTGAACTATATTTGTTAGGTGACAACGTATACAGCTTACGTAAGCTATAAACGTTGGATATAGACATACACTTTTGAAATAGGTCTTTCATCTTAACATATATAGCTCACATGGTTGGTGACCTGTATTAAGCACAAAAGATGTCCGTAAGACAGCTATCTCGACTATTCGAATGCTTGTCAATAAAAATCAGTATTGCAATTAAAGGCAAATGAGAATCTCTGTATTATCAAAATATGCACAAGATCAATAAACATGTGCTCCAATCTCAACGAGTTCATTGAAAAAGCGAATTAGTACAAAAAGAGTAATTAAGTCAGGAACGGGGAATAATTATATCAAAATCCCCAAGACAGAGTTATGTATTCTTGCCATGTACAAGTAGATATGATAGTCATAAACAGGTATTCAAAGTTTCAAAGCAATGCATCAAAGGGGTGAAGTGAAAACTGAGGTGGTGTTAAAATCTTAATATAGATTCTAAATAAAAAAGGGACATAACTATCTTAAAATTCATGACAGAGCCTGACCCCAAACACAGGTATGCAATTTCACGTCGAGGGGTGATAGCGAAACTATGCTAAGTGCTTATATATTTATATGCACTTAGCATAATTTCGCTTTCACCCCTCGATATGTGAATCATGAGAGACATCCATGTCAAAACCAAAGTTTTAACATTTTTTCTCAGTCCAAAAAGGCCCCAAAATACGAAAAAAAAAATATTTGGAAAAGTTACTGTTCCTGTTTTTACTGGAAGTTTGAGGGACACCCATTTAGTAAAAGTGGAGATAATGGCAATATTTACCAAAATGTTAACAATGTTTTAAGTCCTAATAAGGGCCATTTTGCATAAATATTTGGAAGAGTTACTGTCCCTGTTATATGTGCGAAGTTTGAGAGACACCCATTGAGTAAAGTGGGGATATAGCAATGTTAAACAAAATTTTTACATTTTTTTTCTAAGTCAAGAAAGGGCCATGAATATGCAAAAAAAAAAAAAAGAGAGTTTATACTGGTCCTGTATGTACTGACTGGTCTGATAACGATAAACACGTGTGAAGTTTGAGGAAAATGCATTGAGTAATAGTGGAGATAATGCCAATGTTAAACAAAACCACAACATTTCTTGGGACGCCGACGCGGACGCCGGGGTGACAACAATAGCTCATTCTATCCTGCGAAGGGTCGAGTTAATTATTTTGATTATACTTGGTCGACATTAGCACCATCGTAATTTTCACCGTAGTAGTTTGTTTGTTTGCTTGGATTAAACGTCCCACCAACATTATATCAGTCATTTGGGGGCTGTTGTCGACATGAGACTAATAAAGTGTTGCAGCACTGCTGTATTACATCATAGACAAGTGACATGATAGTAGTAGAAGGAGATCTAGTACAGTAACTGTAGAAGTGACAATAGTACTAGTACTGTCCTGTGTTAATGGCGATGATGATGCTGTTTCTTACGATGACAATGATGATGTTCGATATCATATTTCAGATATGAGATATATACGGCGATATGCAGCATCTTAAAGTATCGTATACAGCTTACGGTAAGCTTTATATTCGGTGTAAGCTGTATACGGTTTTATAGTAGACGTATACAGCTCACGTATAAGCTGTATACGGTGTGAGCTATATACGGTGCAACAGAACAGCCATCTAACTAATTTAATTAATTAAAATGTGTGCTTCTTTTCTAAGCTCTAATAAGTAAGGTCTTAAACTTTCAAATACCTAAATACATTGCTGTTTTAAAGCTAACCATCGAAGCTGCTGCACTTTAGTCATGTACCGACGTATGACTAATTTCAGGTGGAGGAATATCCCAGGTACACAATGGCAATCTGTACCAATGGACTACCACAAGCCATCTGGACGGCTTCCTTATGATCTGAGTGACCAGACCGGGAATCGAACCCACAGTGTTTACAAAGCCATGTAAAATAATGGCAGTATTCATTGATATCGATAGCAGTCAAAACGTTTATTTGATTATCCCATACTTAACGTATTGTGTAGGATTCTGTCAGCTACAAGTTACTTACATATTTACAAGTAGAAGTGTTAAATATTCGATAAATTTTGACAAACTTGTGTCACTTATACTAAACTTTAGCTGTCATATCTGGTGCTTCAGCAAGTGTCAATAAATTTATCAACTACGAACACAGTTATATTTTGAAACAGCATACAAAACTTCTGTAAAGTAGGAGTTAGGATGTGTAGCTCAATATATAATTGGTTAATTTTTTTTCTTCCTAATTTATTTGTATAGCATATAAAATGATGTTAAACTATTTGTATTCTTTTCAAGTCAAAGTAGGCTTCACATG
>CM037789.1:61937612-61969046 GCA_021229015.1 Solen grandis | reverse complement strand
CGGTTGCGGAGTTAAGCAAAATCTACATTCGTCAGCGCTGCAAAGTTATTGTCGATTCGTGTTGTAAGAATTTGTTGACGAAATCATAGTGGGTTAACTGAAATTATAATACAAAGCATCCTGAAACCAGGACTATGATGATATTTTGTTCAAAAGTAATGATGAATATTTCATTGGGGAGATGATTTTATAGTTATGTCTACGTCAGCTATGGTTTTGTTGTAAATATTTCATTTAGAGCTTAATGTAAAAAGGCTAATGCATTTTTAAAAAAAAAAGCATATTTTCCTTATCCTGGTCCGGGACTCAATGTTTTAAGGCGGGGGTTATTGTCACAATGAAAACTTAGTATTTACAATTGTGCTTTGTTTTATAGATTAGACTAAGAGAAGAGCGTGCGTGCGTAAGTCCCTGTGTACGAAAGAGATTTGTAATGAGCCATGATTTCCTTCGTTAACTTATTATTTATTTTGCTTACATTACACCAGACTTGTTAGTTTTATTTTTATGGGCCGGACATACAATGTGCTCACATGTCCCCCGAGGGGGGGGGGGGGGGGGGGGGCCCCCCCCCATAAGTAATCAGTATACAAACGGATAGTGGGCAGCATAACGCTTTCACTTTCAATAAACAAATTCCTTCTCTGAGACACCTGGTCAAACAAGTCACTTTAGTAAGATTTGAGTTAATCACCTTAAGCTTTGATCCGTCGACGAGTGAATGTCAACACCAGACTAGTATATATAGTTGCAACAGAGGGTCACATCGTGATCTTTTTTGCATTAAATTGTTAAAACGGCGACGGATCTCTATTCTACGGGTATGTTAAGTTTAGGAATTTATTATTTTTACTTTGATCTTAATTTTAGAAGTATTTGGTAAATTATTGTTATGTCTGTAAATAATTAAGCAAAGTTTAAGTTGACTCAGAGTTAAGCGTTTGTGTTATTTAGACATTCAAGTTCTCACATGGCATAAGCGAGTGTTCTATTATTTCCTCGAGAGAGAGAGGCAGAGAGAGAGAGAGATTTATAATTAACATTTCTCCTCTTTCTTCTTCCATCTATCTGTATTTCTAAATTGATTATTTGTGTAATTGTTCATTATATTAAGTTTGCAAAGTCATGCTGTACTTCTATTCAAAATGTTATGTTAGGTTAAGGTACTAAGTAACGGAATAGTAGAGATTAGTATGTTGTTTCTCATATTCTTCCTTCTTTCTATCTTGCTGCTCTGGTTGAGTGAAATAGTGTGAGTGCGTACTTCGTCGTATTAGGTAATGATAGGTTATTGAATATGATCAATTTGTAAATACATAATTGTATAACACATCGTGATCTCTGTGCATTAAATGCTTAAAACGGCGACGGATCTCTGTTCTATAGTAGTCCCCTTAAGAACTAAAAGAACGACCAACCATTTCACATTATAAGGTGATGGTTAATCCTTATTTCATCCACACAATACTCCTTAAAGGCTCACACACCCACCCAACCCACTACCACCCGATTTTTTTTTTAATTTTTGAAAACATTATCCTCTACTCATACTCTATAAAATATGACCACTGGCTGCTAATAGCTGCATCATCTCTCTGTGTGAACCCTTAACCCTTTCCCTCATATAGGAAACTATGAAAAGACCTATGCGAACAACATAAAACCAGATCAGCCTGCGAGTAACTTGCAGGCTGATCAGGTTTTATGCTGTTCGCTGCTCCTCAGTGGTCTGGAAATGAGGATATTGTAATTAAATTTGGTAAGGTTTAACTGTGGTTTTCTGCAGATCAGGCTTAATGTGGTACCTATTGAGTGCGTCAAAATGAGTCTATATGAGGGAAAGGGTTAAGGAGTTTTGTGTGGATGAAATAAGGGTTAACCGTCACCTTACAGGTAAGCTTAGGTCAATCCTTCTAATATATTCCTGGTCCGGACTCATGCTTTGTTACTTTCTATAGAAATAAATATACAATCAATGATTCATGGTTCCTCTATTTTCTGAACCAAGAGATTAATTAACGTGTACAGTAGTCCATGTGTACTAGCCCAGTTCAAAGTTCATCATTTAAAGTTAACATTACTCACATATTTGTTGAACACTATTTACTTATTTAGTGAGGAATGCTCACCTACTTTGATGAGGATTATTCGCTAAATTGTGAACAAAAGTCACTCGAACAAGAGAGCGATGCTTACATAATTCAGTAAGGAATGCTAACCTTATTAGGTGAGCATTGCTCACTCCAATAGATGAAAATTAACCAACTAATTCGGTAAGAAATGTGCAACTCTTTGAGTGACTACTACTCACCTAATTAGAAGAGTATTTCTCTCAAAAAATGTAAACAGTACTCACCTTATTCAGTGAGTATTGCTCATTACTTCAAATCATAATTATCAGCTATTTGAGTAAGCAATGATCACCTAATTAAAAAAAAATTCACAATTAAAAGGATGACGGAATTCATATTACTATGCGCTTTATATAGATATACCAAAGACCTAATAATCTTAAGAGATCCGCAACTCTGATATAGGTAAAGAAGAAATCAAGAATGTACGTGTATTTGAACGCGAGATAACGCTAGATGTGTAAAATTGCTTATATCAATTATTAATATTCTGAGTTTTCTCTTCATCTTATTGTCGATTAAACATTACTTCTGACGAGTAATGCTGTATAACGTCATATATTCTTGTAAAGGAATTCTGATTGTATATACCTTGTATAACAAAACTGTGTTTTGTACAAATACTAGTAAAGAGACAATGATAGTACATATACCCTGTTTAATGACATGGAATCTTTTTAAACATAATAGTGGAATGTGACCCTTGTGTAAATAATGGAAAAGAGACACTGATTATAAATACACTGTATAACGACATGTTCTTTTTGTATACAGGTTTAATAAAAGAGCCCATGTATGGCGATATAGTGTTGGAGTGAACGTCCAGTCGACAGTATATTAGTCATTTGAAGACTATGTCTATTCGAGATAGATATATTGCTGCCACACTGCAGTATCACGCCGTAGACTTACGGATTGATACCAGACCCATTCACATTATCCTGACACTGGACCGACCAGTCCTGGAGCTATCCTGTATATATAAGCTGAGCGCCAATTTGTGAGCTGCCAGCGCCATGTTATTGACCTTCGTATGTCGTGGTCGGGAATCGAACCCACGACCCCTCGCTCCCGAGGTGGACTAGTTAGTAACGTGACTCGGATTGCATACACCCGGTATGTATAATGTGAGAGAAAATATGTAAGCCACATTTTTGAGGTAGACACATTTGCGAGGGTCCAGCCAATCATTCTATTTCGCTATTGGTCGACGGATACGGCAGAAGTTATTTCGTCGTTGTTCGGAAAAGTTTACAGATAGAGCCGGATCAATAAAGAGTTATCGATGTTAACGAAACTGTTACCCGCGTACTGTTGGGTATACGATAAACTGTAACCTAAAACGGGATATAATGCGTTATTGGTTGGACTTTAGGTCAGTGACTACTAAATCGGTCGGGGCTTCCTATTGGTCAAGCAAAAAATCCGTAGCTAATGTTTGCATAATGAGATTTTCTGATTAGTTATTAATACGATAAAAATGTGAGTATTGTTTAATTTTCAAAATTAGAATATTCTTAACACTGAAAAACATAAATTATCTGCTTATCTGACATTGTGTGATTTTTGTGAGCGCAAAATGAGAATGTTTTATTTTTTGACATTTGGAGGGAAATTTAGGCCCGATATGGGGGAAACCATGTTTGGCAGTCTGTAGCTCAAATTTTCGGTGGTCATGCCAAAGTTGCTGGAGCATTTGTCTCCCTTGAGCTGTATCATATACAGATCTGTTACTTTAAACAAACTGGGCACTAGCTGGACAACTTAAATGCAGTAAAATAAGACTTAAGCTGCTAATATCATAATAGTTGGCATAAATCTGCATTAAAAGCTTGAAAAACAGTAAAAAAAATCCTTTTCACTGGATTGGTTTAGGCTTAAATCACTGTAAAATGGGATAAAATCAAATAAAATGCTTACTTTTGTAACAGACTGTGATAAAATAGATTGCAATATTATTTTTTACTTATTTCTGATGCAAGGCAAGTAATGAAAAATAGTTTACATAGTCTGCTTCTCATTAGGCTTTTTCTCAAAGACTTCTGTCCCTGTCGGCTTGCGGCTTCTCAGAAGTTTGTTGAATGAGCCTGTGTTGCCCGATTCGGCTTCATGCTGCAGTGCCAGTGGTTGAACCGGATCTTGGACTACCAGGTCTGCCTCTTTTGGTGATGGTCTGCAGTACTGCACACAAATATTGACCCCTTTTCAGACAGGGGTTTATTAAATTATTACACACCTTAATTTGGAAAAAAAATGTGTCCTTTTGTAATATCCAGCACAACGCTTTCTAGATCCTTTCAATTTTTTTTTTTCATATTAAAACACCTCTTTACAGTACAAAATTTAACTGTGCTGTGGGTAACACAATGCTCTGGGGGAGACAGGATCTGTATTTCTTTGATTCCAGCATCACCACCCTCCTATCTAGCCTGGGAGAGAGGTCAATTCCTGTCTCTCAGCCATACCCATTACTTTTTATTAGTAATTTAGCTCTGGGTGTTGGTGTACAAAATCTTACAAGGCTTTAATTGCTGTGTATATGTAAAGCACATATAGTATTTACAGATAAAATAAAAAATAATAAATAATGTTGGTAAAATTTAATGAAAATTTGTGTTTTACATGCATTTGTGTAAGATTTTGTTGGGATGGAGCGGGGGATCTTTATTTTCAGGCTACATTTTCTAGCTGGCTGCATATTTTTATTTTCAGGTTTGAGTTAACAGTTACTGTATTGTATTGTATTGTATTGGGGTTTACCGTCGCTGCGATGGTATTTCAATCATATAACGACGTCCAGCTAATTACAAGTGAAGGAAGACCCCGAGTACACAGAGGTACCCGGGTAGAACCACCGACCTACCTACCGCAAGCCAGCTGGAAGGCTTCCTCACATGAAAAAATCCGAATTCCCTACCGGGATTCGAACCCACAGCGGTGAGGGGCTGAGAGATTTGTAGTCCACGATTGTAACCGCTCGGCCACGGCGGCCCCCGAGTTAACAGTTAGCATGTTACCTATGTGTTCTTTAATAAAGGTAGAGGAAAAAACAAAGGAGTTATTAACATTTGTCTGACTTAACATATATCTGCTATTTGATGTATAAAATGACCATGAAAAGGGCACACTGAGTCAAACATAAGAATTCTGGAGCAAAAAATCAAAAAACATCAAAAACATGTTTTGTATGAAGTGTATTTGGGATAAAAGGAAAAAATTCTTTAACCCTTTCTCTCATAGATGACACCATGAAAAGACCTATGCGAACAGCATAAAACCAGATCAGCCTGCGAGTAACTCGCAGGATGATAAGGTTTTATGCTGTTCGCTGCTCCTCAGTGGTCTGGAAATGAGGATTTTATATTTAAATTTGGTAAGTTTTAACTGTGGTTTTCTGCAGATCAGGCTTTATGTGGTACCTACTGAGTGCGTCAAAATGAGTCTATATGAGGGAAAGGGTTAAGTCTGTCTTTATCATATTGGTTGCGGTACTGTGACAACTTATTTACCTTCAGACGATTCATTGTTTCTGACAAGCTGACCTTTGCATTTCCCGTAAATGTGTGTATCCTGTTTCAGTTCAGACCTAGTGAAATACAATCTTGTAATTATACGTGTATGAAAGTAAAGTTCTTCCTCGATTATGAAACTACCTCTTATTCCTCATTTGAAACATTATCCTCAGCAAACATGGTGAGTATAGGAGGATAAAGTATATTGTAAATAGATATCTTTTGAGACACGTTGATTTCGCCTCACGCAGTGTGAACTGTTCCTCCTCAGACCTCAATGCTCCTTGCGGTCTCATGTAAGATCAGTATATGTGGAGGTTAACGGATCGATTATGATCATGAATTTGTTCCAGATAGGTATTCATTCACTCCTTCACTCCTTGACAGAAAAATGGAGATAATAAAAAAATGAAAAAGAAGAATTGCAAATTAAACTACCATTAACAACAAATGTTTGGATCGTTATAATTCACGGAAACTAACGGAGAACATTAGGGTGATTCAGACAATACTCTGTATAACGACATGGTCTTTTGTATACAGAGTTAATTAAAGAGCCTTTGTTGTATAAACCATGCATGGCAAAAATGGTGTTGGAGTCAATGTCCCGTCGAAAGTATATTTGTCATTTGGAAACTATGTCTACTTGAGACAAATATAGTGCATCACGCCGTAGACATGTGACATGATACTACACCGTCCAGTCCTGGAACTTTCCTTTATATATGAGCTGGGCACCATGTTGGGAGCTACCAGTACCATATTATGGACCTTCATATATAGCGGTCGGGTTTCGATATCACGACCCCACGCTCCCGGGTGGACTAGCTAGTAGCGTTAGTCTGAGTGTAAATACACTGTACATTGATATGAATTCTAAATATACTCAAAATAAAAAGAAACGCAGGGTAACTAGAATCTTTAGCAGTCAGACCCAAGTTTTGCTTTTACCTCCTAACCTTGCAATAAACCTTATATGATAAACCCCATCTCATTATTTTTATTTTATTTGGAAAAAACAGAAATCGTTAACACAAAAGTTTACCTTGCGTTTCTTTTTCCTTTGAGTATATATCCAGAATTAGTAAAGAGATATACAGTAACAAGATCAAATTGTACAATGACTTTACGTACCTTATCTTGTACTAAGTTTTTTTAACCTAGCATTACTTACAGTTGAACCTGTATTAGCGGCCACTTGTATTAAGTGGTTAACCTGTATTTAGCGCTCAGTGATAATATTACTCTAATAGCGCTTTGTTATATATTTAAACTGAATATAATGACTATCTCTGTTAAGCTTTTACTTTCTCTTGTTCCCTTTATTGACCGCTTAAGACAGTTTGACTATATATCACATAGCAGAACATAACCTAATACATATATATTTTGTTTGACTGATTAAGAGTAAGTAGGATCCGTCTGCACTTTGAAGCAGGTCTATATCCCGGAATAAGACCAGTAACTCTTTGAAATATACAGTTGAACATGAATTAGCGACAATCTGTGTTAAGCGGTCAACCTGAATTGTTTTGTTTTATATTTAACGCTTATTTAGCTGTCACCACTGTTAAGCGATCACTTTCTCTTGTTATATTGTGTGTCCGCTAAAGATAGATTTGACTGTAAACTGTCTAATTGTGAAATGCCCGCGTGATGATATCGGGTTTAATTTGTATCATAATCATTTTTTTGACATAGCACTAGTTATATTTTGCGACCAACCTAATCATAAAATAGATTCATCCGGTGTGTTTTCATTTTGTTACATTCTATTTATACACACGTAGTCATTATAAATACACTTATTTCGTATTCATTGCCTTCATTAAAGGACTAAGACAATACACGGGACACACATACAAACGCACGCATATTGAATTAGTTGTGCCTCATACCTCACTATGACGGATTGTACCTCATTCTATCAACAGATACATGTATCAACAGATTCTATCAAAGCGATGATAGCACTGAAAGAACATTATTTTTTAATGTTAATGTTTGCTTATTTATTGGGTTTTACGCCCAGCGACAGTATTTCAAACATTTGAAGATTATGTCTTCTTAAGACAGATATAGTGCTGCCACACTGCAGTATCACGCCGTAGACATATGGCATGATATCACACGCAGTCGCATTATCCTGACACCGGGCCAACCAGTTCCGGAACTACCCTTATATGTTGAGCTCGAAACAAGAGGTAGTGCCAGTACAGTTTTTCTACGACTTTGGTATATCGCGGCCGAGGATCGAACCTACGACATCCGAATAGGTTTTCGTTTTTTGTTGGATTAAACGTCGACAAACAGTATTTCAGTCCTTTGGAGGCCATATCTACTCGAGACAGATGTAGTGCTGTCACACTGGAGTATCACGCCGTAGACATGTGGCATGCTACCACACGCAGTCACATTATCCTGACACCAGGCCAAACAATCCTGCAACTACCCTTATATGCTGAGCGCTTCAAAAATAGAGAAATTTGTTTTAATGGACTGCTTACGATGAGCAACACCCACCTTCTCTCTCTCTCTTCTCTGTATTTCATACAGTTTACAAAATATACATAAATTTGTGTATTTTAATCAAAAGGAAGCAAATTTAAAACCTACAACAAACTCTCACATTTTTAATCTATGTTATATTTTTTATTTATTTAATACAGGTTAATTGAAATTAGTATCTAATATTAAAAATGATTCGAACCCGTGACCTCCCCTTACAGAGGCTGTATAATGAACGTTATCATAGAAAGCATATTAATTGATCTATATCGGCAGTTTCTTCAGCACGAAATTGTATACATGTATTTATAAATAATTTCAAAAGATGAAATCCAGCCAACGAAGGTTCAAATATCTCCGAATTAATTAACTCATTTGCGCATTTATTTATTTCTTTCTTTCACATTTCAATTCAGTTTCGACCTCAAACATGCAGTCGAATTTAAATAAACATAAAAATCAACAGCACTAAGTGTTAAGTATTTAACTTATTTTTATATTTCAATATTAAAGTGTGTTTTTGTTTATTTATAGGGTTTGACATTCCGCCGACAAAATTTCAATCATTTAGAGACTATGCATGTCTATTTGAGACAGACAAAGCGCTGCCGCAGTTACATTAACAACCATTCCTGGATGTACCCTTATATGCTGAGCACCAAGAAAGGGAGCTACACTAATACATGTTTATGACTTTGGTATATCGCCGCCGGGGATCGAACCAATGACCCAACCCCATCCGATTTCGGGATTGATGCGCTACTCACACGCCCACCCGAACCGGTGAATATCAAATTACATGTAAACAGTATCAACTAAGGGGGATTTTTCAACATTATACATGTATAACAGAAGTGGAAAAAGTAAGCTTCCACCGGTATTCGAATCACATACCATTTCAATATTAACAGGTTACTCTACAAACTCAGCTATCAAAACCTGTCAGTGAAACTGCTTGGAATAAGACGGTTTGAAACAAAGCGGGATGTCATTATCACCAAGCACGATGCAATTGTCAAGATGCAGTGAACGGCATCAGCTCGCATGGTGTTGCTTGAATATCCTTGTGATCAAGAACAATGGAAGGCAACGAAGCACTTTGCCATCAAGCAGAATGTGAATGCCACTACACATTATCAACAAGCACACAAGAATAACACCAAGCAAAATGACATTGTCATCAAACATAATGACATAGTCACCAAGCATGGTGTAATTTTTGCTTAAATATCATTCCATACTTCCCTGTATTTTGAATAAGGCTGGTCGCGTTTCACTGATTACTGTCTTTAAAGATCATAGCATTATCTATTTTTATACCATTCAAGTGACGTGAATCCTAGCATTGAATACGGGGAAACACTAGCATTGAATAGAAAGCTATTAAATAATTGAATAAAACTAAATTACTGCCGGGTTTATGAAAGGAATTTCAAACGGTTTCTTTTGATAAAAGGCAAACTGGAAGGGGAAGTTTTAAAGTGAACGTCAGTGTCACACGAGCGGGTAGACTATCTGGAAGAAATCGTATTTGTTTATGGAAAAAAAGAGAGGTAAATTACCGATCTCTCTCTCTCTCTCTTTCTCTCTCTCTCTCTCTCTCTCTCAATAATAAATTAACTAATTAAATTGTATTCTTTAGAAATAAAGAAAGTTTAAGATTTTTAAAAATAAAGAAAGACAATAATCACATGTTTAATGGGGTTGGTAAGTTACATTGTATGTTTTCATATACATAAGGGCTTGTATAATATGGTTCAAAATAAAACAGTCCCGGTTGCCGAGTGGTTAGAGCGTCCTCACAGGAATTGGGAGATTGTTGGTTCGATCACTGGCCGCGGCATTTTAAATGGTATTGGTATAGATTCATACAGTATCATACTTGTAAACCAGTTTAAGTTACTTCTTCTCTAACGTAGAGTTTGAAAAGAGAATTTTACAACACAATCCAGCGAACATGCTCACATCGGGCCGATATCGGCTGGATGATAGAATATCGGCAAATTTACCGAAACCGATTCGATGTTTGGTGGGTATCGAAGTCCTGAATTATATATTATTGTCAAAATTTATCAATGTCGGATCAATATTGTCTGTATTTATGCAAAATTATAAAATTCCTATATTCTTAAAGAGAAAAGCAATAACCTAATTAATTTATATATCAAACTGCGTTTCTTAACTCCCCATTTATAACAGTTGTGTGTGCTGTTTTCAAAATTTAACTGAGTTGATGAAGTTAAATTGCTGAAGCCCCAAATTTGACATCTTTATTTAGTATAGGTGACAGAAGCTTCAAATATCTATCCATAATATAATTTTTAGTAACTTTTTATCTGACAGATTCGTACAATACGTTAGTATGATAATCAAATGAACCCTTTGTCAATCTGCTATCGATATCAATTAATACTGCCATTATTTTACATTGAACTGTTGTAATCACTAGTAATTAGTCAGTTGTGTCAGACTATAGAACTCTGTAGGCTTTTCAGATTGCATATCGTACATCTTCAGCCTTCATGTAATTAGTACACATAATAGTAAGTGACTATTATTACAAATTTATAACTAATGAATTTATTCATTATAGAGCGTTATTACTGTTTCTGATTGTTTATGTAGGAAAATATATGCTTTTCATTTTCTGATGTTTTATTTTTGCAGGCAAAATGACCAACATCAGTTTGGTACTAACTGTTATTGTCATGCTGTTCCTCGGAATTGCCGATTCGAATAGTTGTATTGTTGACAGTGCGAACATTCGGTGCGTTGAAACGCTTCCAGAGGTCATCCCTTCCTCCGTTGTTGGTGTTTCTGTTTTACAATTAAAAGGACAGCTTAGGGAAGAGGATTTTACTCATCACAGTTGGACACAAATCACGTATCTTGACATAAACTTGTATTACGCCACTGGGACTTTGTTAATACGCAACTTTACATTTGTCAATCTAACATCATTGAAACATTTCGGTCTTCATGGACGACGTTCTATATCCATTGAAAGATCGGCCTTCTTTGGTCTAGACCTTCACCATCTTGACCTATCTGGGTGTACAGCTCTTGCTGATAAAGACGTTATACAGGCTTTATTGCCAAAGAACGCAACGCGCAATTTAACGACATTGAATCTAGATTATGTTAACACAAGAGACGTTGAACAAATTTATTTAAATGCAGATTTTTTTGAGGCAATACATTACAAAAACATGCTTACAAGCGTTTCTATGCATGGGACTAATCTAATATACGATGTAAAATATATGAATAAAACATATCTGTCGAACAGTATCAAATACTTAAATATTTCGTCTACATCTGCAATCATCCTTTCTAAAATAAAAATTCCCAGTGGAGATGTTTATCGCCAATTGTTCCCATCCCTAGAGGTTCTTGATATTTCTAACTTTGAAATGTTCAAGCATTTCAGTTTCGTTTTTATCGAAGATCAACATTGGAAAGAATGTGAACCTCAAAAACAGTCTTTATTTGATTTCTTTATGAGAATAAGAAACATATATGCTAATGGTATACTATATGTTAGCACCACCATAAAAGACAGTAGTTTAAATATATCAAGATGTAAAATGCTCATAGAAAGTTTCCAGCTTCGAAATAATAAATTACGAGTCTTAGATGTACGTATAACAGCGCCAAACGAAAAACATCTCCTAGAGATAGATTTATCCTTTAATGAAATTGAATACATATCACCTGATCTTTTAAAAGAACAAACAAAGATAGAAAAAATAGATTTAGGGAATAATAGGCTATATAAAATGGAGAGGTCGGATATATTTTCTGACCTCTTTGCTACATTTACTAAACTGAAGGAACTACACTTAAACAAAAATCATTTAACGACGTTACCATATAACATTTTATTATACAATAAAAATCTTCGTGTTTTAGACTTATCAGGAAATACGTTTGAATCACTTTCCTTTAAAGTAGAACATTTGAGTGTACTTGAACTACTAGATTTAAGTAATAATGCAATCAAGACAATTAGTGGCCCAACAATGGATTTTATCAAAGGATTGTTAAAAGATGAATCATCACCGAATTCTTTTCACGTGAACTTCAAGGACAACACATTTGAGTGCTCTTGTGACAACGAACATTTTATTGAGTGGCTTCATAACGATGTCCAAGCACACACAGCTGATACATTTCAATGTTATATAGAGGGACATATCAAAGACATTGGTGAAAATATCGTATCAAAGACTAAGTTTCTCTGTTATAAGTTGATTGTTATTGTATCTTGCTTAGCAGTGCTATGTTTTATCTTTGTTATTGTTTTTCTTGTTTTATTTTTGAGACGTAGAAGAGAGCGCATTGAGAAGACAACGAGGTTTTGAATGAGTTTAAAAACAAGAAACTAAACGATATCGAGTGGCTAGGAATGGTGTCCTATAGCAGTGAAGATGGAGATCTTGTTATTAAACACATCTATGAACCTTTACAGAACTGTTTGAAAACGATTTTGGACGTTCCTTTCAGTGTGATATGCAACAATGAAACAGACTTTCAGCCAGGTACAGATGTAGCGGCGGAGATTGTAAGGTGTGTCTCGGAATCTTGTGTCCTGATAGTCGCCGTGTCTGAAACTTATTGTAAGAAACATTGGTGCTCACGAGAAGTCGATGAGGCGTACAAGCAGGGAAAACCCATCATTCTTGTTTTCCTGGAACATGTCGATGAAGATAAGATGCCGCCGTTTCTGAGAAAGATATTCCAGCGGTATACTAGAGTGAAGTTGGTGAATATCAATGGAGAGTACAGACTGCATCCGGCGGTTGAGGATGTTAGCAAATCTATCATTCGTCTAGCGCTGCAAAGTTATGTGTCTGATTCGTGTTGTAAGATTTGTTGACGAAATCATTTGGGTTACTGAATTATATACAAAGCTCCTGTACCCAGGACGTTTGATGAATTATGCAAAAGTAATGATGAATATTTTCTTTGGAGATGTTTATTGTTATGTCTACGTCAGCTATTGTTTTGTGTAAATATTTCATTTAGAGCTTAATGATAAAAACTAATGCATTTTAAAAAAAATAATATTTTCCTGGTCCGGACTCAATGTTTTAAGGCGGGGGTTATTGTCACAAGGTTATACTTATTTATTATTGTGCTTTGTTTATAGATTAGACTAAGAGAGAGCGTGCGTGCGTAAGGTCTGTGTACGAAAGAGATTGTAATGAGCCATGTTTCCTTTTACTTATTTTTATTTGCTTACATTACACCAGGCTTGTTAGTTTTATGCCGGACATACAAGCTCACTTGTCCCATAAGTAATCAGTATACAAACGGATAGTGCAGCATACGCTTTCCTTTCAATAAACAAATTCCTTCTCTGAGACACCTGGTCAAACAAGTCACTTTAGTAAGATTTGAGTTAATCACCTTAAGCTTTGATCCGTCGACGAGTGAATGTCAACACCAGACTAGTATATATAGTTGCAACAGAGGGTCACATCGTGATCTTTTTTGCATTAAATTGTTAAAACGGCGACGGATCTCTATTCTACGGGTATGTTAAGTTTAGGAATTTATTATTTTTACTTTGATCTTAATTTTAGAAGTATTTGGTAAATTATTGTTATGTCTGTAAATAATTAAGCAAAGTTTAAGTTGACTCAGAGTTAAGCGTTTGTGTTATTTAGACATTCAAGTTCTCACATGGCATAAGCGAGTGTTCTATTATTTCCTCGAGAGAGAGAGGCAGAGAGAGAGAGAGATTTATAATTAACATTTCTCCTCTTTCTTCTTCCATCTATCTGTATTTCTAAATTGATTATTTGTGTAATTGTTCATTATATTAAGTTTGCAAAGTCATGCTGTACTTCTATTCAAAATGTTATGTTAGGTTAAGGTACTAAGTAACGGAATAGTAGAGATTAGTATGTTGTTTCTCATATTCTTCCTTCTTTCTATCTTGCTGCTCTGGTTGAGTGAAATAGTGTGAGTGCGTACTTCGTCGTATTAGGTAATGATAGGTTATTGAATATGATCAATTTGTAAATACATAATTGTATAACACATCGTGATCTCTGTGCATTAAATGCTTAAAACGGCGACGGATCTCTGTTCTATAGTAGTCCCCTTAAGAACTAAAAGAACGACCAACCATTTCACATTATAAGGTGATGGTTAATCCTTATTTCATCCACACAATACTCCTTAAAGGCTCACACACCCACCCAACCCACTACCACCCGATTTTTTTTTTAATTTTTGAAAACATTATCCTCTACTCATACTCTATAAAATATGACCACTGGCTGCTAATAGCTGCATCATCTCTCTGTGTGAACCCTTAACCCTTTCCCTCATATAGGAAACTATGAAAAGACCTATGCGAACAACATAAAACCAGATCAGCCTGCGAGTAACTTGCAGGCTGATCAGGTTTTATGCTGTTCGCTGCTCCTCAGTGGTCTGGAAATGAGGATATTGTAATTAAATTTAAGGTTTAACTGGGTTTTCTGCAGATCAGGCTTAATGTGGTACCTATTGAGTGCGTCAAAATGAGTCTATATGAGGGAAAGGGTTAAGGAGTTTTGTGTGGATGAAATAAGGGTTAACCGTCACCTTACAGGTAAGCTTAGGTCAATCCTTCTAATATATTCCTGGTCCGGACTCATGCTTTGTTACTTTCTATAGAAATAAATATACAATCAATGATTCATGGTTCCTCTATTTTCTGAACCAAGAGATTAATTAACGTGTACAGTAGTCCATGTGTACTAGCCCAGTTCAAAGTTCATCATTTAAAGTTAACATTACTCACATATTTGTTGAACACTATTTACTTATTTAGTGAGGAATGCTCACCTACTTTGATGAGGATTATTCAAATTAACAAAAGTCACTCGAACAAGAGAGCTTACATAATAATAATTGTCTTGATGCCTACTCACCTAATTAGAAGAGTATTTCTCTCAAAAAATGTAAACAGTACTCACCTTATTCAGTGAGTATTGCTCATTACTTCAAATCATAATTATCAGCTATTTGAGTAAGCAATGATCACCTAATTAAAAAAAAAATTCACAATTAAAAGGATGACGGAATTCATATTACTATGCGCTTTATATAGATATACCAAAGACCTAATAATCTTAAGAGATCCGCAACTCTGATATAGGTAAAGAAGAAATCAAGAATGTACGTGTATTTGAACGCGAGATAACGCTAGATGTGTAAAATTGCTTATATCAATTATTAATATTCTGAGTTTTCTCTTCATCTTATTGTCGATTAAACATTACTTCTGACGAGTAATGCTGTATA
The DNA here is from genome assembly GCA_021229015.1 of Solen grandis. NCBI lineage: Eukaryota > Metazoa > Mollusca > Bivalvia > Adapedonta > Solenidae > Solen > Solen grandis. The sequence goes on along the minus strand of CM037789.1, from coordinate 61,953,592 downwards.
ACGTCATATATTCTTGTAAAGGAATTCTGATTGTATATACCTTGTATAACAAAACTGTGTTTTGTACAAATACTAGTAAAGAGACAATGATAGTACATATACCTTTAATGACATGGAATCTTTTTAAACATAATAGTGGAATGTGACCCTTGTGTAAATAATGGAAAAGAGACACTGATTATAAATACACTGTATAACGACATGTTCTTTTTGTATACAGGTTTAATAAAAGAGCCCATGTATGGCGATATAGTGTTGGAGTGAACGTCCAGTCGACAGTATATTAGTCATTTGAAGACTATGTCTATTCGAGATAGATATATTGCTGCCACACTGCAGTATCACGCCGTAGACTTACGGATTGATACCAGACCCATTCACATTATCCTGACACTGGACCGACCAGTCCTGGAGCTATCCTGTATATATAAGCTGAGCGCCAATTTGTGAGCTGCCAGCGCCATGTTATTGACCTTCGTATGTCGTGGTCGGGAATCGAACCCACGACCCCTCGCTCCCGAGGTGGACTAGTTAGTAACGTGACTCGGATTGCATACACCCGGTATGTATAATGTGAGAGAAAATATGTAAGCCACATTTTTGAGGTAGACACATTTGCGAGGGTCCAGCCAATCATTCTATTTCGCTATTGGTCGACGGATACGGCAGAAGTTATTTCGTCGTTGTTCGGAAAAGTTTACAGATAGAGCCGGATCAATAAAGAGTTATCGATGTTAACGAAACTGTTACCCGCGTACTGTTGGGTATACGATAAACTGTAACCTAAAACGGGATATAATGCGTTATTGGTTGGACTTTAGGTCAGTGACTACTAAATCGGTCGGGGCTTCCTATTGGTCAAGCAAAAAATCCGTAGCTAATGTTTGCATAATGAGATTTTCTGATTAGTTATTAATACGATAAAAATGTGAGTATTGTTTAATTTTCAAAATTAGAATATTCTTAACACTGAAAAACATAAATTATCTGCTTATCTGACATTGTGTGATTTTTGTGAGCGCAAAATGAGAATGTTTTATTTTTTGACATTTGGAGGGAAATTTAGGCCCGATATGGGGGAAACCATGTTTGGCAGTCTGTAGCTCAAATTTTCGGTGGTCATGCCAAAGTTGCTGGAGCATTTGTCTCCCTTGAGCTGTATCATATACAGATCTGTTACTTTAAACAAACTGGGCACTAGCTGGACAACTTAAATGCAGTAAAAAATAAGGAACATAATAAGCTGCTAATATCATAATAGTTGGCATTAAATCTGCATTAAAACTGAAAACATAAAAAAATCCTTTTCACTGGATTGGTTTAGGCTTAAATCACTGTAAAATGGGATAAAATCAAATAAAATGCTTACTTTTGTAACAGACTGTGATAAAATAGATTGCAATATTATTTTTTACTTATTTCTGATGCAAGGCAAGTAATGAAAAATAGTTTACATAGTCTGCTTCTCATTAGGCTTTTTCTCAAAGACTTCTGTCCCTGTCGGCTTGCGGCTTCTCAGAAGTTTGTTGAATGAGCCTGTGTTGCCCGATTCGGCTTCATGCTGCAGTGCCAGTGGTTGAACCGGATCTTGGACTACCAGGTCTGCCTCTTTTGGTGATGGTCTGCAGTACTGCACACAAATATTGACCCCTTTTCAGACAGGGGTTTATTAAATTATTACACACCTTAATTTGGAAAAAAAAATGTGTCCTTTTGTAATATCCAGCACAACGCTTTATAGATCCTTTCAATTTTTTTTTTTTCATATTAAAACACCTCTTTACAGTACAAAATTTAACTGTGCTGTGGGTAACACAATGCTCTGGGGGAGACAGGATCTGTATTTCTTTGATTCCAGCATCACCACCCTCCTATCTAGCCTGGGAGGGAGGTCAATTCCTGTCTCTCAGCCATACCCATTACTTTTTATTAGTAATTTAGCTCTGGGTGTTGGTGTACAAAATCTTACAAGGCTTTAATTGCTGTGTATATGTAAAGCACATATAGTATTTACAGATAAAATAAAAAATAATAAATAATGTTGGTAAAATTTAATGAAAATTTGTGTTTTACATGCATTTGTGTAAGATTTTGTTGGGATGGAGCGGGGGATCTTTATTTTCAGGCTACATTTTCTAGCTGGCTGCATATTTTTATTTTCAGGTTTGAGTTAACAGTTACTGTATTGTATTGTATTGTATTGTATTGTATTGGGGTTTACCGTCGCTGCGATGGTATTTCAATCATATAACGACGTCCAGCTAATTACAGGTGAAGGAAGACCCCGAGTACACAGAGGTACCCGGGTAGAACCACCGACCTACCTACCGCAAGCCAGCTGGAAGGCTTCCTCACATGAAAAAATCCGAATTCCCTACCGGGATTCGAACCCACAGCGGTGAGGGGCTGAGAGATTTGTAGTCCACGATTGTAACCGCTCGGCCACGGCGGCCCCCGAGTTAACAGTTAGCATGTTACCTATGTGTTCTTTAATAAAGGTAGAGGAAAAAACAAAGGAGTTATTAACATTTGTCTGACTTAACATATATCTGCTATTTGATGTATAAAATGACCATGAAAAGGGCACACTGAGTCAAACATAAGAATTCTGGAGCAAAAAATCAAAAAACATCAAAAACATGTTTTGTATGAAGTGTATTTGGGATAAAAGGAAAAAATTCTTTAACCCTTTCTCTCATAGATGACACCATGAAAAGACCTATGCGAACAGCATAAAACCAGATCAGCCTGCGAGTAACTCGCAGGATGATAAGGTTTTATGCTGTTCGCTGCTCCTCAGTGGTCTGGAAATGAGGATTTTATATTTAAATTTGGTAAGTTTTAACTGTGGTTTTCTGCAGATCAGGCTTTATGTGGTACCTACTGAGTGCGTCAAAATGAGTCTATATGAGGGAAAGGGTTAAGTCTGTCTTTATCATATTGGTTGCGGTACTGTGACAACTTATTTACCTTCAGACGATTCATTGTTTCTAACAAGCTGACCTTTGCATTTCCCGTAAATGTGTGTATCCTGTTTCAGTTCAGACCTAGTGAAATACAATCTTGTAATTATACGTGTATGAAAGTAAAGTTCTTCCTCGATTATGAAACTACCTCTTATTCCTCATTTGAAACATTATCCTCAGCAAACATGGTGAGTATAGGAGGATAAAGTATATTGTAAATAGATATCTTTTGAGACCACGTTGATTTCGCCTCACGCAGTGTGAACTGTTCCTCCTCAGACCTCAATGCTCCTTGCGGTCTCATGTAAGATCAGTATATGTGGAGGTTAACGGATCGATTATGATCATGAATTTGTTCCAGATAGGTATTCATTCACTCCTTCACTCCTTGACAGAAAAATGGAGATAATAAAAAAATGAAAAAGAAGAATTGCAAATTAAACTACCATTAACAACAAATGTTTGGATCGTTATAATTCACGGAAACTAACGGAGAACATTAGGGTGATTCAGACAATACTCTGTATAACGACATGGTCTTTTGTATACAGAGTTAATTAAAGAGCCTTTGTTGTATAAACCATGCATGGCAAAAATGGTGTTGGAGTCAATGTCCCGTCGAAAGTATATTTGTCATTTGGAAACTATGTCTACTTGAGACAAATATAGTGCATCACGCCGTAGACATGTGACATGATACTACACCGTCCAGTCCTGGAACTTTCCTTTATATATGAGCTGGGCACCATGTTGGGAGCTACCAGTACCATATTATGGACCTTCATATATAGCGGTCGGGTTTCGATATCACGACCCCACGCTCCCGGGTGGACTAGCTAGTAGCGTTAGTCTGAGTGTAAATACACTGTACATTGATATGAATTCTAAATATACTCAAAATAAAAAGAAACGCAGGGTAACTAGAATCTTTAGCAGTCAGACCCAAGTTTTGCTTTTACCTCCTAACCTTGCAATAAACCTTATATGATAAACCCCATCTCATTATTTTTATTTTATTTGGAAAAAACAGAAATCGTTAACACAAAAGTTTACCTTGCGTTTCTTTTTCCTTTGAGTATATATCCAGAATTAGTAAAGAGATATACAGTAACAAGATCAAATTGTACAATGACTTTACGTACCTTATCTTGTACTAAGTTTTTTTAACCTAGCATTACTTACAGTTGAACCTGTATTAGCGGCCACTTGTATTAAGTGGTTAACCTGTATTTAGCGCTCAGTGATAATATTACTCTAATAGCGCTTTGTTATATATTTAAACTGAATATAATGACTATCTCTGTTAAGCTTTTACTTTCTCTTGTTCCCTTTATTGACCGCTTAAGACAGTTTGACTATATATCACATAGCAGAACATAACCTAATACATATATATTTTGTTTGACTGATTAAGAGTAAGTAGGATCCGTCTGCACTTTGAAGCAGGTCTATATCCCGGAATAAGACCAGTAACTCTTTGAAATATACAGTTGAACATGAATTAGCGACAATCTGTGTTAAGCGGTCAACCTGTAATTAGCGCTCAAGTTTTGTTTTATATTTAACGCTTATTTAGCTGTCACCACTGTTAAGCGATCACTTTCTCTTGTTATATTGTGTGTCCGCTAAAGATAGATTTGACTGTAAACTGTCTAATTGTGAAATGCCCGCGTGATGATATCGGGTTTAATTTGTATCATAATCATTTTTTTGACATAGCACTAGTTATATTTTGCGACCAACCTAATCATAAAATAGATTCATCCGGTGTGTTTTCATTTTGTTACATTCTATTTATACACACGTAGTCATTATAAATACACTTATTTCGTATTCATTGCCTTCATTAAAGGACTAAGACAATACACGGGACACACATACAAACGCAAGCATATTGAATTAGTTTTGTGCCTCATACCTCACTATGACGGATTGTACCTCATTCTATCAACAGATACATGTATCAACAGATTCTATCAAAGCGCTGATAGAACTGAAAGAACATTATTTTTTAATGTTAATGTTTGCTTATTTATTGGGTTTTACGCCCAGCGACAGTATTTCAAACATTTGAAGATTATGTCTTCTTAAGACAGATATAGTGCTGCCACACTGCGGTATCACGCCGTAGACATATGGCATGATATCACACGCAGTCGCATTATCCTGACACCGGGCCAACCAGTTCCGGAACTACCCTTATATGTTGAGCTCGAAACAAGAGGTAGTGCCAGTACAGTTTTTCTACGACTTTGGTATATCGCGGCCGAGGATCGAACCTACGACATCCGAATAGTTTTTCTTTTTTTGTTGGATTAAACGTCGACAAACAGTATTTCAGTCCTTTGGAGACCATATCTACTCGAGACGGATGTAGTGCTGTCACACTGGAGTATCACGCCGTAGACATGTGGCATGATACCACACGCAGTCACATTATCCTGACACCAGGCCAAACAATCCTGCAACTACCCTTATATGCTGAGCGCCACAAAAATAGAGAAATTTGTTTTAATGGACTGCTTACGATGAGCACACCCCACCTTCTCTCTCTCTCTCTCCTGTATTTCATACAGTTTACAAAATATACATAAATTTGTGTATTTTAATCAAAAGGAAGCAAATTTAAAACCTACAACAAACTCTCACATTTTTAATCTATGTTATATTTTTTATTTATTTAATACAGGTTAATTGAAATTAGTATCTAATATTAAAAATGATTCGAACCCGTGACCTCCCCTTACAGAGGCTGTATAATGAACGTTATCATAGAAAGCATATTAATTGATCTATATCGGCAGTTTCTTCAGCACGAAATTGTATACATGTATTTATAAATAATTTCAAAAGATGAAATCCAGCCAACGAAGGTTCAAATATCTCCGAATTAATTAACTCATTTGCGCATTTATTTTTTCTTTCTTTCACATTTCAATTCAGTTTCGACCTCAAACATGCAGTCGAATTTAAATAAACATAAAAATCAACAGCACTAAGTGTTAAGTATTTAACTTATTTTTATATTTCAATATTAAAGTGTGTTTTTGTTTATTTATAGGGTTTGACATCCCGCCGACAAAATTTCAATCATTTAGAGACTATGCATGTCTATTTGAGACAGACAAAGCGCTGCCGCAGTTACATTAACAACCATTCCTGGATGTACCCTTATATGCTGAGCACCAAGAAAGGGAGCTACACTAATACATGTTTATGACTTTGGTATATCGCCGCCGGGGATCGAACCAATGACCCAACCCCATCCGATTTCGGGATTGATGCGCTACTCACACGCCCACCCGAACCGGTGAATATCAAATTACATGTAAACAGTATCAACTAAGGGGGATTTTTCAACATTATACATGTATAACAGAAGTGGAAAAAGTAAGCTTCCACCGGTATTCGAATCACATACCATTTCAATATTAACAGGTTACTCTACAAACTCAGCTATCAAAACCTGTCAGTGAAACTGCTTGGAATAAGACGGTTTGAAACAAAGCGGGATGTCATTATCACCAAGCACGATGCAATTGTCAAGATGCAGTGAACGGCATCAGCTCGCATGGTGTTGCTTGAATATCCTTGTGATCAAGAACAATGGAAGGCAACGAAGCACTTTGCCATCAAGCAGAATGTGAATGCCACTACACATAATGCACTTGTCAAAACGCATTCATCGATATCAACAAGCACACAAGAATAACACCAAGCAAAATGACATTGTCATCAAACATAATGACATAGTCACCAAGCATGGTGTAATGTTTGCTTAAATATCATTCCATACTTCCCTGTGTTTTGAATAAGGCTTGTCGCGTTTCACTGATTACTGTCTTTAAAGATCATAGCATTATCTATTTTTATACCATTCAAGTGACGTGAATCCTAGCATTGAATACGGGGAAACACTAGCATTGAATAGAAAGCTATTAAATAATTGAATAAAACTAAATTACTGCCGGGTTTATGAAAGGAATTTCAAACGGTTTCTTTTGATAAAAGGCAAACTGGAAGGGGAAGTTTTAAAGTGAACGTCAGTGTCACACGAGCGGGTAGACTATCTGGAAGAAATCGTATTTGTTTATGGAAAAAAAGAGAGGTAAATGAGTTTTTTTAACATTTTGTTTTAGCTTTACCGATCTCTCTCTCTCTCTCTTTCTCTCTCTCTCTCTCTCTCTCTCTCAATAATAAATTAACTAATTAAATTGTATTCTTTAGAAATAAAGAAAGTTTAAGATTTTTAAAAATAAAGAAAGACAATAATCACATGTTTAATGGGGTTGGTAAGTTACATTGTATGTTTTCATATACATAAGGGCTTGTATAATATGGTTCAAAATAAAACAGTCCCGGTTGCCGAGTGGTTAGAGCGTCCTCACAGGAATTGGGAGATTGTTGGTTCGATCACTGGCCGCGGCATTTTAAATGGTATTGGTATAGATTCATACAGTATCATACTTGTAAACCAGTTTAAGTTACTTCTTCTCTAACGTAGAGTTTGAAAAGAGAATTTTACAACACAATCCGGCGAACATGCTCACATCGGGCCGATATCGGCTGGATGATAGAATATCGGCAAATTTGCCGAAACCGATTCGATGTTTGGTGGGTATCGAAGTCCTGAATTATATATTATTGTCAAAATTTATCAATGTCGGATCAATATTGTCTGTATTTATGCAAAATTATAAAATTCCTATATTCTTAAAGAGAAAAGCAATAACCTAATTAATTTATATATCAAACTGCGTTTCTTAACTCCCCATTTATAACAGTTGTGTGTGCTGTTTTCAAAATTTAACTGAGTTGATGAAGTTAAATTGCTGAAGCCCCAAATTTGACATCTTTATTTAGTATAGGTGACAGAAGCTTCAAATATCTATCCATATAAATATGTTAGTAACTTTTATCTGACAGATTCTGACAATACGTTAAGTATGGGATAATCAAATGAACCCTTTGACTGCTATCGATATCAATAAATACTGCCATTATTTTACATGACTTTGTAAACACTGTGTGTTCGAGTCCAGGTCTGGTCGCTCAGATCATATAAGGAAGCCGTCCATTAGGCCGTTGGTTCAGATTGCCAATCTGTACCTGGGATCTTCCCTTCACCTGTAATTAGTCATACGTCGGTACATGACTAAAGTACAGCAGCTTCGATGGTTAACTTTAAAACAACAATATATTTAAGTTAGTGAAAGCTTAAGACCTCACTGATCAAAGTTTAGATACAGAAACACATTTTTAATAAAATAAACTCGTTAGGTGGCTGCTCGACAATTAAATTCTATTGCATATATGCGAAGCGTTTATTCACGTGATTTTCTGCATTGTATTATGTAGGAAAATATATGCTTTTCATTTTCTGATGTTTTATTTTTGCAGGCAAAATGACCAACATCAGTTTGGTACTAACTGTTATTGTCATGCTGTTCCTCGGAATTGCCGATTCGAATAGTTGTATTGTTGACAGTGCGAACATTCGGTGCGTTGAAACGCTTCCAGAGGTCATCCCTTCCTCCGTTGTTGGTGTTTCTGTTTTACAATTAAAAGGACAGCTTAGGGAAGAGGATTTTACTCATCACAGTTGGACACAAATCACGTATCTTGACATAAACTTGTATTACGCCACTGGGACTTTGTTAATACGCAACTTTACATTTGTCAATCTAACATCATTGAAACATTTCGGTCTTCATGGACGACGTTCTATATCCATTGAAAGATCGGCCTTCTTTGGTCTAGACCTTCACCATCTTGACCTATCTGGGTGTACAGCTCTTGCTGATAAAGACGTTATACAGGCTTTATTGCGAAAGAACGCAACGCGCAATTTAACGACATTGAATCTAGATTATGTTAACACAAGAGACGTTGAACAAATTTATTTAAATGCAGATTTTTTTTGAGGCAATACATTACAAAAACATGCTTACAAGCGTTTCTATGCATGGGACTAATCTAATATACGATGTAAAATATATGAATAAAACATATCTGTCGAACAGTATCAAATACTTAAATATTTCGTCTACATCTGCAATCATCCTTTCTAAAATAAAAATTCCCAATGGAGAGACTTATCGCCAATCGTTCCCATCCATAGAGGTTCTTGATATTTCTAACTTTGAAATGTTAAAGCATTTCAGTTCCGTTTTTATCGAAGATCAACATAGGAAAGAATGTGAATCACAAAAACAGTCTTTATTTGATGTCTTTATGAGAATAAGAAACATATATGCTAATGGTATACTATATGCTAGCACCACCATAAAAGACAGTAGTTTAAATATATCAAGATGTAAAATACTCATAGAAAGTATCCAGCTTCGAAATAATAAATTACGAGTCTTAGATGTACGTATAACAGCGCCAAACGAAAAACATCTCCTAGAGATAGATTTATCCTTTAATGAAATTGAATACATATCACCTGATCTTTTAAAAGAACAAACAAAGATAGAAAAAATAGATTTAGGGAATAATAGGCTATATAAAATGGAGAGGTCGGATATATTTTCTGACCTCTTTGCTACATTTACTAAACTGAAGGAACTACACTTAAACAAAAATCATTTAACGACGTTACCATATAACATTTTATTATACAATAAAAATCTTCGTGTTTTAGACTTATCAGGAAATACGTTTGAATCACTTTCCTTTAAAGTAGAACATTTGAGTGTACTTGAACTACTTGATTTAAGTAATAATGCAATCAAGACAATTAGTGGCCCAACAATGGATTTTATCAAAGGATTGTTAAAAGATGAATCATCACCGAATTCTTTTCACGTGAACTTCAAGGACAACACATTTGAGTGCTCTTGTGACAACGAACATTTTATTGAGTGGCTTCATAACGATGTCCAAGCACACACAGCTGATACATTTCAATGTTATATAGAGGGACATATCAAAGACATTGGTGAAAATATCGTATCAAAGACTAAGTTTCTCTGTTATAAGTTGATTGTTATTGTATCTTGCTTAGCAGTGCTATGTTTTATCTTTGTTATTGTTTTTCTTGTTTTATTTTTGAGACGTAGAAGAGAGCGCATTGAGAAGACAACGAGGTTTTTGAATGAGTTTAAAAACAAGAAACTAAACGATATCGAGTGGCTAGGAATGGTGTCCTATAGCAGTGAAGATGGAGATCTTGTTATTAAACACATCTATGATCCTTTACAGAACTGTTTGAAAACGATTTTGGACGTTCCTTTCAGTGTGATATGCAACAATGAAACAGACTTTCAGCCAGGTACAGATGTAGCGGCGGAGATTGTAAGGTGTGTCTCGGAATCTTGTGTCCTGATAGTCGCCGTGTCTGAAACTTATTGTAAGAAACATTGGTGCTCACGAGAAGTCGATGAGGCGTACAAGCAGGGAAAACCCATCATTCTTGTTTTCCTGGAACATGTCGATGAAGATAAGATGCCGCCGTTTCTGAGAAAGATATTCCAGCGGTATACTAGAGTGAAGTTGGTGAATATCAATGGAGAGTACAGACTGCATCCGGCGGTTGAGGATGTTAGCAAATCTATCATTCGTCTAGCGCTGCAAAGTTATGTGTCTGATTCGTGTTGTAAGATTTGTTGACGAAATCATTTGGGTTACTGAATTATATACAAAGCTCCTGTACCCAGGACGTTTGATGAATTATGCAAAAGTAATGATGAATATTTTCTTTGGAGATGTTTATTGTTATGTCTACGTCAGCTATTGTTTTGTGTAAATATTTCATTTAGAGCTTAATGATAAAAACTAATGCATTTTAAAAAAAATAATATTTTCCTGGTCCGGACTCAATGTTTTAAGGCGGGGTTATTGTCACAAGGTTATACTTATTTATTATTGTGCTTTGTTTATAGATTAGACTAAGAGAGAGCGTGCGTGCGTAAGGTCTGTGTACGAAAGAGATTGTAATGAGCCATGTTTCCTTTTACTTATTTTTATTTGCTTACATTACACCAGGCTTGTTAGTTTTATGCCGGACATACAAGCTCACTTGTCCCATAAGTAATCAGTATACAAACGGATAGTGCAGCATACGCTTTCCTTTCAATAAACAAATTCCTTCTCTGAGACACCTGGTCAAACAAGTCACTTTAGTAAGATTTGAGTTAATCACCTTAAGCTTTGATCCGTCGACGAGTGAATGTCAACACCAGACTAGTATATATAGTTGCAACAGAGGGTCACATCGTGATCTTTTTTGCATTAAATTGTTAAAACGGCGACGGATCTCTATTCTACGGGTATGTTAAGTTTAGGAATTTATTATTTTTACTTTGATCTTAATTTTAGAAGTATTTGGTAAATTATTGTTATGTCTGTAAATAATTAAGCAAAGTTTAAGTTGACTCAGAGTTAAGCGTTTGTGTTATTTAGACATTCAAGTTCTCACATGGCATAAGCGAGTGTTCTATTATTTCCTCGAGAGAGAGAGGCAGAGAGAGAGAGAGATTTATAATTAACATTTCTCCTCTTTCTTCTTCCATCTATCTGTATTTCTAAATTGATTATTTGTGTAATTGTTCATTATATTAAGTTTGCAAAGTCATGCTGTACTTCTATTCAAAATGTTATGTTAGGTTAAGGTACTAAGTAACGGAATAGTAGAGATTAGTATGTTGTTTCTCATATTCTTCCTTCTTTCTATCTTGCTGCTCTGGTTGAGTGAAATAGTGTGAGTGCGTACTTCGTCGTATTAGGTAATGATAGGTTATTGAATATGATCAATTTGTAAATACATAATTGTATAACACATCGTGATCTCTGTGCATTAAATGCTTAAAACGGCGACGGATCTCTGTTCTATAGTAGTCCCCTTAAGAACTAAAAGAACGACCAACCATTTCACATTATAAGGTGATGGTTAATCCTTATTTCATCCACACAATACTCCTTAAAGGCTCACACACCCACCCAACCCACTACCACCCGATTTTTTTTTAAATTTTTGAAAACATTATCCTCTACTCATACTCTATAAAATATGACCACTGGCTGCTAATAGCTGCATCATCTCTCTGTGTGAACCCTTAACCCTTTCCCTCATATAGGAAACTATGAAAAGACCTATGCGAACAACATAAAACCAGATCAGCCTGCGAGTAACTTGCAGGCTGATCAGGTTTTATGCTGTTCGCTGCTCCTCAGTGGTCTGGAAATGAGGATATTGTAATTAAATTTGGTAAGGTTTAACTGTGGTTTTCTGCAGATCAGGCTTAATGTGGTACCTATTGAGTGCGTCAAAATGAGTCTATATGAGGGAAAGGGTTAAGGAGTTTTGTGTGGATGAAATAAGGGTTAACCGTCACCTTACAGGTAAGCTTAGGTCAATCCTTCTAATATATTCCTGGTCCGGACTCATGCTTTGTTACTTTCTATAGAAATAAATATACAATCAATGATTCATGGTTCCTCTATTTTCTGAACCAAGAGATTAATTAACGTGTACAGTAGTCCATGTGTACTAGCCCAGTTCAAAGTTCATCATTTAAAGTTAACATTACTCACATATTTGTTGAACACTATTTACTTATTTAGTGAGGAATGCTCACCTACTTTGATGAGGATTATTCGCTAAATTGTGAACAAAAGTCACTCGAACAAGAGAGCGATGCTTACATAATTCAGTAAGGAATGCTAACCTTATTAGGTGAGTATTGCTCATTACTTCAAATCATAATTATCAGCTATTTGAGTAAGCAATGATCACCTAATTAAAAAAAATTCACAATTAAAAGGATGACGGAATTCATATTTACTATGCGCTTTATATAGATATACCAAAGACCTAATAATCTTAAGAGATCCGCAACTCTGATATAGGTAAAGAAGAAATCAAGAATGTACGTGTATTTGAACGCGAGATAACGCTAGATGTGTAAAATTGCTTATATCAATTATTAATATTCTGAGTTTTCTCTTCATCTTATTGTCGATTAAACATTACTTCTGACGAGTAATGCTGTATAACGTCATATATTCTTGTAAAGGAATTCTGATTGTATATACCTTGTATAACAAAACTGTGTTTTGTACAAATACTAGTAAAGAGACAATGATAGTACATATACCCTGTTTTTTTAAACAGCCCTTGTGTAAATAATGGAAAAGAGACACTGATTATAAATACACTGTATAACGACATGTTCTTTTTGTATACAGGTTTAATAAAAGAGCCCATGTATGGCGATATAGTGTTGGAGTGAACGTCCAGTCGACAGTATATTAGTCATTTGAAGACTATGTCTATTCGAGATATATATATTGCTGCCACACTGCAGTATCACGCCGTAGACTTACGGATTGATACCAGACCCATTCACATTATCCTGACACTGGACCGACCAGTCCTGGAGCTATCCTGTATATATAAGCTGAGCGCCAATTTGTGAGCTGCCAGCGCCATGTTATTGACCTTCGTATGTCGTGGTCGGGAATCGAACCCACGACCCCTCGCTCCCGAGGTGGACTAGTTAGTAACGTGACTCTGATTGCATACACCCGGTATGTATAATGTGAGAGAAAATATGTAAGCCACATTTTTGAGGTAGACACATTTGCGAGGGTCCAGCCAATCATTCTATTTCGCTATTGGTCGACGGATACGGCAGAAGTTATTTCGTCGTTGTTCGGAAAAGTTTACAGATAGAGCCGGATCAATAAAGAGTTATCGATGTTAACGAAACTGTTACCCGCGTACTGTTGGGTATACGATAAACTGTAACCTAAAACGGATATAATGCGTTATTGGTTGGACTTTAGGTCAGTGACTACTAAATCGGTCGGGGCTTCCTATTGGTCAAGCAAAACATCCGTAGCTAATGTTTGCATAATGAGATTTTCTGATTAGTTATTAATACGATAAAAATGTTAGTATTGTTTAATTTTCAAAATTAGAATATTCTTAACACTGAAAAACATAAATTATCTGCTTATCTGACATTGTGTGATTTTTGTGAGCGCAAAATGAGAATGTTTTATTTTTTGACATTTGGAGGGAAATTTAGGCCCGATATGGGGAAACCATGTTTGGCAGTCTGTAGCTCAAATTTTCGGTGGTCATGCCAAAGTTGCTGGAGCATTTGTCTCCCTTGAGCTGTATCATATACAGATCTGTTACTTTAAACAAACTGGGCACTAGCTGGACAACTTTAAATGCAGTAAAATAAGACTTAAGCTGCTAATATCATAATAGTTGGCATAAATCTGCATTAAAAGCTTGAAAAACAGTAAAAAAAATCCTTTTCACTGGATTGGTTTAGGCTTAAATCACTGTAAAATGGGATAAAATCAAATAAAATGCTTACTTTTGTAACAGACTGTGATAAAATAGATTGCAATATTATTTTTTACTTATTTCTGATGCAAGGCAAGTAATGAAAAATAGTTTACATAGTCTGCTTCTCATTAGGCTTTTTCTCAAAGACTTCTGTCCCTGTCGGCTTGCGGCTTCTCAGAAGTTTGTTGAATGAGCCTGTGTTGCCCGATTCGGCTTCATGCTGCAGTGCCAGTGGTTGAACCGGATCTTGGACTACCAGGTCTGCCTCTTTTGGTGATGGTCTGCAGTACTGCACACAAATATTGACCCCTTTTCAGACAGGGGTTTATTAAATTATTACACACCTTAATTTGGAAAAAAAATGTGTCCTTTTGTAATATCCAGCACAACGCTTTCTAGATCCTTTCAATTATTTTTTTTCATATTAAAACACCTCTTTACAGTACAAAATTTAACTGTGCTGTGGGTAACACAATGCTCTGGGGGAGACAGGATCTGTATTTCTTTGATTCCAGCATCACCACCCTCCTATCTGGCCTGGGAGGGAGGTCAATTCCTGTCTCTCAGTCATACCCATTACTTTTTATTAGTAATTTAGCTCTGGGTGTTGGTGTACAAAATCTTACAAGGCTTTATTTGCTGTGTATATGTAAAGCACATATAGTATTTACAGATAAAATAAAAAATAATAAATAATGTTGGTAAAATTTAATGAAAATTTGTGTTTTACATGCATTTGTGTAAGATTTTGTTGGGATGGAGCGGGGGATCTTTATTTTCAGGCTACATTGTCTAGTTGGCTGCATATTTTTATTTTCAGGTTTGAGTTTACAGTTACTGTATTGTATTGTATTGTATTGGGGTTTACCGTCGCTGCGATGGTATTTCAATCATATAACGACGTCCAGCTAATTACAGGTGAAGGAAGACCCCGAGTACACAGAGGTACCCGGGTAGAACCACCGACCTACCTACCGCAAGCCAGCTGGAAGGCTTCCTCACATGAAAAAATCCGAATTCCCTACCGGGATTCGAACCCACAGCGGTGAGGGGCTGAGAGATTTGTAGTCCACGATTGTAACCGCTCGGCCACGGCGGCCCCCGAGTTAACAGTTAGCATGTTACCTATGTGTTCTTTAATAAAGGTAGAGGAAAAAACAAAGGAGTTATTAACATTTGTCTGACTTAACAAATATCTGCTATTTGATGTATAAAATGACCATGAAAAGGGCACACTGAGTCAAACATAAGAATTCTGGAGCAAAAAATCAAAAAATATCAAAAACATGTTTTGTATGAAATGTATTTGGGATAAAGGGAAAAAAGTCTTTAACCCTTTCTCTCATAGAGGACACCATGAAAAGACCTATGCGAACAGCATAAAACCAGATCAGCCTGCGAGTAACTCGCAGGATGATCATGTTTTATGCTGTTCGCTGCTCCTCAGTGGTCTGGAAATGAGGATTTTATAATTAAATTTGGTAAGTTTTAACTGTGGTTTTCTGCAGATCAGGCTTTATGTGGTACCTACTGAGTGCGTCAAAATGAGTCTATATGAGGGAAAGGGTTAAGTCTGTCTTTATCATATTGGTTGCAGTACTGTGACAACTTATTTACCTTCAGACGATTCATTGTTTTGACAACTGACCTTTGCATTACCCGTAATTGTGTATCCTGTTTTTTTTGGATCAGGCTTTATGTGTTAA
>CM037789.1:61890031-61937512 GCA_021229015.1 Solen grandis | reverse complement strand
TCAAATACATGTATTTATTAAATAAACTTTAATTTGGATTCTTTTCGTGTGCACAAGAAGCAGAAAATAAAAACTTATTTATTGCCAGATATAGGAAAGACGTAACGATACTTTCAATAAAAAAAAAATGCAAGGATACAAGTAGGGAACGTTACTATAAGTAGAGAAATGTATATAGATTAACAGTTTTTTTGGGTTTTTTTTGGTTTGTTTGTTGGGTTTAACGTCCCACCGTAGATTAACAGAATCCTAACAATTTACGACAAGGTCTGGTACCGTAGAGTTTTATTACATGAGTTGACTGCCATGGAAAATGCGTTTAAGACTTTATTTTTGAGAAACAATAGACTAACAACGAGACTTTAGGGGTTATTTCCCTTATAGTCCTTTTTAAAAACAGCCATCATACGCATAAGTTTCAAAGCAACTCGTTCACAGATGGTCATTGACTACGAATCTGATTTTAGCTATATATGTGTGTATTACGTCTATCAACACCCATCAGTAAAAGCTATGTCACCCAATGCATCCATCCTTGATCGTAAAATATTTGGATGGTTTCCCCATCACAGTCAATACCGTCACAGATGATGTTGGAATTATATTTAGACTGATAAAACCTATGTTCAGATTCATTCGCTTTTCGCACATGCGCTTACTTTATAGGATAAAATTACGAAATTGCCACCCTGAACTGATAAAGACGCAATGTTGTGGAACATGTCATTTGGGAATATCGTACTCTATATTCAACCGATTTTGTCGGAGTAGCGTTTACGAAAATAACGTTTTCTTGTACAATGTGACCGACACTTTCCGACTTTATTTGTCAGGAAACAAAGAGATCACAAAAAAAAACAAAAAAAAAAAAAAAACAACGCGGAGAGTAGATTTTTTTTTTTTTAATTTCTACCGATCATCTGTAAACGAGCTGCTTTCCGATCATCTGTAAACGAGCTGCTTTCAATAGCAGCATTAAAATCTTTGAAAAGTACTGAACCCGGTGTGAATGTATAATATATTTATCTTCAAAATATATACATGTACTAGTGTAAGATGGATTGGTTGAACAGAGAGACTTAAGTGACTGAAACTTATATGCAATATTATATATACTGGTGCCACGTGGGTTAAGATGCAATTAACAAGATATGAATAAAAGAAATTCTTTCGATGACGATATCTTTGAACGACCTTCTTGTTTCCTCATGTTTTCTATACAAAGTTTCATACAGACCAAGACTGTCCCCTAGATTGCAAGTCTCGTATCATCCCGTAAAACTTCAGAGTCTTGCACATGCGCAGTAATGATTGTTTACAGTTGGACAACAAATATCTTGGATGAATATGGTAATACAACCATGTACAATTGTTACACTCTTGTATGTAATGTCACGTTTGATTAAATTGTCCCAGAACAATTATAAAATATCGGCCGGACACCGGTCCAACCTCGGCAAATTATGACTGATATACATGTACTTTTAATGCAGACTATGTTGGTCCGACATTGGTAAATGTTGCCAGTTATCTATAATATAGTCGATATCGGCTAAACATTGAATCGATGTCGGCAACTTTTGCCAATATTCTATCATTCAGCCGATATCGGCCCGATGTGAGCTTGGGTGTGTTATAAAATATATGTTCATTCTCAAAGTTAGAGAAGAGGTAACTTAAATTGGTTTAGAAAATATACAAGTAAGATACAGTGCATGAATCTATACCAGTACCATTTAACGACATACGTATGCCGCGTCCAGTGATCGAACCACAATCTCCCAATTCATTATGATCGAATATCCACGGCCGATCGAAAGATCATCTATAGGCCGTGGGATATTATAGCTGAATTTTGGTCGTTTTAGGATGTGTCAAATTATGCCATTTCATTGGTAGCATTAAACCAATCATTAAGGCAGTTTAATACAGCTGCAGGACACGTTTTTTATATTGTTTACATGACTTTCAAACCTCCTCGCCGAAGAGTGTTGAATCTATAATCGCGTTTTCATTGGTCGATCATTTAATCAATAACTTCTGTATAACGACAGTTGGCTTGTCTATCTTATGGAACGCCGGAACTTTTGACCATCTTTGTTCTAGCGGCTGCAACCGTTATTATGTTATGTACATTCTTTAATTATGTCATGTTTGTCCTTTACTTTATTGTGTCTGCTCTTTATTATGTTATATATAAAAACCTCCGTTATGTTATATACATTCTGTATTATGTTGTGTATATTTTACATTAAGTTATGTATACTCTTCATTATACCATGTACTTTTTTACTTTGTTATGTACATTCTTCATTATGTTATGAACATCATGATGTTAC
The DNA here is from genome assembly GCA_021229015.1 of Solen grandis. Lineage (NCBI taxonomy): Eukaryota > Metazoa > Mollusca > Bivalvia > Adapedonta > Solenidae > Solen > Solen grandis. Next base: position 61,935,173 of record CM037789.1, on the reverse strand, counting down.
GTATATTCTTTATTATGATGAGTACATATTTCATTATGTTAAGAATATTCTTCATCATTTTGTGTGCAACTTTTATTGTGTATGTGATATTTCTATTTCCGTTGAAAGTTCATTTCATTATATGTGGAAAGTGTTTTATGATGATGCGGACAACATAAACGAGTAGAAGTTTATATTGCACCGGTAAAAAAATGCGGCAAGCTACGTCAGAGTATACGTCATGCGATCAAATCGCGAGAGAAACGGGCCGTCTGCAGGGAACTTGATAGCGATGGCAGCAGAAATTTTAAAGCAAATCGGATTGTCGGAATTGATTGAAAATTGTGTTCAGCAGAAAGTTAAGGATTGTTTGTAAGAGCACAGGAACCTGATATTCAGTCAAAAAAAATAATCAAAGATTCGACCTCTTTATATATATATTAAGAGGTCGATTTTTTAAAAGGCCTTTTTTTTTCTTTCTTGTTTTTTTGACTGAATATCAGGTTCCTGTGGTAAGAGTAATGTAATTATGAAAAATTATGAAATTAGATATAATAATTTCAGTCTAATAAATAATATCGTTCTGAGTGATTCTATACATGTATTTGAATCAATATGCCATATACCCTTATTCAAAAACATTGTATTATAATTACTCTACGAGAGAGAGAGAGGGGGGGGGGGGGAAGAGTGAATCTTTAGAGAATAAATTATCATTATTGATAAGTTTCTTACTTTATCCCTATGATAGTATAATCAATATTCTGTGAACTTTATAATTTAATAAATCATTGAACCCGCGTCGGTGAATTTATGGAACGTCGGTTTTTTCCAAAAACTTTTTTAAAAACCACAGTTCTTACATATATTTTTATTATTGATAATGAAAGAGCATTGTTTCCCAATTCTAATTATGTCTTGTTTTTGGAAAACACATTTATATTAGCTGAAATATCGTGCGTTTTGTACATTGAAAATAACACATTTCCGACCGGAAACAGCTGATAAACGATCGGAAACCTCTAAAAATCGATCGATTATTACCTGTCGAGAAAAAACGGTAGGTAACAGCTAACCTCCTATCGGAAAATAACGATCGCTTTGTTTCTATCGGAAAATGCCAAACGTTCATATCCAGTCGAATAAAATCAAACATAAGACGGGTTTTATTTGGAAATTGCTTGATTTATTTGTAGTTAAAGGAAGAAACTAGTGTTTCAAAATTGCATGTTTGTTTACAAAATGCATTAACGGTACATCCGTTGTTTTAGACTAGTATAATATGGTGATCTTCAACGAACCATATCCCGAAACAGATACTGAATTTTTTATTGTTGCATCTTTGTAGCTGTATATATAATTTTAGTTAATCCAAGTTCTACATTTTGTATCAGACGGTAGTCTACAGTACGTTGATTTTTAGAATAAAAATTAAGTTTTGATACAAAATGCTTAAGATTAAATGTTTATGAAAAAATAACATTAGGTCTGGGTGTGTGGTGAGTTTATTATATATATAATAACAATAATGACATCAGGGTTAGAAATATGTGTCCAGCCTGACCAGGACGCAACCCGGGGCCATTTGCTTTCAGGGCAAATGCTCTACTGACTGAGCTGGACAGGTCACTTACACTTATTCCTCAATGTTTAGGGTAAACCTTATTGGCCATTACAATAACAATAATTGTAATTTATATATATATATATTATTTAAATGAAAAATTACCATTTAATTTTTGTTCTTTTCATATGATGCAAAAGTAGAGCATAAATGAATTATATTTTTAATATGGGACCTCCGTGCCCAAGACACTTTAACACTCACTCTGCCCCTCACTGCATGGGTTCGAATCCCGGCTGGGTCATTTGGATTTTCATGTGAGGAAGCCTTCCAGCTGGCTTGCAGTAGGTTGGTGGTTCTACCTGGATGATTCTACCTGGATGCCTCAGTGCATTCGGGGTCTTCCTCCACCTGCAATTAGCTGGACTTCGCTATATGACTGAAATACTGTCGCAGCTTGATGGTAAATTAAAAAATATATCTATTTATATTGGTTTGTTAAAAATGAATGTTTTCTGTGGCTTATTTTTTACAACTGCAGAGATTCAATCACGTAACTTCTTTCAATTGTGGGTTCGATTCCTTGCAGTGTCACTTTCTTCATCTAAGTAAGCCATCCAGCTCGCTTGTGGTAGGTTGGTGGTTCTGTCCGGGTGCCTATGTGTACTCATCCATGTTATTAGCTGGACATGGATCACTATATAACTGGAATACTCACAGTCGCAGTGACTGTAAACTCCAGTCAACACAATAATTAATATAACTTTCGATTTGTTTATACAAATTCCCCAGACTTTGGTTACCAAAAAAGACTGCAATATAATGAAAATAAAATAAGCACCAGAAAATTCTAAGTGTGCCTACTGTTGGTGCATGACTCAAACCAACGACTCCTGCTGTCCTGGAGTTCCAAAAATAAATATAACATTAACAGGACAGATATTCCTTTTCATACACACTACACTTCTCCCAAACCCACAACTGACGCCACCATGCTACTCTACCGCCTGGCCTAATTGGACAGATTTTCCTACCTACACAAACAATAAAAATCAAAATGAAATAAAAGTTTTAAATTTGTAATCAGGTGAGATAAATGTGTAACCAGTAATTTCCTGTACCCTTGCAATGCCAGTGCTCTATGAATTGAGCAATTGGACCATGTACACAAATCTCTAATAAGGAATACTTATAGACTGTTACATAATCCACAACCAATTTAGAATAACATGTAATCCCTGAATTCACAGGAAAAAGAACATACTATAATCCAAAGAGCAGTAATATACTGAAAAATAGGAAATGTAACAGCCCCACATTGTAACCAATCTAGAAAAATGTGCAAACAGACCAGGCCCTGTGTTCCCAAACATTAAAATGGTACTTAAACTTGTATGATTTTCATACTTATACTCAAACTACGCCCATTAGTTTCGAAGGGATTTAAGTATGTTACTCAAATTAAAGCCAGAGTTTGTACTTAAGTATTTTCGAGAACACGGGGCCAGGACTCTAACTCGAGAGCCCTCACTTACATGGCAAGTTCTCTACCAATGCATCTACATAACCACTTAAACCTTTCAACTTTAAGGCTACAAGTTAAGCTGTTACATTTCATAATGATTGAAGAAAATTTCTTGCAGCTTTAACAATTCACTTGCACTCAGGCACAGATAATTATGCATGTTGTCATTTTTGTTGAAAAACATAACATCCTGGAAACTCTAAAAAAAATCATGGCTCACTTGGACTCAAATTAAGAGCCTTTGGTACACTCTCAGTGCCAGAAATTTATTCAATGAGCTTTTGAGCTATCTTCCATCATTTGTTTCATCCATTTAAACTTGAACTTAATCCAACCTACTTGAACTTAATTCAACCTGATCAAATTGCACATATGCACCCCCAAAAAATTATATAAGTATATTCGAGTCAAACACAAACAATAGAGCCATTGGCTGTTATGCATATATATTTTTTATTTATTCAACGGATGTATTATAATGGTAGTTATCCTAACCAAACTGGGCATACATCATCATTATAATTATAACATTCTAGCTGTTTCTTATTATGCTAACCAACCTTCATGTGCATGTGTATTACATGTATATAGAAGCATTTTGATAATACATAATTATTTATCTAGATCAATTATTCATACCTATGATTAGTTCTAGTTGTTCCATTTTGAAAATATTTAATATCTCTGGTATAACTGAGGTGTAATTCTTCATTTTTTTCTTAAAATCCTTCTTAAAAATCCAAACCCTTATTTAAGAACACATTTTTCAAGTTTTAGGGAAATCATCCTTGTAAAATTTAGATTCATAATAACAGAAAATGATCCTTATAAATCATATAATTACACAGTTGAATCATTTTAGCGACCACCTGTATTAAGCGGTCAACCTATATACAGTGGTCAATTTTAATATTACCAAACTAGCATTTTGTTTTGTTTAACCTTCATTTATGCGGCCACCTCTGATAAGTAGTCCCTTTCTCTTATACTCTTGAATGACCACTTAAGACAGGTTTGACAGTATGTTAAGACATAATTTATTGAAATGTTTACATAATCAGCTGAATTGAAACCAGTTCCTTTGGCTGAGTGCATGGTTGGGGCTGTTCCAGCCAATCCATGGTTATAAAAGATTATTAACTCATTAATTAACAATAATGTTCTTTGGTTTAGTTTAAAACTGGTAGACCCACTGTTAGGGTAATATGATGATCAATAACTGAGATCTTATTATACCACATGTCTTGTACGTGTGATATCACAGTGATGCAGAACTATATACCTGCCTAATGTAAACAAAGACCCAAGATTACCAACATAATGTCAGTGTAAATCCATGTAAACATATAGACAAACAATTAGATCACATGTGACATATTGAAATGACTCTGGATGGACAATTTTGTGCATTGTGCAAATTTTGAATCTAACTAGCAATGGCAAATTGACAGGGGGACAGAGAACTCCATAAGTAAATGCCTCAATGTATTGAGGCTTTGGGTTCTTACTCTATTTCTCGGATTGAAAACACAGCCCTGAGAAGGGGGAGATAAGTCTGAGATTGTTCATCATCTATTTTAATAAGATCAAACTTGTTTATTTGTTTCACTATCAAAGCAAGAAAGAACTGAAGGCTGGGCTGCTTCTTATTTTTTATTTTTCATTCTGAAATGATTGGTGTAGCTGTAGCTCAGTTGGTACTGAGCATTTGCCCTTTAAGTAAAAGGTCTGAGGTCTTGTTGTTGTCTCAAACTCAAACATGTAAAATTTTAAAAAAGAACTGTCACAAAATGACCAAGTCATGCAAATTGAACTCATTACAACTTTTTACAGTAACAGTTTTCATATTTTAAGTACAATGTGCATATCCTTTAAGAACTGAAACAAAAGAATAGAAATAAAACTCCATAAATATACCAAACCATTTCAGCTTTTTATTATTCTATGTTCCAATGTTGATGATAATTCCTCTGCCTCTGTAATTTATACTCAAATATTTCACTACACTGGATTGTTGAAGCTGTTATTTACAATAAAATTACTTCCAAATAATTATCATTTTATTAATTCAGTACAATGTGTTATGAACTCATTATGGAAGAGAAAGATTGTTTTCTCTCAATATGACATCATGTGAGTACTCATCATAAGAGAGAGAGAGAGAGAGAGAGAGAGAATTTACTCATTATAAGAGAGAAGGGGGATGGAGAGAGTTTACTCATGACAGAGAGACTGAAAGGGGGGAGAGAGTTTACTCATGACAGAGATAAAAGGGCAGGGGAGTTTACTCATGGCAGAGGGAGAGAGAAGGGGGGGGGGGGGGGGGGGTGGAGAGAATTTACTCATGACAGAGAGAGAGAAAGAGGGGAGCATGAGAGTCATCTAAATCGAAATTTGGTAAAACTTGTAGACTAAAAAATGGAGAGTAAGATAAATAAATAAGTAGATGTAGATCTAAACAACTAAATTACAAAAGAAAAATAAATTACGATGAGAAAAAAAAAAAAATTTTCATAAAAAACAGGGGGAGCATTAAGTAACGTCTTGCGTATGAAAAATAACATCAGTTAAAGGTCTATTGAGAAAAAAAATCGATTGTTTTTCTCCGATCGGAGAAAAGCGATCGGGGAAAAACAATCGATTTTCCTACTTTATAGATACATTATTTTATATGCAACAAAACAGAGAAAGTGAGGAGAGAGAAGAGGAGAGGCAGTGAGATACATTAAAAAGTAAAAATAGGTTACTGTTTAAGTCAAAAATAAGAAAATGTTTAGTTATTTTCCGTTTAAAACCGTATGTTACTTCAGTATCGGTAGACGCTTTAAATATCTGTCTTTGTTTTACCCCGATTACACTATAATTAATCACACGAATAAATTCACGCAAATAACTTCACCATCGTCATCAAAATCAATAATTATTTTGCATTCTAAGTTCAGGTGATAACAATAAACAACCACCCAATGTTTCTGAAAAATAAAGAAGGTATCGAGAAAAAACGATCGTTTTTCTCCGGTCGGACTGTTGAAATTCGATCGGAAATTTCCGACAACGGACAGGTACCGATCGATCTTTTCGTTGTCGGAGCGAATTCCGATCGGAGATGTTGAGTTTTAAATCGCTGTATCTTTTTTATTTGTGGATTTTCTTGAAGATACTATTTTTGGAAACTGGAAACTATGTTCTTTCAGAATATATATGGGTTAATAGTGTATAGGCATTAGTGTCGCTTAAAGTTTATGGAAAAAACCGACGTTCCATAAATTCACCGACGCGGGTTATTGTGTAAACCTATCATGTATAGCTTTAAATAGAGAGAGAGAGAGCATATTAAATATATATTGTTGTCAGGGGCGTTGCTAGCAATACACATTAAGAGTAAAAAATCAAATATGTAACATTACAAAAACGATGAACGAAAGAAAATGTAGACGAGAGGTGTAAGATAACTTCAGCAATCACATCCTACACTCGAATATCACGATATTTACCTGAATTAAACTACGAAGCGGGTGACTGCTCATCACTGGGGAATGCATAAGAATTAATATTTAAAAGGCTTACTGAGTCATGACAAGATGCAAAAGCGGAATACACAAATAGGGAAAGTAAAGTTTGTTCGCGGATTGGCAAAACCTGTTAAAATTTTATAATTCAAATGAGGGACGTTTATATGATATGGATCTATAAATACATCCAGCGAGGCCGATCTTATTTGAGTAAACAAGATATCCGATCGACAGCTGGGTAAAATGCCTAAATTAAACACCCTGTACCCATAGGGGTCCCGCCGGCACCAGACCCCCAGCCAGAAAGTGCGTGCGTAGTAGTAATTTAGCTGTGCAACAAAAAGCCTGACATCGTACTTTAGTATTTTTCGAAAACTCGGGGCCATACCCTACCCAACGTTGCTTACAAAAAAAAAGGAAATGTCTGGCTGTCAGCAGCTGCCAGAATACTTGTTACCACCATCGCATGGAAATATCCGATAATTCCGAATGGTATGATGTTTCTCTGACGTTGTGTTGCACTCTCTTACACATCGGCTTACATTACATTCACCTCTGTGGTTGGCTCAGAAAGTAGTTTCAAATCTATGACGTCATCCAGACCGTTGTTCAGATATTTAATTTGAAGGACGACTAGATAGGCTCCTTAATGTATGGAATTATATTTTGACGTTACTATTCAAGTCCACCTCTACACGCATGCGCACAGAGATTGCTCGTATATACTAGGTTACCCATTAAACCAAGTGGTTTAACGAGTTAAACCGATCGAAAATTTTGAAAAATACTGCAATCTCATTGGTCAAAATATAATTTCATACATTAAGTATAGGTTAATGTTTGTTATCGAGGGTTTAACAAATTAAACTGCTCAACCTCGGCGCAGCCGAGCGAGCGGTTTAACTTGTTAAACCCTCGATAACAAACATTAACCTACTTTAATGTATGGAATTATATTTTGACCAATGGGATTGCAGTATTTTTCAAAATTTTCCATCGGTTTAACTTGTTAAACCGTTAGGTTTAATGGATAACCTAGTGTACGCGCTGAATTAACTGCACCTGTGGAAAACCTTTCTGCGCATGTGTGAAGAGGCGGGATAAGAGGCGTGGCCTATATTGGCAATGTTCCAACTATGATGAAATGCAATAAGAACAGCGTAGAAGTTCTACTTTTTTTATTTTAAATGAACTGTTTATAAACAATGAGAACTGAATGTCAAATAACATTAACATAAAAATCATAATATCATATCCAATATGATGAAGTCGTAAAACAAAAGGAAAAAAAAGAAAAAAAGCAAAGAAAAAAGCAAATGTCAAGTATTCCCCAACACACTAAAGCTTATACGTCATTAATGTATGGAATTATATTTTGACCGATGGGATTGCAAAATTTTCGTTCGGTTTAACTTCTTAAACCGCTAGGTATAATAGATAACCTAGCATACGTTTTGAATTAACTGCACATGTGATCAACCTTTGTGCGCATGCGTTTAAAGGTGGGATTAGTGGCGTGGCTATAAAATCAATATTCCGACTTTGATTAAATGCAGTAAAATGAAGCAACGAGAACTGATACGGATATAGAAAAGATTATTTATTGGGTATAGTATTTCAGTCATTTGGAGAAAATGTGTACTTGAGACAGATATAGTACTGCCACACTGCAGTATCACACAGTAGACATGTGGCATGATACAACACCCTGTCACATTATCCTGACACCGGACCAACTAGTCATACCAATACCATTATTACGACATTATACAGAAATCATAGTAGTGACATCTTGTGACTCGTAAAACATCATCAACAACAAATCGCAAATATAAGTTAATAGCATGAAGTATTCACTAGCTCAATCAGTGCTTATTTTTCCCGCCCGATCTGACTATCACAGTGCCAGGGTGCCAGAATAGCGTAGTGGTTACGCACTTCGCTTCTCACCAATGCATCCCGGGTTCGATTCCTGGTCACGTGAGGAGGTATCCGAATCGAACCCGGGACGCATTGGTGAGAAGCGAAGTGCGTAACCACTACGCTATCCAGGCACCCTGGCACTGTGATAGTCAGATCGGACGGGAAAAATAAGCACTGATTGAGCTAGTGAATACTTCACGCTATTCACTTATATTTGCGATTTGTTGTTGATGATGTTTTACAAGTCACAAGATGTCACTACTATGATTTCTGTAAAAGGTCGTAATAATGGTACTGGTATGACTAGTTGGTCCGGTGTCAGGATAATGTGACAGGGTGTTGTATCATGCCACATGTCTACTGTGTGATACTGCAGTGTGGCAGTACTATATCTGTCTCAAGTACACATTTTCTCCAAATGACTGAAATACTATTCCCAATAAATAATCTTTTCTATATTCTTATCAGTTCTCGTTGCTTCATTTTACTGCATTTAATCAAAGTCGGAATATTGATTTTATAGCCACGCCACTAATCCCACCTTTAAACGCATGCGCACAGAGGTTGATCACATGTGTAGTTAATTCAAAACGTATGCTAGGTTATCCAAAGCTTAAGCTTTAGTGTGTTGGGGAATACTCGACACTAGTCACTTGTATTTGCTTTTTTTTTGCTTTTTATTTTTACGACTTCATCATATTGGATATGATATTATGATTACTATGTAAATGTTATTTGACGTTCAGTTCTCATTGTTTATAAACAGTTCATTCAAAATAAAAAAGTAGAATTTCTACGTTTTTCACATTGCATTTCATCATAGTTGGAACATTGCCAATATAGGCCACGCCTCTTATCCCGCCTCTTCACACATGTGCAGAAAGGTTTTCCACAGGTGCAGTTAATTCAGCGCGTATACTAGGTTATCCATTAAACCTAACGGTTTAACAAGTTAAACCGATGGAAAATTTTGAAAAATACTGCAATCTCATTGGTCAAAATATAATTCCATACATTAAAGTAGGTTAATGTTTGTTATCGAGGGTTTAACAAGTTAAACCGCTCGCTCGGCTGCGCCGAGGTTGAGCAGTTTAATTTGTTAAACCCTCGATAACAAACATTAACCTATACTTAGAGTAAGATATCCGGCTGAATCTGTAAATATTTACATCTGCAGACGAGCGTTTGCGGATCGTTCCCATCTGCGAAACAAGGCAGAAAAATAGATCCCATAAAACCAATTACAATTGATATTTTCCACACGTTTTATGATGATTCAAAAAATATTTATTCATTGTTTCTATACCTTTGATCCGTAAAATTCGTAAAATACACTTCAATCCGCGTTAAATAATTGTTTTCCGTTTTGACAAGATTCTTGTCATTGAGCCCATTGCAGAGGAACGAACGACAACTCTGCTTGGAGATTGGTTGTGTTGCCGCATCTTTACCGGTGCAAAATGAACTTCTACTCGTTTATGTTGTCCGCATCTCCACATAACGAAATAAACTTTCGATAAAATATTACGAGCATTGTACGTAATGAAGCAGAAAGATCACGCAACACAATAAAAACTGCACACAACAAAAAATACATAATGAAGAATAACATAACATGTAGATAACTTAAATAATTAGATTGTAAATGTACACAATGTAATAAATATTGTATATACATAACTTAATGAAGAATGTCACAACATAATAAAGAATGTAAATAGCGTAATGAAGAATGTCACAATATAATAGATAATGTACACATCATAATGAAGAATGTCACAACATAATAGATAATGTACATAGCATAATGAAGAATGTAACATAATAGATAATGTACATAGCATAATGAAGAATGTACACAACATAATAGTTAATGTACATAGCATAATGAAGAATGTACACAACAAAATAAAGAATGTATATAGCATAATGAAGAATGTCACAACATAATATAGAGTATACTGAACATAATAAAGAATGTACACAATAACATAAATAATATGCTGTACATAATAAAGAATGAACATAACATAATAATGAAAGTACATGAAATAAAATAAAGTGTACATAACATAATAAAGAATGTACATAACATTACAAATATGGTCATTATAAGGAAGGTGAGGCGTTCCATACTATTTCCCCACGGCATGATGTCATGTAGTCAAACGGAATAAGTCAGCCGGGGGTATTCGACTATGCCAATTCATGTGAGGACGCTAAAATACGCGGAAACAGGGGCCATTTGAATGGTTTTTGAACAATTTAATACAAACCCTTGTATATTAAAACATTTCTTACCAACCCCATAAAACACATGTTTTAATTAATTTTAATTGACTTTTACATTCTTCAAAATGCTTTGTTTTCTTAAGCATACATTTTATTTATTAGTGTAACCTTTGAGAGAGAGAGAGAGTGGGGGATCGGTAAAGCATAAACGAAATGTTAATAAATCTCATTTACCTCTTTTTCCATTAACGTATACTTGTGTTTTCTTCCAGTTCTACTGCGCTCACGTGAGACACTGACGGTTACTTTGAAACTTCCCTTTCCAGTTATAAACCTTCTTAAACCCGGTAATTATTTGGATTTATTCAAGTTGTCACGAGGTAGTCCTGGGGAATTAGACACGGCGTGGGTAAGTATCATGTGCCTATGACATCACACAGGAACAATGTAACGAAAAAAGAAGGTGAACTGGTATTAAGCTGAGTTTTCGGCGAGACGCTTAACATCTTGCAACTACCTGCAGACACTATACAGACAGACGCTCTACTCATAAATAAAGACCAGCGATCTGATGAGAGACATACATATGTTTAGTTTTTGAAAGCAGCAATAAAATGAAGAGAAAACTCAGAATATTTATAATTGATATAAGCAATTTTACACATCTCGAGATATCTTGCGGTCAAATGATTGTACACGAAACTTAACTAGAGCTCTCTTGATTTGTTCTTTACCTATATCAGAGTTGCGAATCTCTGTAAGGTTATTGGGTCTTTGGTATTACTTAGTATAGTTTGACAAGAACAAGAAGAAGACTAAGTAAAATGAACAATAAAATGAATGCCATAAACCCGTTTAAGCGAGAAATGTTTTTTTCTTTCTAATTCAATGAGTATTGCTCACTCAAATAGCTGATCATTAATGCCCACCACATGTAAGGTTAACTGGATATCATGCTTTTTTCCAGATAATTGTGTGTATTGTTATCCACATAATTTATCTGACGAACTTGAAAAAACAAAAACAAAAAAACACGTTATATCAAATTATCTTAAGTGAATATATGACTGGCAGAAGTGGGCACTAAGAGGCAGTTTTGTCCTGTTAAGAAGAAGATAACAAGACAGTTATGTGGTAATTAGGTAATTTTTCAGAAAAGACATAGCTAAGTTGCTGTCCGTGAATTAGGTGAGTACTGTTACCCTACACCTGAAATTTTAATTATAAAAAATTAAGTCCAAGATGTTAAGAGCTCAAGAAGGCTGTGCATGAGAGCCCACGACCAGGATCACGCTTAAATTGAGACCTAAACTGTACTACAGTTTAAGTAGGTAAAGTTCGCCCTTAGCGATATGCACAGACGTCTCAATAATTCACAAATTACATGTCGTTTGTGTAATATCTTTGGCACGGGTTAAAAATGCATATATTTTTAGCTATTTTAGTTTTTTAATGATAATAATTTTATTTTATCATTTCGTTGATTTTTATAATACATATAGAATATGTTTTCATAATAAAAAATTAAAATATAGTAATAAGTAAACCAGTTATTCAAAAAGAGAGCTTATTTTGGTTTTATTACTTATTTAACGAAATCGAAATGTATATCAACTAGCCCAATGATAATGGCATAATCGTTGTCAATAGCACAGCAATAAGGCTCCAAGGAACCAAATTGCAATTTCACCGATGGGTTCGAGTCCTGTAATAAACAAAATAGAAATTAACAAAATGATTTGATGTAAACTTTAATTGTATTTTTAACTAAATTAAATTTAAAAAACTTAAACAAAATATTGTTGTTCTTGTTTTCAATGATTTTTTTTTCTCAAATCGTGTGACATTCCAATCGGTTAAAACTAATTAAATACATGTGGTTTCATTTATTTGTTTTCTCTTCGCGTAGTATCTCATTGTGTTAAAAAGGGGAAATACTTTGATGTTCTCAGATGAAATAAAATTCTATATGTACCCATGCTGAACATTGAAATAAGTAACGTTTAAGAGTATTAATTAAGAGGTGCTAATCGTAATTTAGCCGAATAACTCTTTTCAAAATACCAGGAGCCGAGGAGTCTAAGTTATGGGTTCAAGTACTGGTCGGGTCATTTTATATTTTCGCGTGTGTGTGTGTGCGTGTGTGTTAGAGAGAGAGAGAGAGAGAGAGAGAAGACGTGCACATGGTATTACACACGGGTAAGCCTACATATATATAGATAACTGCGAGAGAGAGAGAGAGGTTATTCCGAAAAAATGTAAAATAAGCACATATGTTGACACCTGTAATATTCTAGGTTTATATCGAATCCAAAGACTGGCCGGGATGTATAGCTTTATTTACAGTATCTCTATATGTGACTGCAATTATTCTGTCTCTAATAGAATATCACACACCTGCCTCTGATCAGCAGTAACCAGTGGGCCTTTGGGCATTGCCCACTACACCATCGTGTCAGATGGACCATTTATATATAAATACGTGATATAATATTACTTAACTTGAAGACTATGCGCGCACGTGCAACCTCCCCATAGCACACACACGTGATCAACATTGAAGATGATTATTAGTCGCCTATAGAAACCAGCGACTGTATTTGTTTCTGTTTAAAATAAGGTCTATGGTAGGAGAAGTCAGTGAAATGTAAAAATGTAAACTAATGGATAAGGCACAACATAGCATATTTCCTCCCCCCAAAAATGCTAAGTGTAACTACTATAATTGTTTTATGAAAATAATGTTTGCCTGTTAGTCCCTAACAAGCAAAATAAACATTTTTAAAAAATACGTTATTGACGGTTAAGAATGGATCCCTTTTGACAAGCCATTATTTAAAAGAAAAAACAAATAGCTGCTAAATCCATTTCCGTTGTAGACTAGTGCTGTGTTAATAAAATATAATTATAAAATAAAATAATGCAAAGAGTGTTGCACTTACAACCACGTATTTGAATTACAACATTATGATATAAATTTGCTAAATGATATTTATATATGTATTTTCTTACTTTCCGCAGCGTAATGTTCGATTATGTACAGTTAATTCGGGTCTCTTATTACTATATATGTAGAAACTTTGGCTATATATTTATAAACACACATTAGATCTACATTGAGTTTGCTAACTTTCATATGAAAAGCCGTATATGGAATGAAACAGAAGCGCATTGGATCCACGTCAAAACCATATAATATTAACTTATAATTCACTCAAACACTAAATCACTAATCATTGTTTTTACCGTTTTTAACCATGAGCGTCTGCCAGTATATTCAATATGTTGAATGTGGGCAGTAAACGGAAGAAGAAGATGCAAAATAACCACTGAAGTACTGTCAATTATATATCAAAGTCCAGATAATTTATGGAAACATAGTTGAGGGGAAATAACCTTGAAATATTTTATTCACATTTTAGAATGGAGTTGTCTATCTTTACACCATCTGACCAATCAAAATCCCTGTTATTTTCGAGCACCTGGCTTAGCAACCCAAGTAAACAACGAAAGGTGGATACATCTAATTTTTAAAAAATCATATTCACTAAGAATATACACGATGGATCAAACAAAAAGGCCACTTTTAATCCCACCTGCATTTGCAACATATGCTGAACAACATGGGATATTTGATATGTACAAGGTAAGACATGCACTAAGCTTATTGTAAGCAAAGTTGTTGTTTTTTCATCAGTTTTCGCGTAAGCGTTCGTTCGTCTATATATCATCATTTGTTGATCCAACTGTCAATAGATTGTCCTTTATTTTTATTATTGTAAGCACAACTGAAAGGAATATTTTGTATACTGATAACGTATGAAAGTCCAATTGTACTTCAGTTATTTTCACCACAAAAGAATGATCCTATAATTATGATCTGACATCTTAGGCAGAACTATCTTATATTTATTTATGGGGAGCAGTGGTCCAGTGGTAGGACACATACTTTGGGATAAAGAGGTCCTGGGTTCGAGTCTGACCAAAGCTGTTTTCCTTGAACAAGGAATTTACCCTGCATTTTTCACTTCACTCGGATGTCATTAATTAAATGGGAGTGTTTAATTCTGTGTTGCCATAATGTGGACTGCTATAACTGGAGTGAAATGCTCCCCAGGGATCAATAGATGGGTACTAAGAGCCTGATGATGAGGAGTAAAAGCTGAAAAGTACCACGGCATGAAACTTAACTAGGCTATGATTTAAATTTATGCCTTTACTTAATATATCAGTCACTCAGGAGAATCTCAGTTGTCAAATATGTTGCATTTATACTTTCAGAGACTACTTGAACAGGTCATTGTTAACAAGCCAGCAGATCCTGTGGCTTTTCTCATAGACCTTTTGAAAAGAGAAAATAATGATGGTTGGTATAAACTTGTTTTACAGTATTATATTGCATCAGTTGTTTTGAAACTGATTTTTAAGAAGTAAACATTTTATAATTCACTAGTTTACAGCATCACAGTTCTTTCAACTTAACTTAAGATTAAGATTAATATGTCTAAAGATGCATTAAATTGTGTTTGTTTTACATATTTGTGTGTGATTTTTCATTTCTGTATCAAATACAAGTTGATGAAATCATTTAAAAAAGTTTAAACATTTAAAAAAAATATTTTCAATTGATATACCTGGTTGTGGTTTTATATAAAATTTAAAAAAATCAAATAAAAGCATACATTTTTTATTACATTAGCAGGACTTTTTTTTCCTTCTTTATCAGAGGCTGTTCATAGGTACCTTTCCCTCTGAAAAATCTTTAAATTCATGTTGTTTTCCCCAAATTTTCATCTTATGCCTGGAACTTTTTTCCCCTAATGAAAAAAAAATGGTTTTATTTTCTCCATAAATGATATTAAGGCCCCTTCCCCAACATCTGAAAAAAAGGGTCTGATTAGAAACATATTTATCCCTACTCCACAATGTGAAATGGGAACTAGACAGGAATTAGGTGTGTTATTTCATCCTCTCATATTTTTTAGTTGAGTCGGTTATATAAGGAGGAGAATTCATCGCCTTCAGTGATAGCTCTAGATTTCACTAAAATAAGCAATATTCTTTAAATTAGAACTGCCAATTTGTAGCTTTATTTGTTTTCTATTATTCATTGAGTAAAGCCATTGTTATTTCTTTTACCCAGTACCACAAATTGTTATCCTTGGACCACCTGCATCAGGAAAGCGTACAATCTCCAAGATGGTGGCAAATAAGTTACGCACGGCCCATCTCACACCGGAAAACTTAATATCCGAGGCTGAAACTGACCTGAAGTCGGAGGCACAGGCATTCATCAAAAAGAACCAGGTATGACCTTGATTGATGTCAGCTATTCATATATCCTTTTTATCGTAACATCAATTACTGATACTTATATATTTTCTGTTTTTTGGGGTTTTTTTATATGAAGATGAGTTGTTCCAGTAATCTGTTTAATCTACTGGTATGTCAAAAAATCTTTTACTATTCAGTCAGCAGTATTATTTGTGTTATGATAAGAACTAAGCACTATTTATCAATAGGAATAAGGTAATGTTAATCAGGTAACAGCTGCCCTGTGAACTATGTCCACTTTACCTACCTAATACATGATAGTTTACTTAAAGTACATTTGTTATTATGCATGCATAAAACATACTTGTTTTCATATATATATATATATTATTGCATGTGTTTTAATGACATAGGTATTATTTTTAAACTCCAGTTACTACTTAATATCATATTAAATCTCAACATTCCAGCATCTGCGTAAAGTTAATTGATCTTTGAATATCAGTATTGTAATTTATTTTATTTTCCCAAATTTGAGACTTACTTTGGAACTAATGCTGGAAAGCTGAAAATCTCATAAAAAAGTCTAGACAATGACTTAAAGTGTAATGACTAGACTTGACTATTTGAGTTTACCGTCGCTTCGACAGTATTTCAGTCATATAGCGACGTCCAGCTAATTACTGGTGGAGGAAGACCCCGAATGCACGGAGGCATCTGGGTAGAACCACCAACCTACAGCACGCCGGCTGGAAGGCTTCTTAAGTGTAATGCAAACATAACCAAATTGGAAAGAAAAAATTAAAACAAATGGTGATGATATTAATATAAAAAAATGCTGACATTAATTATGTTCTATATGACCTTCAGACACTACCAACTACACTATGGGAGAAGATTATCAAGGAGAGGATGAAACTGTTTGACTGTGTGAAGAAGGGATGGGTGATGGAGGGATTCCCCCAGACCAGGGAACAGTCCCAGGCCCTCCAATCCATGGGAGTATACCCCAAGCATTGTGGTATGTCTCCTCAAATTTTCACTGTCTTCCCTTTATCCGGGCAATTTGTGACATAAAACAATTCCTTATAGCCATTAGCATCCACTGATTGCCTTGATATTAACCGTGATATATATTTTTACAATTTTTGCTACCTGTGGCTACCTAGTGCTTTGGTATCTGCCCTGGAATTGGGAGGTTGTGGGTTCAGTCCACATCCGCAATATACCAAAGTCATAAAATATAGTACTGGTATATAGCTCCCTTGCTTGGCGCTCAGCATAATTATAAGGGTAGTTCTGGAACAAGACTGGTCAGCCCGATTTTAGCATGGAAAGGGCCATTTAAGGTAGAGTACCTGTAATGGTTCTGCTACATTTTCGACCTCATGGCCTTTCACGGAGATAACCAAGGTTTCCTAATGTTTCATTAGGGTACCTTGGTTATCTTGGTAGACATTAAGTGGTCCAAGACAGAGCGGGACCATAACAGGGACTTTACCTTAAGGATGTCACATGATTTTCAGAGAAGCTACAGAAGTATACATTATAAAAATATATCATTCTGCCTGCAGAGTCTTATCTGTGAATGTTGCAAGATGACCTTGATTCACTTGATCCATCTTACTTTATTGACAGATATATTCTTTTTTTTATTTGTCAGTGATACTGGACTGCCCAGACACAGTGTTGATAGAGAGAGCCCAAGGGAAAAGAGTGGACCCTCAAAATGGAGGTGAGATTTCAGTTGTAATGGATAATGTTCACAAAACTTCTCAACTTAACAGTTATTTTTCCCTCCAGGAGCTGTTTTATCAGAATTTCCTCCATTTGCTCATACAATGTTGTAACTCAAATTCTGTACAGTTTGCACTGCAAAGAAAAAAACATAACAGGAGTGTAAAATTTTTTTTAGGTCACTCGTCCAGTAGGATAAGTTAGTGAAAAATTTACTTGTCCTTATACAAAGTTTGCTTGTTCTTACACGATTTTAATTTTGCTAACTTTTGCTTAACTTTTGCCTGTAAAGTTATCTCAAATTATACTAGTAAATGATAAGATAAAGAGCAGGAAACTGTTGTGTGTTTCTAATTTATAGAAATATTCACCTCTGAGGATTATTTACAATAAAGGTTTTAACTTCCACTTTTCCTCTGTCTTATTGTCATCTCCGCTGCCAAAAAGCATCTTTATTGACAGTTGTTTTGACATTTTTTGACAGGCGGAAACAAAACATATTTATATTCCGGACCGTGCCTCAAACTAACAAAAAATGCATCAAAAAAAAATGCAAAGAATATTGCGAACAAGTCTGTGCTTGCTGCTACAAACAGGAAAAGAACGACGCTATGTTGATATTTTTTCAAAATTAGCTCCCCTGAATAAGTAAAGCATTTTATGATCTCGACTTACGATCCTAACGATATGAAATTTGTTTATCTTACTGAAACATTTCTTTCTCAGCTGTAGAAAGTTGCTTGTCAAGTCATACACCATTTAGATTTTTGTAAATGACGGTATTATTCAAGTCATAAATTTGAACATGAATATTCATGAAGCAAAAAGTTGATTTATACCAGTTTTTTTTTTTTTTTAGCTCAGCTGCGCACATGTGCTCAGGATGAGATATTAGGATCGATGAATGTCTGCTGTCCGTCCATCATCGACAATTAGTTTGTTTGCACTCTAGCATTTTAATTTCTTAAGCAATCATCTTCAAACTTTATGACAATGTTTATTACCATAATATCTCGAACAAGTTTGATTATGGTTGATATCAGTCTATTAGGTCAGGAGCTATGCCCCTTTTAGTATTAAAAAATGCCAGATTTCAGTTTGTTTGCACGCTAGCATCTTCATTTCTTAAGCAATCATCTTCAAACTCTATGACAATGTTAAAAGCCATATTCTTTTGGCCAAGTCTAATATGGACAGGAGTAACGCCCCTTTCAATCTTAAAAAATGCCAGATTTCTCTTTGTTTGAACTCTAGCATCTTCAGATTATAAGTCTGGAGTTATTGCCCTTTTATTAATAAAAATGCAAGATTTCACTGTTGACACTCTAGCATCTTATTTCTGAAGCTGTCGTTTTGAAGTTTCACTGGCAATGTTTAAAGCTATAATCTCTCGGTCAAGTTGGACTTCAAATTTTAACTACAGGCCCTGTTTAGTAAGTGGAATTGAAATTATCTCAAGGATTATGTATTCAGAACAACTATGCTATAATTTAGTAACTTGTACATGCAATGAAGGAATATTTTCTTAGGTGAGCGTCTTTAGGGCCATCTTGGCCCTCTTGTTTTTTTTTCCTAAGTATTTTGAATGGGTCTTAATTATTACCATAACTAAGGGGAAAAAGTCAGTTTTTTCTTTATTTCTGGGAAAGAAAATTCCCAGGAAAGTTATCAATTCTAATAAGAAGATAAAAGGGGAAGACATCTATGAATGGCCCCTAAAAAAAAAAAGGCCTGTATGCATTCAATCAGTCTTTATAGTGGCCAGTTGAGAGGGCATCAACAGGTTGACACTTAGCTGCTAAATTGGATTAAAAATGTAATAGAATGTATTTTTCATATTCTTGAATTTGACATCTTAAAACACCATGTCATGCTTTGGCCTTTATCATAGGTTATACTGTACAGGGGTATACTTGGACAAATTTGAATTTGCCCAAATTGTGTTTCGAGCCAGAAGTAACTTGGAAAAGAGGGGATCTGTGCTGTTTTCATATTTATTCAGAAAATGTCAGATTAAAATTTTCAAGGGTCTTGAAATGATAAATGTCACACATGTATGATAAAAAATTAAAAAACCATGCCAAATGTCACATTGAAAAAAACAACAAAAAAACTCACTGGCAAGTACATGTAGTAAGACTTGTAGGCATAGTTTATTGTGTTACTTGCTGTAAGTAGAGGTGACACATCTATATAGGGATCACTTTTCCGTCGTCTGTCTGTCCGTCACATTTTTTCCGTCCCACTTCAGCAGGTGACACATGTGTTCCAAACAACGCTCTTCTTGAGAATACTGAAGAGGTATGGACAATTTTTTTCAGACATATACCACACAACGTTTGACTGGCCTCCAAACCCGGAAGTGCAGAACCGCCTACAGGAAGTAGAGGGATACACGGAAGATGACATGATCAACAAGCTCATCGTCTATCATCGGCATTTTGAGGGCATCGCAGACTGCTACCAGAAGTGCTCTAAGACCATTAATGCAGATCAGCCCAAAGCAGACGTCTTCTCTCAAGGTATAAGTGTTTAGATTTATCAGGTATTCTGGTTAAAAATTTAAGTTCATAATTTCATGCCATATGGAATTATCTCATGCCCGAGATCCTTTGTTCAAAATGTTTGTTGAACATAGCTTTTGCAAAAAAAAAAAAAAAATAAAAAAAAAAAAAAAATAAAAAAAAAATAAATAAATAATAAAATGGCTAAAGATGTAAATTTATATCAATCAGGGTTTGAATTTAGCCAGATTTTGCACTTGCTTTTTTTAGCAAGCAGTTATCTTTTTTTACTAGCTAAATGAAAAAATCAATTTGCAATTTCAAAGTTTCAAATTTTTTATTTGTAAATAGTCAAGTGTCAGTTTTAACACATAATGCAGAACTATGTACTATAGCATGCAGTGACAACAAGATGACCATATAATATTAGTTCTGGGCCCCATATGACAGAGAGGTGGGTATTTTCTATCCCTCTTCAGACATCATCCATCTTGTAACTGCAGGCTTTGAATCATAGTTCTTTAACTCAGCATTAGCTTCTTTATTTCCACTCGCAAAAAAAACAACAAGTACATGAAATTGTAACTCACATTTCTAAATTTTCACTTGCTTTTAGCGAGTATGCAAGCTTAAATTCAAACTTTGTCAATGATTTGATCTATTACAAACTTTAGACATGTGGCAGAAGTTTCCACATGGCTTTAATAACCAAACCTTGACAGCTGGACATAAAATCAAGCAAACAAGCATGTATACTACACCTGTATTTCTGTCTGCAGTATTTCAACTTGTTTATTCACTGTTGCAGTGTACACTTTCCTGAGCAGCCAGCCCAGGTCCAATGCCCCGCATACACCTCGCATCGTCTTGCTGGGACCCACCGGATCTGGCAAAGGACTACAGGCATCCCTGTTGGCCAACAAATACAACATTGTTAATGGTCAGTACAACTTTGTTAATGGTCAGTACAACATTGTTAATGGTCAGTACAACATTGTTAATGGTCAGTACAACATTGTTAATGGTCAGTACAACATTGTTAATGGTCAGTACAACTTTGTTAATGGTCAGTACAACTTTGTCCTCAATTGGCTAGTCTTAATCAACCAGAGTTAGGGCTCACATAAATATACTTTTAAGTATTTACTTTTGCTGTTTACCACCTTTTAATGGTTTCTACCTCAAAATGTTATTCAATTTTGATAAGTTAATTTTCACAATTGTGCTCTTTCATAACTGTTTACACATTTTAAAGGTGTGTCCACCCAAAAAATATTCAGTTTTCATTAGAAAAACATTTATGCTCTTTCTTTGAAATTTCCACTTTGTTTTGGCCTATCATTCTTTCAGTGAAATTAATAATTTCCAGAAAATTTAAAAATATATTCTTTTCTGTTGCTTAACGTTTTCAAGAAAAGGCCCTAAAAAGAGAAATGATAGGAGATATCTTTAATCCTTT
Organism: Solen grandis; assembly: GCA_021229015.1. Lineage (NCBI taxonomy): Eukaryota > Metazoa > Mollusca > Bivalvia > Adapedonta > Solenidae > Solen > Solen grandis. Next base: position 61,913,464 of record CM037789.1, on the reverse strand, counting down.
ACTTCATGAATATTCATGAACAAATTTATGACTCAATGAATATTAATCAACTGAACTTAAAATGGTATATGAAATCACAAATTTTTCTTTGCCACATGGACTGTGTAGAAACTGAGCTACAATATAGCCTGAGCAAACAAAGAAAACCCTAATCAGACAGCTCTGTTTGCGATTGTGTCAAAATGAGCCTGTATGAAGTAAAGGATTAATGAAATAGTGAAATACTTAAGGTAAAGTCCCTGTAATGGTTCCGCTACATTTCGAACCTCTTGGCCTTTCACGGGAATAACCAAGGTTTCCTAATGTTTCATAAGGGTACCTTGGTTATCTTGGTAGACGTTAAGTGGTCCAAGATGTAGCGGAACCATTACAGGGACTTTACCTTAAGTTTTATTTGTGTATTTAAGGTTTCAGGTACAGTAATTGTAATACTTCTGATTATGTAAATCATTTGTTTTACCAACGTCACATCCTGTCATGTGACTCATTGCTTAATCATAACACAAGGGTGCCATGGTGCAGTGGTAACATACCTGACTGTGGATGAAGAGGTTGTGGGTTTGAACCCTCTTTGGGGCAAGGATTTTCTATAACCTTCTATGCCAGCTGCAAAGCACTGGTCCAACACAGGAACCATCGAGAGAGATTAGTATAACTTGTAAAAGCTTGTTTCCTTAAATCAGTGTAAAATACAAAAAAACTTAAATCAACACATAATAGATGTTTATTACAGTGTCCTGTGGTCATTTGATGAAACAAGCAATTGCTGATGAGACAAGCTAGGTATGACAGCAAAGGCCTATATTGACAAAAACATGATGGGTAAGTTACTGTCTCTGTTAATCTTTTGCATTATCTTAAGATTCATTAGTCTACCAAGGGCATGTTGCATAGGCAAAACAGCCAACAAAACAGTCACATTTTTTATAGTAAAACCATTTGAGATGTTCCAGTTATGTAGCACACTCAAGTGCTTTCCTTTTTAAAATCAGCAAGTTTACTTTACTTAACTTTTTTTATTGGCCATGTATAGAGAATATATTCTTTCTTAAAATATCATCCATAGGTTTTTTCAATATTTCTCTCTATCCAATCTTATCTTGCGTTTGTCTTTTATGCACACACACTTATAATCCTTCTTCAGTATGAAAGGTGTTTTTCACCCAAACATTATGCACTAAAGGCCCATTTCCCACTGAAAGAAATTGGATAGAGAGTAAATAAGTACAGACAATGTTAGTAACTTTCAATTTTAACACTTTTGTGTCATACCCTGTATCAGGAATATCAATCATTTAACTGATGATTGTATATACCCTTTCAATGATACCTTCGTCATCATCTAATTATTTTTTTATTTTTCTTATAAAAATAATATAAGAATCAAGAATTATTATCTGGACCCCAGACTGGACTACCGTTATATTTGGTGATTGGCTTATTTCGTTCCAGTGCCAGATAATATTGTCCTGTCTATACTGACCAATCGCCTGGCGCAGCTGGATTGTGTCAGCCGTGGCTGGGTGCTCCATGGATATCCCCGATCTAGGGAGCAGGCAGAGACTTTAACAAAGGAAGGATTTGTCCCTAACAGGTAAATCCTTTAATGCAATTTTAAAGCTTATTACAGGTGGAGGACAAACTGCGTGTATGTTCTTGTGATGTTTATTCCAAAGATTTATCAATACAAAAGAATTATGAAACTGTCCAAAATAACGATTTTTCTCTTAAGAAAAAAACATCAACAGATGAACAGGATTGGAATGAGATTTTGCTAAGACACTTAACATCTTGATGACACTTGTAGACGATTTACAGTATCACTCATAAAAGAGATCTGTGATTGAATAAGAGACATATATGTTTGTTTGTTTTTTCAGTAATAAATTGTTTTATCAGTAATAAATTGAAGAGAAAACTTATTATTAGTATATTTTTAATTGATATAAGCAATATTACACATCTCGTGTTATCTTTCAGTCACATGAATGTACACGTAACTTAACGAGAGCTATGGTTGACTTCCTCTTTACCTATATCAGAGTTGCAAATCTTTGTTAGGTTATTATGTCTTTGTTTACACAGATGTATGTGTTAAAGTACTGATTGTTAATCTGTGATCGTCCCCTAGGGCAAGGGAGGTTGTGAGTTCGATCCCCAGCCGCAACATACCAAAGTCATAAAAAATGGTACTGGTATAGCTCCCTTGCTTGGCGGTCAGCATATAAGGGTTGATCCACTGGTAAGCCTGGTGTCAGGATAATGTGACTGGGTGTGGTATCATGCCACATGTCTACGGCATGATACTGCAGTATGGCGTCACTATACCTGTCACAAGTAGACATCGTCTCAAAATGACTGAAATACTGTTGGTGGGAACCCAGCAAACAAACACAAACAAGATAATTTGTGACTGTAAATATATCATCAAACATATAAAAGGTGCTTTAGTCCAGTGGTAACATAGATAAATGCAGAAATGAAGGTTTAGGGTTTGAGCCTCATTAGGAGCAAGAATCTGTCGTGATATTTTTATGTGCAAGGCACTGGTCTAACTCGGGAACTAATACTAAATTTCCTTTTTCTGCATTTCAGGGTATTTTTCCTGGACGTTCCCAACGACTCTGTGATGGAAAGACTTACTCTTCGTGCGACAGACCCAATCACTGGCGAACGCTACCATACGCTTTACAACCCTCCACAATCACAGGAAGTGAAGGACCGACTCAAACAGCAGCCTGCGGACATGGATGACACAGTGCGCGCCAGACTGGCCCAGTACCACACATATGTAGAGGAGATAGCAGATTTCTACACAGATGCTCAACACATCAATGCAGACCAGGATCCACATACCGTGTTCGAGTGTATCGAAAGTATGGTGGTTAGCCCACTGCCAAAACAGTTCCCATAGACATCCATACATGCATCAAGAAACATGATACAGACTTATCAACTTTGTGTTGGTGTTGACCTTTTGGGTACGAGATTCTGACTGCTGGTGACCAATATGAGCGAGACTCTTGACTGTGATAAATTTTACAATAATACTTGTTCCATAAATATATTTATTGCATTTTATTGATGGCTTATCTTTTATTTGATTCTTATTATGTGCTACCACATACTGTAAAATCATTTATTTTCGTTGACATTAAATTTCGTGGAATCTGGGATTAAATTAATTTCGTTGGGAACCATGTTCTAGAAAATAAAAGAAACAGATTTAATGGGGATAAAAATTCGTTGATAAAGTCATCAATGAAACCAACGGAAATCAGTTCCCCACGAAAATTAATGATTCTACAGCATAAAATGGATAGTTTGAGAAGAGTGTAAGTGAGGAAGCTACTGCTATCAAATGTTATCAGAGGTTTCATTTCCTCTATTGGATCACCTGGGAATATGTCTGAGGAGCAAAGATGCTGACAAAATAGTGCAAAACATTTATGGGCTCTGAAGATTTATGACCATAAATTCAAAATATTTTGAGAAATATCCCAAGAGAAATGTGATTCAGAGTTGAAATTTCACCAGAAAGGATATGCTAGCTGTCACGTTAGGATGAATTTATTTTTGTTCAGGACCTATAATGTGAAATTACATGTAAGTTGATGCAATGTATAGTGTCCTTGTTAACTTAAAAAAGCATTAGTGATTTCTGTTTTTGGTGAAATAAATTATATAAATTGATAAAAAATAGTTATATTTATACATGATTGTGATATTGTAACAATGATAAATAAAACTGATCATATTTCATTTATTGTTTACTTTTGGCGAGTTTTATCCCAAATTCATTGATTTTCTTTTCTTCTTAGTATATTGAATATTTTATAGGAACTAATAGTGCTTTTAAATATCAAAATAATAATTTAAAAAACAAATATGATGTGAATATGAAAGAACACCTTTCAAAGAAAAAAAATTATATGTACGACTGCATGAACTGTATTTGAATCAAAAAGAAAAATGTATCAATAAACATGTAAGTCTCAGATCGAGGCGGGTCCCAGGGACCCTTTTTCACTTAACTGTTAAAATATACTCATAAGCGTAAATTCAAAGATATTATAAAAAAAATTCCTCAGATTTTCCTCTTAACAAAAAGTGTTGTGTTTGTGTAATGGAATGGAATGGGTCAACTTTCTTCATGTGAAACATATATCACGGTACGTATATGTCACACGAGTGAAAAATTCGACCGAATATATCACACGTGTGATGTATTAGGTCGAAAATATCACGCAGATGAAACGAGTATGTCACATAATATGTGTTGTATACGTTTGACTTTAATTTTTATCAAAACGAATATCTTACATGCAGAAATGGGTGTAGAAAAATAAAAACTAATATATCACATAGTTTTGAAGAAAAAAAAAACCGTTTTATAACAGCCAGATTTTATCAATAATTATATATCTAATATATTTATAAATAGGGGGCTTCCGTGGCCGAGAGGGTAAACACTCACTCAGTCCCTTGCTGCTTGTGTTCGAGGCCCGGCGGGGTCATTCGGATTTTCATGTGAGGAAGCCTTCCAGTTGGCTTGCGGTAGGTCGGTGGTTCTACCCGGATGTCTCCGTGCATTCGGGGTCTTCCTCCACCTCTACTTAGTTCATTTGGACGACGCTATATGACTGAAATACTGTCGCAGCAACTGTAAACTAAAAAATCAATAAATCAAATCATATTTATAAATATTATTTATTTTTTTACTGTTAGAAAATGATTATGGTTTAGAGTTAGAAACTAGAGAAATTAAATAGATAAATCTCTCTCTCAACACACACACACTTTCTCTCTCTCTCTCTCTCTCTCTCTCTCTCTCTCTCTCATGTGTGTGCTTGTCTTCGAATCCGAGCATGTAAAGCCTCTGGGCTAATTCATCGCTATGGGTTCGAATCCCCGTAGGAAGCCCTCCTGCTGGCTTGTGGTGGAGCGGTGGTTCCACCAGGATGCTACTTTCCACCTGTAATTTAAATAGGAGTCGCTTTAAGACTGAAATACTCCGTGTGTGTGTGTGTGTGTGTGTGTGTGTTTCCATATACGAATCAATCTCCGCAGTGTGCATTTTGAAGTAAGTAGATAATAACCTTGAAATATTCAATGAATTAATAAGAATAATACTTTCCATACATGATATGTATTTAATATGATATGCATGCATGTATGTGTGTTTATTTTATTAATCATATTTCAATCTGCAATGACATGAGTTCGTATGTGCAATTTGATTATAGATGGTCGCTTTGTCTATGACTGAAATTAATTAAATCTTAGCTTTTGTTAAATAACAAAGACCAAGCGACTGTTTTGTGACTGCGACTCGTGAACGATTAAAAAAAAAACGAATTTATATTTAACTGAGGTGTCATGCCCCTATAATATCAACCGAATAATATATGCTGTTGCCAATCGTAACCTGATTACAAAATGAGAGTAACTGTGACCTTGACCACTGACCCTAAAATCAGTAGAGGTCAGCTATTTGTGATGACCAACATTCTTACCCTTTCTACTGCATATGATAGCTATATATAAAGACCTCCATATATATTTATAGGAAAAGGGTTTTTTTATGTTGAAAAAATGACCTCTGATTTTCTGACCATAAAATAAATGGAGGTTAACTATATGTGATAGCAAGCTTCACTGACATATATGAGGACACCGGGTCAAATTGTTATGGACGAACGGACCGACATGTGCAAATCAATTTACCCCCGTTCTTCGAAGAGGGGACAGGGAGGGGCCTAATGAGTTCATCGTTTAAATATACAAACACGCAGGCGCGAGATATGCATTCAGTAGTCATGTAGAAATAAATATGTCTGTCCATCCGTCTCTAATTGAGGGACTTAATTATTAATTCGAATAGAGACACCCGCGTATCAGTTATTCCAAGTAGCTCTATGTAGATTCTCTTTCTGGAATGAGTTTTATAAGAAAGAAATGTCGTTTTTACGATGTGACATATACGTTTCTGTGTTAGCTTCAAAAAATGACCAAAACGAATGTATCGCATTAGACAGATGTCATTTATTCGGTCTATGCATTGGGAAATCATTGCTGTCAATTGGGTTTGAACCCATAACGTTTAGACCTACAGGGCCTCGGCAATACTCGGTATTATTCGCCGATTTAAATTGACCAATCAGTGAGTAGGGGATAATCTTAAATGAATGTTTATTTATCAATGAACAATGTGTGAAATTATACATCAGCTGGTAGATAAAGTGTGCGGGAAGTACTCGTTGATTTATATATGTTTACATGTACATCTCGTTTCGGAGAGAAATGGTCATAAGTCAACATAACAGGGTTTCTTAATACTGTATGTATATATAGAGACACTGGCATATCATGCCAGTGTCTTTTTTTTTAAATACATTTAGTATTAAGAGACCCTGTATAAAACTATGCAATATATATTGGATTTTTATGATTGGATGGGGAAGACAATTTAAATCATTCTAAAATGTACTGTAGGAAGGCTCAGGAGGTAAAAATTGGCACACATAAGAGGGTTATCGAACTTCACATGATATTTGATTGTCACATATTTAAGTTAATATGTGGATTATCGTTATCGGATTATATCGATTTTAGGGGTTGGAGGGAGCGAATGCGGCTTTCGAAACCCCCTTTAAAATCCACCCATGTAAAACTGCCTTCTATAAATAGATTCTACACGTTGGTGAGTACAAGTGTAAGGAATCTTAATCCAACTAAATGGAAGACTGTTGTTGGGATTTTACACCAGTGAAACAGTGTGTTAGTCTCTCGTCTACTTTCAAATGATAGTTTATTTATGATCTTTGGAACATATGTTTTTGTTGACTGTTTGGTTTAACGTCCCACCCATAGTATTTCAGTCATGTGGAGATTATGTCTATACTTGAGACAGATACAGTGCTGCCACACTGTAATGTACCGCCGTAGACTTGTGGCATGAAGCCACACACAGTCATATTATCCTGACACCTGGCCAACCAATCCTGGAAATACCCTTATATGCTGGGCGTCTAGCAAGGGAGGTATGCCAGTACCATTTTTCACGATTTGGTATATCGCGGCCGGGGATCAAACACACGACCTCCTGCTCCCGAGGCGGACGTTCATACCTCTGCCACCGGAGACGGTGAATTTTTAGCTCACCTGAACACAATGTGTTCAAAGTGAGATTTTGTGATCATCCGTCCTCCGTCGTCGTCCGCCGTGTGTCGTCGACAATTTGCTTTACACGACATCTCCTCTGAAACCCCTGGACAGAATTTAATTAAACTTGGCAGGGATGATCCTTGGGTGAACCGTCGCAAAATTTAAAATAAAATAAACTTGATCCTTGTAGAACTTTTGTTGCCATGGCACCGGAAAGAAGACAATGAAGAAAAAAATTAAGAATCATCTCCTTCAAAATTAATGGCCAGATTTCGAAATATTTTGGAACAGATGTTCTTTGGTAACCTAATACCAAGACTGCTAAATTTATTTCGATCAGTAAAAAACATGGCCGCCAGGGACAGGGCTAATTTGCCTTATATGTATACTAGTATAGTGAAAACTTTAAACGACATCTCCTCTAAAACCACTGGACAGAATTTGATTAAACTTGGCAGGGATGAGCATTTGGTTAATCTTCACAAAAGTTGCTAAAATAAACTTGATCCTTGTCAGAACTCTGGGTGCCATGGCAACGGAAAGGAAAAAAATGAAAACTTTAAAATCATCTCCTTCAAAACTGCTTGCCAAATTTCAAAATGATTTGGTACAGATGTTCATTGTTTAAACCTGTACCAAGATTGCTAAACTTATTCCGATCCGTCAGCAAACAGGGTCCCCAGGAGCAGGGCTTATTTGCCTTATATGTATAAGAAGACAAAACGACAACTCCTCTGAAACCACTGGACAAAATCTGATTAATCTTTGCAGGGATATTCCTTGAAGAACCTCCGCAAAAGTTGCTAAAATCAACCTGTTCCATGTAGAACGCTGGTTGCCATGGCATTGGCAAGAAAAAACGAAAACTTTAAAAATCACCTCCTTCAAAACTACTTGCCAGATTTCAAAATGTTTTAGTACAGATGTTCCTTAGGTAACCCTGTACCAAGAATGCTAAATTATTTCAATCCGTAAAGGAACATGGCAGCCAAGGGTGGGGCTTATTTGCCTTAAAATGTATATAGTGAAAACTTCAGAGGACTTCTGCTCCAAAACTACTGGAAAGATTTCAAAATGTTTTGGCACAGATGTCCTTTTGGTAACCCTCTACCAAGACTGCTCCATTAGAGCAGTGGTACTCGGGTGACGATATAGGGCCATCATGGCCCTCTTGTATTGTTAAAAAAATATTTGAGATATACATTTACTTAAACACGGTTCAGATGGATATCACTAATTTTAATTTTGGTAAAAATTTGTGAATTTCTCATTAATTTTTCGTAGAATGTTATAGGTAACCCCAAATTTCAAGATTCTTAATTTTAAGACACGATAAACAGTATATTTACCAAAATTTTGGGGGTTCAAAAATCACATTTTAGTGTTTAAATGCAAATTTGGCTACATTTTCAATAAAAAAATGTTTTGGTTAAAAAAGCCTTCATATTAAAGGCTTGAATCTGAAAATATAAAGGAAATAGATCTATGCCCCTTATTTTGTTTTAAAAAAGAATCACACACACACACACACACACACAGAGCTTTTAGGTAGTTTTTGTATATATTTTGGTCCAGACATAAAAAGGGCGAATATTTTTGTTCGATGGGTAATTACCATGAGAGTTTAGCAGTATTTTTTCCTATCTTTTAGTTGTAGTATTGAGTACTTATGTGAAAAATTTTAGTGGAAAAAAAATGCAGAAACGTTCTTTAATTGGTAGAAATAAGACACAAATGAAATAAAGATGCATGTTTAATATACAGGAAATAGGCATTTGAAGGCAGTTTTCAGAAGAAAATAATAAGCATTGGTTACAACTTATTCTTAAAAGTATCGTAGGAAAAAAAAACATGATCTAGAAAAGGAGAAAACAGTTTGATATAACAAACTGTATAATAAAGTATATTAAAAAAAATAGAACGGAGAAATATACATGCTCGTATGTTGTGAGAAACAAAAAAAAGTATTTGATAAGTCATTCGGTAAAATAAAAGGCACTTTGGACAGGTAAGTCAAAATTTGAATAGAAACTGTTCAAGGGTTGACGCTAGTGCCATAAACCAGCATGTGGACAAATGCGTGAAGTGAAACAAACACTTCATCAACCGCCATTGGGATCTGTTCTGCAGCAAGGACAAATCCGTTAGTTGTGCCATACGCAGGTCGTAACTCATACGTGTAGCTCCATGGGACTCCTTGGTCGTAAAAATAATCATAGGCCCCGCCACTGGCCGCGTCTACAACACAGAAAAATACGTTCGGTTCATCAAGGATCTCTTTAAATTCCATGTACAGCCGAATCCGGTTTCCTAATAAAACACTTACGAATATTCTTTGCATTATTCGAAGTACTATTTTGGTCCCGATCTATTCCCGTCTAATGTTTATAATAAAAAACGCTATTCAAATATTTTTCTTTATTCGAGGCACCTCTTTGGTCCCGATCTTTGCCGTCTAGTTGCTGAACATATATACACTGGGTTTTTTCAAATTGTATTACTTGAGACCTGGCTCATTTTTTTTTATTTTTTTTAAATTATTATTTTTTTTGCCTGTAATAATTGATTCCCAAGATTTTCACACCTATTATTCCTTCGAAATCGCCGACAAAAAAATCGCCATTTTGAAAACAATGGTAGAGGTGGTAGACTGTATGAGATTAAGCTGTAAATTTCCTTAAATTGTTTTGCGAACATTTGCAGAATCATTCGTGCTGATAGCAATTTGAGAGGAAACGAGGCCCCGTGGAATTCCTGCCAGACCCAACGTACAGCACACATAGGCTTTATACTTATTTCTCGCAGGCCTTTAACTTATCAATAAGATTGCAAAACAGTCTTATTCTTTGAATGAAGCGAATATTCCAGAACAGTTATTACAGTGCCCCTTTTTTGCTTTGAGCTCCTTTAGTTGGTCCAGAAAAAGAGTCTCTATAGTGTTTGTTTGGAACAGCTAAGGGGTGTCACCAAAAAAAAAAAAAAAAAAAAAAAAAATAGGTTTAGCACCTTAATGGCTATATTCCATATCTTCCCACTAGATGGTATTACTTCTTTGAAACTTTGACACTTTGAAAAAATTAAAAATGACAATATTTCTACCGTGAGTTTTTTCAATTTTTATCTAATTTGGGGGAGATAATCTATATTTAAGTTAAAATTGAAGCATATGGGAAATGCACATTTTCTGTGAATATGAAAAACTGAATTTGATTAATAAATCTAAACTTTACCTTAGAAAAATTGAGAAAGTCATGCAGCAAAATTTCATAACATGTCAAATTGTCCCTAAGATTTCCATTACTTGACATTTTAAAAGCTTATATTGTGAAGTAATATGCATGACTTTGATAGAAATGATGGCTTTTAGGGTTCTAAGACCTTAAAGCGAAAAGACGGATGCATTGTCAATGCAGTATAGTAAGATTACATATATCTACTTACACAGGATGTCAGGGGGAGTGCCAGACAGGAAGTATGTCCCGTTTACTGTCTCCAGCTGTTTCATCATTTCTTCTGCCATATCGAACTAAAGTATATGATAGTGAATATAAATGTTGGTTATAGTGTAAGATAACATTCTATTTCACCAGAAGTCAGAGATTATTTTCATGCGTATAAATATATTTAAACACGAGTTATATATTATAAATCATGCGATGGACTCTATAGATGTTCTTTTTATGATAATCTAACATTCTCTCTCTCTCTCTCTCTCTCTCTCAATGTGAATAACACAAGATTTATTTTTCTGGCAAATTCCCACTTGTGAAATCCCCATTGACGCATTAATAACTAATATTTTTAAATGAAATGTGTTTGGGTTTCTTAGAAAAATTAGAATGAGCAAAATGAAGTATTAAATAAAAGCTAAGTATGACTGATAATCATACTGACCAGCTCCTGGTATCGGTCGGGTTTTGTAGATGTGTAGCCGTACGGTACCAACATGTACTGTGCGTAACAGTGAATGGAGAAAAATGCCGTGACGTCATCTATCCCAGAAGTCGCAACGGCATCCCTTAACGCCGTTGTCTCGATGGCGGAAAATGCCGCGGTACCACCGTAAGTATCGGAAAAACAAAGTGTGGACGTCCCAGCGGCTAGAAATGATAAAAAAACTAACTCAGTTCAAACAGGACTGAAAAAATGAAATACAATAGATATGAAGATTTACCAGAGGGAAATAATTCAATAATCCATTTTACTTGAGTACTGATCCGTAAAGGGCCAGCCAAACATTTCAATGTGAAGCTATATCAGTGCCAGAGAATTTACTATTGACAGAAATTGTTGGCAAAAACCAATGAGCGGTAGCCAAAAAGCTCTGCATGATTACGTACTGATGTGAGCAAAAAATAACAATTTTGGTAAAAAAGAAGAGTCAGACAAATACGATAAATGAATACAGAAAAAGAAACCTCAACAGTAAAGACATAACGAAGTTTCCTTAAACATTATATAATTTTACCCAAAATAGAAAAAAAATACGCCAATGTCGAAAAAATAAAACAAACATGAATACAAAATTGATTTGTTGTTATTAAAATATTTTACATGTCGCCCATTTTAGTTCCCGTGTTTATGCATCGATCGCTGAAATTTAAGTATACCAAAGAACTTTGAAACTCAGATAATATATAATAGATAATGTAAATTAAGGATGGAGCCTTACATCCCCAAGCGATACCCCAGTTCCGGTTAAGGTCCACGCCTGTGCCAAAACCGCTACAAGGTTGGCGGTTCTTCCTCCACTGTCTGTCATTGGTCTGACATGTAAATAAAACAAAATGAGATATAACATATCATCATCATCATCATCATCATCATCTTCTTCTTCTTCTTCTTCTTCTTCTTCTTCTTCTCTTCTTCTTCTTCTTCTTCTTCTTCTTCATTAGCATATTTATCGTCATTTATCCTCGTCGCTGTCACTGTTGTTAAGGTAATCTATCCATCATTAAATTGTAAGCATGGTCAATCAAGAGATCGTAGGAATTGTATAGTAAGTGCAAGGCTTTAAAGACTTGAGCAAAAGAGCCAATAATTCCAGGCCAAGGAAAGTTTGCATCTACATTAAACTATTTTGAAGCATTTGAAGGATCATGATTATAATTCAATGATGGATCACCTTAAAATAAGTATGCTACATTGCTTGTGTCACATCAAAGAGTGAATCTATAACTGTAGAAATTTTAGAAAACAATACGTCAGCTTTTTCTATGAAATTTATTGAAGAGCTAAATATATACAGTCAAACCTGTCTAAAGCGGTCATTCATTGGAACCCGATAAAATGACCGCTTAACAAAGGTGGTCTCTAAATAAAGGTCAAATATATAACACAAGGCAAGTTTGGTAATACTAAAACTGACTGCTAAATGAAGGTTGACCGCAAAATACATGTGGTCGCTAGTACAGTTTCATCTGTCACAATGTATTGACTATTTCTGTAGATTCCGTCTATAGATATATTTAATATCAATCAGCTATTGTCAGATGGCACACGGCTGTTAATAACGCTTCTCTTCATACAGCATTCATGAATAGGGAGTGACGAAAAGAATAGACCGTGGGTGTCTGATGATGTAGATAAAAATGGTAATTCTAAACAGATCACAGTCTGTAGCTTACTTGACACTTCGAAACATACTGACACTTTCGCTGATATAACACTCGGTAATCTCCTTTACTGTACGACAAGATAATGGCCGAGAGGTTCCGATTACAGAGATGCATGATGGGATGCATGACTTACCCACGAGTAGACGTATCCATCTGGGTTATGGACAGGTACAATGTACCAGTCGTAGTTTTCCAACATGAGATCTGTCATGTTGTCCGCGTTATGGGCGAGCTGAAATATTAAAGACTTTTGTTAACCTTATTGTTAACTGCATCAGAATTAAAGTATTAACCAACGAATGGCTCATTCCGTTACTCTCAAAATTTCGCCTTATTTCGGATTTTGAATTAACACTTGCCCGTTATCGATCAATTGAGAAGCAGTGTATCCATTCATTGCTCTAGGTTAGGACCAATGTAAACTATCATCCTATCTTCGTGTGTGGATCGATACCATGTAACAATTTTAAAATAAGCAATTTTCTGAATTTCAATTATAGTCCTGAGAATTTATGAAGTGGTCAAGATGTGTTCATATCAGCAAATTTACCGATCTAGATTCTACAATTTCGACTGAAAAGTTTTTGTTTGAGCAGCATTTTGATTGGTCAGTTAAGTACTAAACCTTATATGACCTCAGTGATCGAGAGGGTAAAGTCGCTGACTTTAACACTCACTCAGCCCCTGACCGCGTGGGTTCGAATCCCGACAGGGTCATTCGGATTTTCATTTTAGGAAGCATTCCAGCTGGATAGCGGTAGGTCGGTAGTTCTACTTCTTCCACCTTTAATAAGCTAGACGTCGCTACATGACGGTAAACTCAGACAGTCAAGTCTAAACAATATCTTTAAAACGAGGAAACGCTAGCAATTTGTTTAATGGCTAACAGGTATGGTGAAACGTAATAGGCGGTTTTTGGTATTCGACGATGTAGCAGGGTCAATCATTAATTCAATAAAGTTTAAAATGTGCAAACGGTAAACCTATATAGTCTAATCTAGTACTTTTTTCATTAATATTCTACTCTATGGCTTACCATGATGATTGGCGTCTAAAATGTATTTTTTTTTTTTTTACTATAATGCTGGCATTTCCTCTATGTTGACTTCACACACGTTCTTTAGATACGTACTGCAGTCAAGACTAATTTCCCCGAAATAAAGATATTCTTTGTCTCCATTAATCTTGAAACAGAATGCTAGATCTCTTTCTGTATATTGAAATGAGAAACAGAATTCATCGATCCATATACGAATTGGGGTGAATAGAGTCTTTCTTCTAAAATGCGTATAATTGTGTACTTTTTTTTCAAGGCGCGAAGTACGTGTCCAACAAGGCACAGATGCAAGGGAATAATGTAACATTAAGATTCAAACTTACCCTATAGATAAGATCTAGCCCGGAAGAGACGCTGATATGCTCTCGCGCATGCGTTCCGGTTTCTATCCATATCTGCTGCTTCGGTTCGGTCATGTTCTTTGCAATCTAAGAGTAATTGTATTTAAACACAACTAATGATTAAACACAGGCACATATTTATTGTTCTAGTACCAATGATTAAAACGATAAAAAGCTTAAAACTTAAACTTATAATTCAAGGAGGTCATAATTTGTCGAATGTGTAGACAGGAAATGTCGTCACCGGAAGTGCCACATGCACATAAACAAATCAACCTTGACATCGTACAAGCTACAGCTTGCCTTGAAATATGTATAGGTTAATGTTTGTTAGCGAGAGTTTAACAAATTAAACCGCTCAAGCTCGGCGCAGCCGAGCGAGCGGTTTAACTTGTTAAACCCTCGCTAACAAACATTAACCTACTTAATGTATGGAATTATGTTTTGACGATACTGTCCTAGTCCCCGCCCATAAATGCCCGCCTTTGACGAACCAACCAATCAAATATGCTTCTAGATTACTCATGCAAATTTAATTTCAAATGTGGCTCGTGTCTAAAAATAGACATGATGCAAGCTCATAACGATATGGAAGCGACAATTGCCATATGTTAACACAAGTTTTGATCTCTTAGAGGGATATTGAATTATTGAATTACTAGATGGTTTAAATGTTAAAAACCTAAAACTGAAGTAGCGCCTGCTACAAAAACGTCTACCGAGATAAAGACACCAACCACAAGTGTCGAAAATACAAGATGCTAAAGTTCCAAACTGAAAAAAAATGTGATAGTCATAACTCTAAACTTCATTTTTTTACATCGATTACGAACAAGTTCTACAATTTATATTAATCATCCTGGGGGCTCTGGTGGCGGCGTATGCGGTTATTATTGTGGGAGGAAACCGAAGAACTCGGACAAAACCCTCGTGCCTGGACGGGCGACCACTGTACCCCCTCACGTACGTGACCAGGAATCGAACCTGGGACGCATTGGTGCGTAACCACTACGCTATCCTGGCACCCTGGCACTGTGATAGTCAGATCGGACGGGAAAATAAGCAATGAATGAGCGAGTGAATACTTCATGCTATTCACTTATATTTGCGATTTGTTGTTGTTGATGTTTTACGAGTCACAAGATGTCACTACTATGATTTTTGTAAAAGGTCGTAAAAAAAACTGGTATGACTAGCTGGTCCGGTGTCAGGATAATGTGACAGGGTGTCGTATCATGCCACATGTCTACGGTGTGATACTGCAGTGTGGCAGTACTATATCTGTCTCAAGTACACATTTTCCCCAAATGACTGAAATACTATTCCAAAAAAATAATCTTTTCTATATTCGCATCAGTTCTCGATGCTTCATTGTACTGCATTTAATCAAAGTCGGAATATTGATTTTATAGCCATGCACGCCACTAATCCCACCTTTAAACGCATACGCACAGAGGTTGATCACATGTGCAGTTAATTCAAAACGTATGCTAGGTTATCCATTATACCTAGCGGTTTAAGAAGTTAAACCGAACGAACATTTTGAAAAATACTGCAATCCCATCGGTCAAAATATAATTCCATACATTAATGAAGTATAAGCTTTAGTGTGTTGAGGAATACTTGACACTAGTCACTTGTATTTGCTTTTTTTTTTGTTGCTTTTTTTCACTTGGATATGATATTATGTTTACTATGTAAATGTTATTTGACATTCAGTTCTCATTGTTTAATAAACAGTTCATTCAAAATAAAAAAAAGTAGAACATCTACGCTGTTTTCATTGCATTTCATCATAGTTGGAACTTTGCCAATATAGGCCACGCCTCTAATCCCGCCTCTTCACACATGCGCAGAAAGGTTTTCAACAGGTGCAGTTAATTCAGCGCGTACAGTAGGTTATCCATTAAACCTAACGGTTTAACAAGTTAAACCGATGGAAAATTTTGAATAATACTGCAATCTCATTGGTCAAAATATAATTCCATACCTTAAGTTAGGTTTGACTTTAACTAAGTCTGTATGACCATCTAGGACTTATGATCTGTCTTAACCAGAAATGACCTCGAATTGAATGAAATACTGTCGGAGTGACGTTTAACACAGCTAACAAACAAACAGAAGTGAGCATCGTCCAAACCAACGGTAGATATTCCAGTATGACGACTGTATATAATGTGGTATTTTTTGAAATGTCAAAACTTTTCATGAATATTATTCATCTACTTGCCAACCAATGCAACTACAACGCCTAGTATTTAGAATTCTCTTCATTGAAGTCACAAAAGTAAAAACATTAATTATACTCATTGTTCCCGCAAAATGAGTCGCTAAGCTTAGACGAGGAGCGAGACGTCACTTCGCAGTACGGAATGCGGCTAGTGCCATTTTGAGTGTCGTGTGTCGATGTATGAAGATGACGCACGCCTATTGTAAACGACGCACGATAATTTGAAATGACATACGACAATGCGACACGACAATCGACATAGTAGCGCGCAATGTCGCGTTGACTCGCCATAATTCTTTTCACGAAATATCGCAATAAATATGGAGTGTCATTTCAAAATGTCGTGCGTCGCGTCGCATTGTCGTTTACAATTGTCGTGCATCGTATTGAAATTGTCGTGCGTCGTCTTTTACAGCGACACACGACAACCAAAATGGCACTAACCGGATTCCGTATCGCTAAGATAGTAAAACCAATCTCCGTGTGTTTAATTTTAAACTTTATTTGTTTTACATCGATTATATTAATTACTCTCGATGGCTCTGGGGGCGGCGTTTGTGGTCATTATTGTGCGAGGAAACCGGAAAGCCCGTAGAAAATCCACGTTTCTGGACGGGCGACCCCTGTAACCCTCACATACGAGACCAGAAGTCGAACCCGGGACGAATTGGTGAAAAGCGAGACGCGTTACCGCCCTTGTGTGTGTGTGTGTTTTCAATTATTTGCATTTCATGAGCAAGATTAGTGTGAGGTATACATACCTTTACTTGATAAATAGATCTATCCTTCGTAAGTGGTTCCAATGACCGAGACTGAAACATTGTCTGGGAACGTAGTCTCGATATCGTTGAGAAAGGTTTCAATCTGAAAAAAAAAATCGTAAATGTGAAAATATTTACCCGCTTAATGAGTCACATATCCAGGATCAAGCCGATACAAGCGCCAAGACTCTGAAGCAATTGTAGCAATCAATAAGGCAGAAAGAAAGCTGTTTGTAATCACTAACATCGACAAAAAAAAATAGGGTCGGTACGTCAGCAAATCTTTTTTTTAACTCTTTTTCTTTTCTTTTTTCCTTTTTGTTTTGTGACGATAAATAGCGTTTTGCAATTATTATAACCCGTATGCTAGAAGAAAGGTTAGGTTTTGTAAAAAAAATAGATAAATAAAATAATAAAAAAATAGGGTCGGTCAGGATAGTGGAAATATGATTTTTTATTACGCCTTATGACAATGCTATCATTAGCTTTTTAAAACTTTCAGTACCATCTAAAACAACTTAAGATAATACTGCTTAAATACGCTTTTTTTTCAACGGGGTCACCGTGGCTGAGTGGTTATGTTTCACTTAACCCTGCACAACTGTGGGTTTGAGTCATGTCCGGTCATTTTTTTTTTTCTATTTTTTTTTTTTTTATTTGTGTGTGTGTATGTAAGATTATGTTATCACCCTGTTATCAGTGGGCGTCGCAATATGTATATCACACTGTTGGCGGAGACGATAAAATATACAACAACAACAACAACACATCATCAAGGACAACCATCCTAATATTACAACAAATTATTTCCCCGTTCCCTATACTATCATGGCTACTTCTTTCAGTTATAGATCTAAAATTGCAAATTCTGAATCGCCAGGCATCAATAATCTAGCAATACGCTATTACTACTACTACTGCTACTACTACCGCTGCTACTGCTACTTCACTTTAATCTGATATTTTAGGTAAAATGAAAACTTTTACAGACTTCACAGAGTTTATGGAATGTTAACAATTAAAAATGAACAAAAAACTTTTACCTGACCGAAGTCGCAATAGGTCTGCCGATGGTCACAAGACGACCTGGCGGCCGGGCTCTGACGACTCCGAAATGCTGTTATGCTGTTGAATTCCTCATCGAACAATCTAAAATGACATCAAGCTGCTCGTATGTTTCATTTTTCATTTTCGTGTAGAAACTTGCCATGTAATACTATGATATAGGCCACAGATAAAAGCACACACACACACACACACACACACACACACACACACACACACTTTGCATGTAATATTCTCTTGGGATATCCCGGTTTATAGCGACCTCATCAGGAGCGAGGCCATGAGTACGGTCCACGACCGCAACATACCAAATCGTTTTAAGGGTACTGGTAGCTCCTTTCTTGGCGCTCAGCATATGTACAGGGTAGTTCAAGGACAGGTTGGTCCTGTATCAGGATAATGTGACTGGGTGTGGTATCATACCACTTTGCTACTATTACGGCGTGATACTGTAGTGTGGCAGCAATACATTAGTCTGAAATAGTCAAAGCCTTTAATCTCAGAAATACTATTAGAAGGTCTTCAAATCTAACAACAAACTTACTCCTGTACATTGCTTCTCAGTATGGAGAAGGCAATACCGGCCTGCTGAAGAACATTGCGAATGTTGTTGTACTCTCTTGGAGAAACCAGGATGTCAGTAGGGGCGTGTTTCGTGGGCTCGGACCAGAAGTCGAGCTGTAAAGAAATCATTATCATCATCTTCTTCTTCAGCAACAGCAGCAGCAGCAGCAGCAGCAGCAGCAGCAAGAACAGCAATTTAAAAAGTGTCACATACTTGGTAGTTGTAGTTTTTTTATATAGTAGAAAAAAATGTCCGTCTGTCTGGCTATTCGTCCAAATGTCTATCCGTTGGCACGTCTCTTTTTCTCGATCTGGCATCGACAATTGAAGCTCTTATTTACCATAAAGTTAACTTTTCCGGCAAATTGTACACATAAACATTTATCCAGTGCCATTAAATCAAAAACACATAAAACTGGAGTTCAAGGTCACAAACATTCTATATACATGTACCCTATGTTCGTATGTCTCTAACAATTAAACGCTTATACTTCAATATATTCTTGGGATATGCCGTAATCTAGCCAATTGGTAATGCCATCAAAATACCAAAGCTCCGTGATTCCCCCTATATGTTATGTTCAAATAATTAAAATAAAAAAAAAATGAATTTGCATTCTGTAGTCAAATTGATTTGCACTTGTTTAAGGACTAACACTGATTTCGGATGAATTCAAACGATACTGACCGCAGTGGTCAAGCTGAAAATACCACGAACAATGATACAGTAGACTATATGTATCAAGTCAGTCTAGGTCCTGAAACCTGATCGTTATACATTGAATCAATACACGTATAATCATATTTTAAGCATAATTTTTGCTGACTGTAGTACAAGGAACAATGTCTGCCTATTCTACATGTATTTGATATCAATTTGCCGAAAGAAGAACATCCGTATTGCTTTTGGATAACTACAAAGACATAAAGGGGAAATGAAAGATATGTTTGTTTCGCGTGCACATGAGAATATAAAAAAAATATAATTATATATTCAATGTCCCTCTTATGCAAGCGTAAATAATTATGAATCTTATTGGTTTATCTGCGTCAATCTCAGTCCGATTCCAGCTCAGTTCCTAACTCTTGTGGGTTTGAGACTCGACAGGGTCCCTCGGGAGGAAGAATTCCACGAGGCTGTGGTAGGTCGATATTTCTTCCGGGTGCTTTTGTGAACTGGCGGTCTTTCTATGAAATACTGTCGCAGCAGCGGATACCTACTATTGCAAGAATGTGACATGGAATATATGTTTTATATTGAGACTTTGAGACATATTATAAGACATTTTATCGCATGCGCACGCTATAGCTACTGTGTGACACGCGATATCCACCGCGTTGCAAACGGTAGCTTCTGCATTCGCACACAATAGTTATCGCGTGCGCTCGCGATAGAAAAAAGCGTCCATGTCCCTTTTATACCCCGTAATTAACTTCAACAACAAGAATACTTACCGTCCCGTGGATGGCAGTTTCTTCTAAATCCTTCAGAATCTTCGCCTGGTCATCCGTGACCGCACGTGCCGATATCAAACGATATCTAGAAAAAAGTGGAATATATATATGTTTGTATATACTGGCCAATTCCAATACCTTCCCTGATTTTTAAGAATAAAACAATAATATTATAAATAATAGTATTATAAATAATATTGTTTTGTCTTTATATAATTTCATTTTATCTATTTATTTTTTCACATGTGGTGATTCGTGTTTGTTCATATGGCATTTATCATACTATTGTAAAGAAAGGCTCTGAACTGTAGCCCCGTCAGTGTGGCTGTTTTCCTTACACATTGAAATGCCAAGAATACATGGAAGGGCCAAGTCGCTCACCTGAGAAACATTGCCTTCATTGCCTCATATAGCATAGTCGCACTGAATACATAATCCATACAGAAGTACAGCAAGATCATCTAAATTCCACACAAAAATTGTTCCTGCCGCCAGACTAGTGAATAAAATATGAAGCCACTCGTTTCATACAATAACTTCTGTTTTTAATTTTTTTTTTGTAAATTATTTTGTTGCAGGTTTTAAGTCAGAGCCCCCTGAATTACAATTACACAGTTTTATATTGCTGATTTGATTTTGAAACGTAGGTTTTCATCATTTCGGTATAAAATCCCAGAGTTTTGACCGACGTTTTGTATAGTTTTAATTGTTCAGTTGTTTGAAAAAATGTAGATGAATGTCTTCGTCGAAACCTATGTTCACCAAAAATATAGCGGATATTTGTTTGTTTTAAGTAGATATGGCATACGCGAATCAAGTCACCAATCTCAAGGGGGCCGACATTGATATGTTGACCAACTACGAAGATTTCCATCTCTAAAAAATATGAAATTCACCGTACGAGCGTATGGGGGGATGGAATGTAAATATATTATCATATCCGTTCGAGTAAGTAAACCATTTTAAACAGTTCTAGCAGATCTATATCACTCATACTGTGGGATATTGATTTTTTTCTCCTTGATAGAACACAGTATTTCATCAGTTAGCATAAAATATATATCGACTCCCCAACAGTTCAGTCGAAAGGCTAGATAGGAATTTTGAAAATACCGCGTTGCAAGGAAATGTTGTAGATTCGATTTCAACTGGAAGTTTCTTTCTTTTTCCTTGTTTAAAAATATTAATGCAATATCGAACATAATATAAATATATATCTTTTATATTTTTGTGATATTGAATAGATCAATTTACCAATGTTAAGTATATAAATGAAATGAAAAAAAAACAACAAAAAAAAAACAAAAAAAAAAACACAATTTCATAAGTAAACTGGTGAAAGTTTGTTGTTTTATTATTTGCTCTCATTTGATTTAAATACTCATATTGTTCTTATTAACTGTATGCACGAGGAAGAGACAGAGTAAGAGTGCAACGTGCTTCTTGTTAGCAGTCCCTTGAAACAAATGCTCATCTTATTAAGACTGTCAGGTTTATAACATTGCAATTATTGCATCGTTTGAAAACTTGATCCTCGGTAACTGAATTCTCTTTAATAAGCAAAAGAAATGCCACATCGTTACATTAAAAATCCACGATCTCTTAGTGCTACCGGCGCTTTAATTAAAATTTGCAACGCATGATAAATTGTTCCTAAAAATCAAAATCTGACCAAGCAAAAAATAATTATTTTGTTATGTCGATAATACTATATATGATTTTTTCTTCTAATTAGCTGCACAATTATTTATGAATACATCCTGCAATATTTAAAATTGCCATACAATTCACTTACGAACAAATTGCTCATCATCTTCCATAAAAAGGTTTACCATGTTAAAAATTATGGTTGATATATTTCTTTCAAAATCACACACATGTAATTTGCCTGTGCTTTATTTTTTCAGCTGAGTGAAAGATGAAATGTAATGAAACAAATCATTGTAAAATGCCATATAAACGTTTTAACATACCCAGTATAGTCTACTTTGGCCAAAGCCACAGCAAACAGCGCCAGGTACCCTAACCACTTCATGCTTCCTGTGGATGCAGACTGGAACTGATCTAGTTGAGTTATTTTTTCAGGTCACGTGGCATCAGCAGTAATGCAATATATACGACTTGTCGTTTTTCTATCATATTTCACCAAAACGATACCTATCTTTAAAGGACAACTATAATTTTGATTGTATTAGTTTTCTTACAAAAAATAATGTTCTCTATTCCAATACTGACCAGAGTAACACAACCTAAGTAATTAATCAATCCTTAACCAAACAATATCATTACAATTAATATGCATTTAGTTATTATTTGATTTTTGTTTTTGTTTTATTCTGTTTGAAAGGGCGATTTGGTAGCGATAAAATGAAACATAAATACATGTACATATCAATTTACGTGATATTTATGATCGGTATCCCTTTAACTTTTGAAGCAGATTAATCGTTTACCCAGGCACGATTATATATTTTAAGTTTCATAAATTCTCAGTTGACAAGACAATACCACAGTTATCTATTTTTAGCACACAATAAATCTCTCCTTTGTGAGTAGTTGATTTTTATCCGAGTTTCTTTCCAAACTTAACCTGAAGTAACCCCTTATCTATTTGAAGTTAAATATGGCATTGGAGAAAGTCCAAGGTACGTTTAAATGCTTCAATATCGGATGGTCCTAAATATCAGCAAAAGCGATTACATTGTATCTTTAATAGGTTAGTTTGTTATTTTTTATGGGTTTTGCGTCCCACGGACAGTATTTCTGTCATTTAGAGACTATGTCTACTTCAGAGAGATATAGTGCTGCAACACTGCAGTATCACGTCGTAGACGTGTGGCATGAAACCACACCCAGTTATATAATCCTAAAACACTGTGGAAACCAGTCCTGGAACTACATTGTAAATACACTGAGCGTCAAGTAGGGAGCTATCGTATATAACTTAATGCATGTATGTACGTGTACCCACGTTTCCTTATACATGTACAATGAGAAATGAGTCATTTTAATTAAAAATAGAATTCAATTTTTCAGGTTTAATGTAGAATTAATTAATAATTCGCAATATGTTTTGTTATCCTTGCCAGTATCGGAATAATGGATATTTTACATGCCTCCCAGATGCTATCAAAATTACAGTAAAAAATATATGAACTCATTTTTACGGACGTAA
>CM037789.1:61839931-61889931 GCA_021229015.1 Solen grandis | reverse complement strand
AACTATCATAATATATTTATTCTCACGGAACATCATTCACGTCGTTCAATAAGCGGTGTATTTATAAATCCCTGTATCCATGGGGATTTACTTGACCCAAGATGACTTTTACGATAACATAGTTATTGACGCAAAATGGGGTGTTATATATTTACTGATAAAAAATACGGGGCGATATATATTCAGTGCACAAGTATAAACTAGACTGTGAGTGGTCGGTATGAAGGGAGATCATTGCTACGAGCGCATATATATGGTTTCCATGTGAAACCTAAATGTTTCAGTTTGTACTTGATGGATTATATACTGTAAATACTGCATAAAAACGGGTCGAGAAAAAGTGGGGTGATATAAACACCCCACTTTTTTCACCACCCCACAAAAAGGATTTCATATTAGAAAACATGCCACGTCTGATTTGCAACTTGGGTTCAGATATAAGTGCAATCCTTGTTCAAACGTAAGCTTATCAAGTATATTATATAACACTGTATAACAATGAAAAAAGTAACGGTTTTCAAGCTGCAGAGAGAATGCAATTAAAATTTCAGTCTTTATGGTTTACTTTGTAAAGCAGATTAACAGAACTCCTTACTTAGACTCCCATCATACAATCCCAAGTTATCGAATGGAATGGAAGGACACAAAGACTAATAAATTATTAACTGAAAATTTGCTACAAGGGAGACAATGCTTATCATGTAATCATGATTTACATCACTATCATACAGGTGGACTGAAAATCAAGTGTACCTTGTTTTCTTCATAGAACGTTTTTTTAATATTACTATTAAAGTAACTTTGCATTCTTAACTAGATCTATGAAAAAGTGTGACTTTTCTCAGCTAGCGCTTTTATTTTGAACAAAAGGTATGTTATCATTAGATATATAGTGAAAAATTGTATTGTCCGACAGAGAAATGATTAGGCAAATGATCACTGTCACAAACATCTACACACTACGTCTAATCAATATGACAAGTTAGAAAGAATCCACTCAATATCAAATGTAGAATGAGCAATATATAGTGTTTAATTAAATTAACATTGTCACTAACATCTGCATACATTATCGAGTCTATATGCCAATCACGTACTAAAAATACATAAGTTTAGCCCAATAGTGTTTCTAAGGACAAACTTTCGTAAAATATGGTATTGCAGATTCTAAATTCGACAAAGTCGGTCGTTTGCGATGCAGATATTTTGATTGATGCTAATGATAATGATGATGAATTATTTGTAGAAATGAAAGGAATAATAGCAATTATAATGATAAAATATTCTATAAATCAGTTTATGTATGACAATAATTAAAATGTACCCTCTCCATATGTTTTATATTTTAATACACATATTTTCTTCTTCTTCTTCTTCTTTCTCTTTCCCTGTCTCTCTCTGGTGTCGCCCTAAATTTGAGGTCATCCAGAAGCTCTGAATATTCAAATTTATCAGCTATTTACCTCAGTAGAACACCTTTCTACTTTCTGTTTTACCACATGCTAAATAGATCGATACACATCCAAATTAAGTGTTTCACAAATTTATGATGACTTCTAACTCATATAGAATCTATTAAGGCATTCCTATATTCTATTGCCTGTATTGTGAACACACGTCTATTTTCTGGACTGACGGAGATACCGTATCCATAATACCACATACAACTTAATTGCAGGTAAATTAATGCCCTCAAAAATACGCATTATCGACACTAATTATAGAAAGTATTTTTGATATTTTCAAACCATTGCATTGCGTTCTTTGCAATACAGTAGACATTTTGTATAAAGCATGAAATTAGGACATGAATATAAATAACATACTACATGTATAAATTATGTTCTCTGACAACATTAGATATAAAATGAACTTTATAAAAATATGAGGCCCCCCAAAAATTGCTTATTTCCGCTACCCCGACAGACCCTATTTTTTTGCCGCCGACCCTTATCTTTTTTTTTGCCAAAATTTTGATAAAAGATTAAAATCTCTTCGACAGTCGCCATTTCATTTCGGGCATTTTCGGACCTTTCCGTATCTTAGCTGTAATTGTTCGACACTAACGTATTCCCGCGATCCAGATAACACCAAAAATTGGCAAGGGATTCCTTCCGTCGGGACTCTTGATTTTTCAAGAGAAAACATTCTTATTAAATGAAATCAATTGTTGTGTGACATATAATTTGTCAATACACATCGTAATCTTTCAAAAATTGAAACCGAAAATAAAAACTTTTTTTTTTGCCACCGACCGTAATTTTTTCTTCAACATGAATTCCACCTGGATCAATAACAGTACTCTGAACAAATCTTTGAAAAAACAACAACAAAAAACAACAGCTAGCACCATTGTCATTGCTGATGACTGATGAGGAAATGTGTGAATACAAACCTACAAATAATAGTCACGGCTCAAGTAAATTTCAAAGTGAAAGTAAAAGTTGATTTTGCGGGTCTGTTTATGAATAGAAAATGAATAGCCTAATTGGCTCAAATATTTGTAATATAAAATGGTTTAAACTTAAAATTGTTTTAAAAAATGTTTGAAATGAAATACAGATTTTACAACATATTTTAAATTAAATAAAATATTCTATAAAAAAATAAAAAACACTTTAATATTGTTTTAAATATCCCAACAATCTTTTACTGAATTTCACTTATATTAAAAACAATTTAAGGGACTTCTTATTTAAGCAGAGACTTCTGATTTGAAAAGCAGATGTCCCGACAAGATTCCTGGCTGAAAAGTAAGTGTTGAACCCTGAAAAGTTTTATTTCAAAAACAATCTGACATCACAAAAAAACATAATTCTATACAAAGCAATTAAATTTTAATTTTATTTTCTAGCTTCATAATGTCTATAGTTGAAATTGTTAACAACTAGAAGTTTCAACAATATATTAATCTGACAACAGAATATGGGGAAACACAATTGTATAAATTCTGAAATAAATTGTATTGGATGTCACCCTTTTTAATTTCAGATACCTATAATTTATATAACTATTTCACATCAAAAATACTTGTTCAGCAAGCCAGACCTTAAAGTGCTCTGACATTGCTGTCTTTTGTGACAGCCTTTTGTCCATTGTCAGTCTACTCAATGTCGGACATCTACTGAAATAAAGTCATTTAAATTAATTTCAAGATTTTATAGCATCTTAAGGACATATTATCACACAATCTTGTTTGAAATTACATTAAATGTCATTTATTGCATTCATACACATGGAAAGCTTTTAAAAATGATTGAAAATCCCTACCTACCGACCCTATTTCTTTAGAGCCGGTAGGGGAAACAAGTCTTTTATTTTTTTGGCCTGATTAACAATCCTGGAAGAAAAAAATGACAAGTTGGTCCATCGTTTGATCTACAGACCTCCCCATAATAAGTATGTTTTTAGATAGGGCATAAGCTGTTTATTCATTTTCAGTATATTTTCAATGAACATTAGAGCCTTCAGTTTAATAGATGTTAAAAAGATCGTTGTTATACATGTAGCTTTTAAAGTTTGCTAAACTGGTCTAATTTTGGAAAGATTGGATATATTATGAAAGGAACACTGACCGATGGTAGACGGACGCTGTGTGATACTTATAGCTCACACTTGGACATTAACGTTAGTTAACTTAAAACAATACAAACCGAATGGAGACAGAAAGCCTTAACTAATATCGAAATCTGTTACATATCATAGTTAATATCATAGTTCTGTCTGTAAAGATTTAAAGTCGCCTATTGGCAGATTGTGATGACATGTCAGTACAATGGGTATGAACGTCATATTTAATCTGCTTTGCACAATGCAATGGAGGTCATAGAACATAATTAGGGCACACAAACGTTAGGAATACATGTATAAGAATATGATTTCATTTTTTTCCTAAAATTTTCGTCACGAAACCTTTTTTTTTCTCTCTCTCTCATAAAGGTGCGTTATAAATACATAGTAGGTGCCTATGTTGTTTTGATTTTCAAAAATGTTCATCATATTTTGTTCAGGTAGTAAAATACATTTAACTTTAATAGAAATTAAACGACAAATGATATCTAGTAATATTTAGTAATTTACTTTAAAAATTATTGGGTTCACATCCAAATTTTATCTGTAACAAAAAAGAATCACACACATACTTAAAATACAGGAAAACACGTGATATTCGAGTTCCTTAAGCGGTTACTTCATCTAGATAGTAGACACATATTTACAAACATATCATTGTTTTTAACTAAATCGGGTGATCATGTTTTTCATTTATGTTTAACGTTTGGTATTGATTTCAGTGGAAACTCCAAGAAAACTACATCCTGAAGTAAGCCTACATTTTAATGTTTACCTAGTTTATGATATTGCTATTTTTTGGTTTGTAAAGTCAAGTTTTCTTTTATCAAATTTTATGTCTAATATATATATATAGAGTAATTATATGTCTAATATATATATAAAGTGTACTGCTCCCTATTGTTACATGAATCCAACCTTACAATGTTTCATCAGACCACTTGACGCTGGAAAGAGGGAGTGATCTCATTGGCTAATGGTCCAGGCTGGTTTAATGTAACTGGACATGAAAAATGTGTGCAAAATCAGAGAAACAGACTGTTTGCTATGTAACAGTACTGTTTAGGGTACAGCTAACGCCGACTATCTTTATAAAATTATTCTTATGGGTCCATGCAGGACGATGTAAGTAGATACCGCTGTTCAGCTGTAACAGTTGGAATCTTCCTAAAATACTTACACCTATAATGGAGTCATTA
Organism: Solen grandis; assembly: GCA_021229015.1. Taxonomy (NCBI): domain Eukaryota; kingdom Metazoa; phylum Mollusca; class Bivalvia; order Adapedonta; family Solenidae; genus Solen; species Solen grandis. Next base: position 61,885,162 of record CM037789.1, on the reverse strand, counting down.
TTGCAGTTTTCCCGAGGAACTGTTTTCGCAAAAGATATGTTTCATCTGGAATGAATTTAAATATAAACTTTAAAATACACATGTGTAAGAAATAAACAATATTAAAAGAAGGGTTTGTTATATCACCAATGCATTACAATATAACACAATCACAATATAATGTCACATGCTCTTCTATGAATTGAAAAACCATGGTATTGTTGTTGTTGTTGTTGTTTTAAGTAAAAGTTAGAGAAATATATTTAGATAAAACACAATGATAACAAGCTCAAATACATCTCACAATCTTCAATGAAATTCAGTTATTTGTATGAAAATCATAAAAGGTATCAAAGAACAACTTAATTTCAACAGGCAGTTGTTATTTGTATATTATTCTAATAGATTAGCTCCACAACAGTATTAGCTTTTACCAAATGAAGATATATAACTTAAAAGGACGTGTCTTGCAAGTTTTTAAGATAAAAATGTTTCAGTTCTAAAAAACAAATAATGAATTACGATACAGTGCTATTTCCAAAATATTTAAGATCTTAAATGTTGTATCAAAATAACATAATAGGGTCACTATTTTCCTTTAACCTTACCTTTTGTTTGAATTATTTAACCAAACCGTCTGCTGCCACACATTGTTGCTAATATAAAGACTATGACTTCCAGGCATTTGCTAAAACTGATTAGCAGTTTAAAAATATTTATCAGATATCGGTTTTATGGACTATGTCTAAAGGCCTCAACAATTCCAGCACTTACCTAAAACTTATGGAGTGTATTTACACTCACCAAAACTGTTGCCCTTGCCTTGTGTGATAGTTTAGTTACGATCTACTATCGGATACATCAATTTTCCATGTCAGTTCATTGGTTGTGTTGCTATCTTGCCTAGGTCGACAGAAAATTATTTACTATGGCGGTAAATGTGTCAACACCGGTCTGATTGACCTGTGTGACAGCACTCAAAAGATCATGGGTAAATCATGGCTGCGCCACTAAGATCTCCTGTGTTGGAGATTGCAATGAAATGGATAAGTAACGTAAATAAAATGATTAAGTTATATGCCAATAGAAAGTGGATGTTTTAATTGTATATGACATATTGAGAAATAAATACTCATTTGCAAGTTACACACACGACAGCGTTTTCCAAAAGATTATGTGAGAGTAGGATAGTGTTTCTTATTTAAATGCATTGCTTATTCTACAATAGAAGTGTTGAAATTACAAACCTTTGGTCATATTCATGTAAAGGCAACATTTACTACATGGGTCTATTTGTGGGGAAGCATAATTCGCAGTTTTTTGGGGGGTGAATCTTATGGTCTAGCAAGCTCGTGACGTTACAGTCTCTATTTATAGATTGCTATAACGGTAGCTAGACTTGACTAGACTATTTGAGTTTACAATCGCTTCGACAGTATTTCAGTCATATAGCAACATCCAGAAAGTTGGAGGAAGACCCCGAATGCACTGAGGCATCCGGGTAGAACCACCGACCTACCTCAAGCCAGCTGGAAGGCTTCCTCACATGAAAATCCGAATGACCCAGCCAGGAACGATAAAAATAAAATGCACGTACTCACTATAGGGCATGCAATATTTATTATTTAATATCAATCATTACCTGAAGAAAAGATAATATATTTCATTTAAGGAAAGTCTGAGTGTACTGTGTACACATATGTATAAACATTAGTTTGGTTTAGGCAGGTAATCTAAATAATGCTACATAGAGTACCTGGTTAAGGGACCGACCAGGTAAGGGTATGGTTAGCCAATCAATACTCTTTCAAAACCATTATTTCAAGGGTTTTCAACCCAATTTATTGGTTCCGACCCAGGTATTTTTTATATTTTAAAATCGAAATACATGAAGTCAAATAAAGCGATGACCCCAAGAATGTTTATACAATGTATATATCATTTAAATGTGTATTCTTTACGTTTGTTGATTTTTATGTGATATTTTTATGTGAATTTCAGAATTCGAAATACGATAGGAAATGAGAAGAGACATCAGCAAAATCCTTGTACCGGCAATTAAGGCTGGTTGTATTTTCATCATTGTCCTTCTTGGTAAGTCCAAGTTCTATTTTATTTATGTATTTATTGAATTTGTTCATCCACCAACTCCCTCGGTTGGGAGACCATCGGTATGCATGTTGTTCAATGATTGTACATAGGCCGATTTTGGGGGATCGGAAGTTATCCATATACATTTATCACCTTAATATGTGAAACTAAAAACCAAGTTCAAAATTACGCCGCCCTCCTTCTAACCATAATAAATCCTATATCCGTGCCTGATAAACATTTTCTTGACAATTATATACTGTAATATCATTAAATCATTTGGAACATTTATGTTCATTTGTTTTTAATATGCTGTGAAAATTTATAATCCTCATTAGTATACTTACTATGGTTTAATTTAGTTTAGTTATTTTGTTTGCCATGTTTTGTATTGTAATCGTATAAAACGTTTTTAATCTATAATCTATAAATAATCATTTCATTGTTTGGCACATATTTATGTTCTACTATTTTTGATATGCTGTGAATTATTTACATCAAAACCTGTGGATAACAGAATTAAAGAATAAATTAATCAAGTGCAATAGGTTATTGTTTCTAAAATGACGGAATTTATTTAATTTCAATCAAGCATGTTTAAAGCTAACCGTCTGGACTTTCATCTCATACAGTCGAATAATTGAAAATTCATTCTCTTTCTGTTAAGCATATGGCAAGAAAATTAATATACTCAAATGATAACATCATAATTCACTACCGAAATTGCTACAATATAGTTGATCCCTTGAAAATAAGGCTGCCAGCTTGTCGGCTAATTTCTTTACAAAATCTATTTAGACAATATCAAAGATATATTTCTTTTGGACAAATCATCACCTCATATCCCACTACAATAATTGCTCAAACAAAGTTGATTGCTAAAAATCAGGAATCTATACAGTACGTTTCTGAATTCTTCCTTGAAATTGATGGTCATAATTAAAATTTATCTTGCAGAAAATATCATATCGAAGGTCAGAAATATGAATGCTTTAAATATCAGGCTCCCAAGGGGCCGGGTGTTCATTGGTGAATAAAATTAATGTCCGATAGTCATTGTAAATCTTGAATCTAGTTGATGTATTGGGATCACCAGGTAAAATATCAAGTGACCGATTCTGTGAAAATAGCTTTACTAAATGTATATATGGAAATCCTTGTCCGTTTTGTTTTATAAAGGCCGATGATACTCGGTGAGTTACCTACCTTTGTTTGTAGAAGGATAAATATTTAACACTGACATTCTGAAAGTACGTGCATCAATTTTGAAACAGTGTAGTGGTCTGAAGTAAACCAGCCCGTTTTCAATTATGTGATGTAGTATATCGCAGCCATAACGAACGTCATCTATAATGCTCTTTGGTCACGTAAGCACCATGAAGTCACATATTTTCTCCATATCAAGACCACGAAATTCATTTTGTGCGATATTTTCTTCTAAATATTGAACGAAATACAAGCATTTTATTGTACGATTAAATAGGACAAACTGCAAAGTTTGTCAAATGAAGAAAATACCGTTTTTTCTTGATCGATCTCTTGTAGATGGCATCTTTTTTGTGACTTACATAAATACAGAGTAAAATTTTAATGAGATTTAAAAAAATGAAATCTTCAGGTTATCAAGTTTTTCATTCGAAAATTCCAAGACTGGAGACGAGGAAAACAGAAACCACCTTTTACCAGCCAAATCTGTATCTGATTCCGGATGAAGCTTCTCTTCGGAAGATGAAAGACTTAGATCATTTACAGATTTTTCGTCGGTAATAGTCTTATCTTTTAACACAGACACATGCAAACTCTCATATTTAAAGTTATCTTATTTGGTATGTGTTCGGCTGGGATGAAAACCTTAACATTTCTTCGTCTTTAAAAAGGTATTTTAAATTAATGGATATATTTTGCACTGATCTTCCAGTAAATGGGACGTTTTTGTGAGAATAGTTCATTGCCCTACGCCATGGTAAAATATATGAATTACCGTACAGCGGATATGTTACACGTATATAATATTTTGATGTTTTACCATTGTGTTTATGTTTATTTTAATTCTGTTTAAAATTTTCACAATTTTAGATAAATATAACTTAACATTTTTACATATATGTAAAATAGTGTTTAACAGCAACAACAATGATAAGGATTTTGGGTTATTTTGTCTTGCGTAGGTACGCCAACTCAATTCAGCTGTTATGTAACTTTCTTCTGAGAGTTGGGAGTTTGAAAGATGGCGGGAAAGAAGTGTGTGCAGACGAGACTGTGGTGCCTAAAAATCCTTGTCTTGTCTACTCATTTGGGTAAGTTGTAACTAAGCATGGAGGATTAGATAAGAATACAGACTTTCGCAAAATGCCGTTAGTAATCTCTGCCTATACACAAACTAATTTTGTAATTTTGGGGGAACAAAGCGTAGCTTTTACATGCGCCTGTTCGTCCGGCTTGTTGTCTGGGCTCATAAACCACAAATTGAACTTTCAGAAACTGGTGAAATCAAAACTGACCGCTAAATGCAGGTCGACCGCTTAATACAGGTGGTCGCTAATACAGGTTCAGCGGTATTTATTTAGATTTAATAGGCCAGGGAAGCTCAGAGAGGAATTGTATTTTAAAGTGGCTCATACACTGACTTAGCTTGTTTGCTCAATTTTATGGTTTTATATTTATGATCTCTCGGCCCACACGTTTCACTTTGTTATGCAGTATATTCAGAATAAAGAATGATTCATTTGGTAACTGAAATGACAAATCTATTTATTGTTGAGATTACATTTTAATAACAAATGTTAAAGGCGTATGAATTTATTTAATGAAGATATTGGATACATTTCTAGATGGACAAGTTTAGGTTTTAAACAAGTTTAAACAAGTTGATGTAGTAGTATTTGAAAATTATTACAAGATAGAGTCGAAAACTATCATGAACAAAACATCTGTGTTGTTACAAATCTCGGTCTAAGTAAAGGGGCATTCTGTTGAAATAAAGCCTTTAGCTGAAACGAGACTCTTAATTATGTATAATTATTTCTTTTAAACAGAAGTCTATTGTTGTTCTCTTGTTGTATTTAATTTTCATTTTACCTGTTTGTTTTATTCTGTCATGTTCTTTTTCTCACATAAAATTTTCTCGTTTTCGAAAGAACAATACACTGAATTACCTTGATAAACATATCCCCCCTTTCAGTTTTTATTGCAGATTAAGACTTTTTTTTTAATCAAAGCGAGGGACCGGGCCTACAAAGCCTAATTGAGCTACGCCGATGCTTACTTTTATCTGATATAGATCTGATGTGAGATATTTCAGGAACACATTCAGTGACAAGGATAAAACCACTGATTAACGTATACTGTTCCATATATTTCTCAAGATATACAATAGCAATGTGTCTTCCTTATGATAAAGCAACGGCTGTTGTCGCATAGCATTACATACGGAATAAGATCATATGTTCCCCAAAACATGTTTTGGTTTAAACATATATATTTTCCAAATATACACGTAGTTTTCAAAAAATAACATCAATACAGCATTTTAGATCTGAGTCAGGAAATATAGCTCTAATTTAAAATGAATACTGCCTCAACAGTGCAAGTTTAACATAATAGGGTCCAGATGAAAAAGAAAGGAAAAAGAACTTCAATCTTTAATAGTCCGGAATCCTTTCCAATTCGGACATTCTGAATAGTCCAGAGGGTGTCCGGATGATATTTCTAAACTACAGAAGAAGACAACTCTTGCTCAAATTATAAAAAAGTTGCCTCCTTTATCCCATAACATCTCACGTTAACCAATATTCAAATACAGATGCTTCCCACTAACAAGATCTTTATTGTTGCTTTGAATTCTTCAGTCGTTGCGGCATTATTTCAGTCATTTAGCGATTTCCAAATAATTCAGATGGAGGAAGACCCCGCACGAGCCCCACCAGATGGTACTTTTCGAATTCTTAATCGAACTTAAAATCAATTATTTAAAATGTGGGCTTTCCTTATTGCAGTTCAAACAATAAATTTGATTTCGAGGAGAAGGTGGTGGAATATTTTGGTTGCGAAGTTCACACGTTTGACCACACGTAAGTATGTCATGTATTTTGTTTATATTATTTATGTGGGTCATCTTGAAAAACGAAACGTGTCCCACGGTTAAGGTTATCCATCCATCATTAGATTGTAACCATGGTTCTTCAAATGCTTCAAGGGCGTATGTGGTCATTATTGTGTATTGAAGTTATATCATAAATCACTTTGGGTGTCTCGATAGCAAAGTGGTAGCGCGCCCCGCTTCTCACCAATCCCGGGTTCGATTCCTGGTCACGTAGTATAGAGAGTATAGTGGTTGCCCGTGGAAACACGTGGGCTTTCTCTGGGCCCCCCGGTTTCTTCCCACAATAATGACCCCATACGCCACCACCTGGGCCGTCGAAAGTGATTAATATAATTTGTTATAACCTGTTTGAATCGATGTAAAATGAATAGAGTTTATTTAAATCAATTTGAATGTGAAGTTTAATATCAGGTTGTCACAAAGAGCAAACTCTGGAAGAAGACCCACTTTCCTATTGACCTTTGTTTCAAAAAGGCAAAGCTGTTCTCAGTTGAATGTACAATAAGATTCATTTTTTTCTAAATTGAAATTTTATCAAGTGAAAAGAAAGAGTATTACACAATCTCGCAAGAATTAAATATAGATTAGAACTTATATACAGTCAACTTTCGATACTCGTACAACAGCACTCAATACAACGGCAGATTTGGTAGAAATTGTTCTACTCCAGGTGGGTTCTAACCGACTAAGATGTTGACCCGTCCCTGAATGACTTATTAAGACTTCTATTTTTGTTGATCGTTTTTGAATACAAGTTAGTTAAAACTAAACTAAGCGATGACCCGTATTAAGCAGCCTCTGTCCGCTTGGGACAGGTCCGACTATTTCCTTCAAGTTATGACCTCCATTACATGTATGAAATTATTCACTTTCTTATTTTTATTCACTTTTATATTCATATAAATTTTCATTTATTTGTTGTAGCATGGGAAAGCATAGCGGCAGAATCAATGTTCCGAATGGTGTTAAGATGCACTTTAAAGGACTAGGTGACAAAAACGACAAGGACATATTTACACTAGACAGTTTAATGGAAGAACTTGGTCACACTGGGGTAGGTACCTGTTTTCTTGTACAAAGGACTCGACCTTATTACCCTTTAAAAAGGCAGGATATGTCCTTCCGGTAAGTCGCTCGAATCTCATGGGGATGGCATGACCAATAAGAATGGTAATACAAGTAGTATTAATCACTCATTTGAACGGAAAAGATAAGTTGTATAAATTACTAGCATAACAAAAAAACACATATTCTACCCCAAGAAGCCACCGCACAAACTTTTAATTATGTCAATTAAGAAACAATATCTTGTTCTAATCACTGCCGACGGTTCCTGTGTTAGGCTAGTACTTTACGCATGAGAAGGCCCCCAACGCGGTCCTAACTCAGAACCTTCGGATCCCAATTTGGTACGTTACCACTGTACCACGGCACCGCAAGTGTGTAGACTAGCCTGAACTTCTTTTTTTATACATATTCCATAAAACAACGGTGACATCATCTGATATTCGTTCAGAAAAGTGAAATTAATAATTTTGTGACATTTGAGACAATCACGTTAGAGGGCTTCATACAGTTACAGTGTTGATCTTTTTTAAATGCCTTCCGGAGTGACGTCAAGGTAGTAGTCGTAATTGATCATTTAAAGAAAATGTTTAAACCACCCGAAGAGAACGAGCTGGATGACCTTGATTCTGCGTGTTCTGCTCTGGAACATGTTCCAATAATATTGCAGGTCTTGATTTTTATGTGAATGGGTGTGGAATCCTGCCACATGTCTACGGCGTGATACTTCAGTGTGTAGACATAATCTCCAAATGACTTAAATACTGTCGACATCACGACATGTCCTAATACCATTTACTCATACAGTGTAAACGTCGCTACCAACGTCCAAACGAAACAAACACAGACTGATAATACATTATACCTTTGAAGAGGCCCCAGTTTCATTACCCCACGCTACTTTAACCACTGCCACCAAGTTACTCATGTGACGATAGATAAACCGGTGTGGTAGTAGAAAAACTCTCATTCTTTTTATGAAATATTCCTCTTTGATTTTAATATCATTTACTATGTCATCAGTATGAATGTTATTTAAATGAAATAAACCTACACTGATATGAATTAAATACACGACTTTAAAATTTAATGTAAAAAAAACAGAAAAAAAATATGTCCTAGATCAGCCGAACTTATAAAGGGAAGTAACTGCTGCGGGGAGTTTGACATAACGGTACCCAAAACCCTTGAAAGTCACTCCGCGACTGCTGCATCATCTAAATGCACCCTTGCACTTCAGCAATAAACATATGCCTATACATAAAACAATACTGAAACGTACTTTAGTTAACTCTTATTATACACCGATTACTACCTACAGGACGGCTTCTTAACACACTATAACATAGCTTGTACTAAAGACAATCTGTCATTGTCGAGTCTAAAATTCATTCTACATAAGGATCCGGAAAAAGAATATACCTCTTTTATGACTCTGACAAGGATTTTTTGTTCAATGAAAACAATCATATCAGCTCGTGGTTTTGACATGCTTGAAAATATTGTTTCCTTTGAATGCCCCACCCCCACCCAAACGAAATAATATTTAATTTGGTAAATCATTAGGTCAATATTTTTTCTCCATTTTTCTTATATAAAACATAACCAGAATTATATTATTTTTTGTCCATTGATGAACTTTTTACTATGGTAACATCCTTAGCATATAGAGGTAACCATAGACTTATGTGCATGATACTTATAATGATTGTTATGCAACTTCAGTAGAGTTTACATGCTCAGGAAATTATCAGTCGGACAAACAAAAACAACACAACGATTAATTTGTTGTCTTTCCAGAGGACTTTGGATATCCTTAAAATGGACATAGACAATGGAGAATGGACGACCTTTCCCCAGATGATGAAAACTAACACTTTGGCTTCCGTTCGCCAATTACTTGTAGAGTTTCATTTTGGAAGTCTCGAGAATCGAGTGGAGAAACTTCTAGTTTTTTCTGAACTTTACAAATATGGCTTCAGAACGTTTAGCAGGGAGAAGAACATATACGGAGCAATTATGTATAACAAACAGCTTGGTACCGACGTCGCGTATGCAGTGGAGATATCTTTCTTAAATTTAAAGTTTTTACAGTAGTTGAATGGGAAAAGTAGTGAATAAACAAAGCTTTCTTTAGGAAACACGTGATGTGGCTAATTAATCGATGCGGTAGCTATATTGGAGGGGGTTTAGTTTGGGCCATATGCTAATTCGCCTTTGAATGAAATAACTTGAAACGAGAAAACACAAAATCTATAAAGTACGATGAAGAAAACGCGAAAATATGAAACTACATTGATGAAAACGCGACATCATTTCGCGTTTTCGTCATCGTGTTTTGTTTTTTTTTTTGTTTTTTTTTATCTTTGTTTGTTGTTGTTGTTGTTTTTGTAATTTCGTTGATGTTTTTTGTTTTTAGATTGTTTTTCACTTATAGACGATGACCCTTACGAAATTCCGGTTGGAGTGCATTTTAATGAGACTCAGTGTATATCCACAGCCATATATAAAAGATGAGTAAAGCATATTGGATACAATACAAAATTTCCAAGTTTTAAATATTGTTGAATAAGACATGTGTCATCCGATTGCAGATAAGTTCCAACTGCATAGAGCAGAACAATTGATTATCTAACATTCATTAAAATTGATTATTGTAATCATTCCTTTTCGTGCGGTCTAATTTTCGTTTATTTCGTTGGTGGCTTTACCCACAAATATTTATTCCTACGAATACAGTTCATTTGGAAGACGCTTTCTACCCAATATAATAATTCTACAATAATTGAAATAAGATCATTTTTCAAGGTAATGATCAGAGTGGTGTCACATGATCTAATTCCGAAGGTACTTTGAAAATGTAGACCGTTTATCTTTTTAAATGTTTGATATGAAGTTTGTGATTTTAATGTGATAATCATGAATAGATTGCTGTGGAGAGTTTACTTGAATGTGCAACTTTATAATAAACTAGTTCTTTCAGGTACACTTATTTTTTTTTATTTTTTTTTTTATCTATGCATTTATTTTTTTATTTTTTTTTGGTAATCTTGTTTAAAGTTAAATCCCTTTAATTGTTCCGCTACGCCTGGACCACTTAACCTCTACCAAGATAACCAAGGCACTTTAATGAAACATTAGGAAACTTTGGTTATCTCCGTGAAAGGTCATGAGGTCCGAAATGTAGCGGAACCATTACATGGACTTTACCTTTATGATACAGCTTTTTCATGTTGATTGTATGACACCCAAGTCTGGTGTTGCATTGAGTATAGATATACACAGAAAACAATGTGTCCTTTGAAGATTAAATGTATTCGTGTAATATGCCATCAATACCTATTAATATATCATTATTAAAAAATTAAATACACTTATGCGTTCTTTTCTCAACAAGGAATGTATTCAGAACATGACTTTCTTCTGTTTAAGTCCTAATCCGTTTGAGCAGCGAATAAAATATTTTTGCATATTTTGTAAGGGCAACTCCTCAAACGATGTTTATATAACTTCTTCATCTTAAATCTACATAATGAAAATTATAACGAAAAATACGGACCCCCCCCCCTTCCCCGGCATCCTTAATTGCTCAGACAGGGCACTATATGCTAATATTATGAGAAAAGTAGGCGGAGCGTGGTCTGAAACATACTGTGCAGTAAAATCACTGATGTCTCGGAGAATGAGAGGTGTTTCAGAAGTTCGCGGACTTTTGTTTTAACTTGAAAAAATGTATACTGGAGTAGAATAGGTATAAAAAAATTCACATACTTCTTAAACACAATTATTGTGAGTTAAATATCTACAGAACGAAGCTACAACTTGAGATTCTTTTATAGAATCTTTCGAGTAAAAGGCATTTCTCGAGGTCTTTCGGGGAAGAAATTCACATACAGGCTTTTACGGTGTAAGTGCATTCGGAACAACTATAAAATACTGGGAATTTTATATCAGTATCAAAATCAGATTAAAATTCCCTTTGATGGTTTTTATGCATTTTTGTTTTAGTTTCGCAATCTATATGCATTTGCCTTAAACATGTACATACTTTACAGTGATGTTTCTCAATCTATATGCAATTGCCATATTGATGTATTTGCTCATTCTTTAGTGATGTTCCTATGTTAAGATATCAAACTCTGAAATTTATTTATTATATATTACTTGCTTTGCTGTTCGCTTTTTAAGCAGTTTCATTCGGGTCATACTATGTTTTTTTTTGTTTGTTTTAGCTTCTCTGAACACACGTGCTCATGATGAACTACTAGGATCGTTGAATGTCCTTCGTCCGTCCGTCGTCCAAAATTTGCTTGATTACACTCTGACATCTTCGATTCTTTAGCAATCATCTCCAGTTTCATTGCAATGTTTATAACCATATTTTTGGACATGTTTGTCTATGACTAATATAGGCCAATAAGGCCCTTGAATTATAAATAAAAATACCTGATTAAACTTTGTTCATACTTGATCAACTGCAGTTATTAAGCAATCTTCATTAAACGTATGCACAATGTTAATGGCAACAATATCCCAGTGGAGTTGGACTATAGCTGATACTGGACTGATCTATGTAGGTCTAAAGTATCGGAATATCACACAGATTTGCCGTTTTTACACTCAAGCATCTCATTTCGTAAGCAGTGCAGGCAATAAAGGCATTTTTTTCAAGTGAGTGACTTAAGGGTCAAATTGCTCCTTTTCTTTTATTAAATGGTTGTTTATCTTCCAAAGGGGAACTATTTTCATTATAATGTTTAACAGTATGCGTGTGTGTGTGTGTGTGTGTGTGTTGAAAACAATCATTATTATTTTGATCAAAATTTTTACCTGGGTATATATATGTATATATTAAATTATCAATTTTAGTTTGGCTTATTGCTCAGCTGGTTTTGATTATTTTTGTTTTTAGTTAATGTAATTGTTCTTTCCTACTCTAGAGACTCGGCCTTTTTGTGTATGTGAGCATTTTTGTGTACATAGCTGTGCTTGCTTGTCAAAAACCTATTATTTATGCTGGTACTGTCACTCCTTAAAGATCACCAGGAAACCTATCTATTTTATGCTAACTGATGAAGTATTGTGTTCTATCAGTGAAAAAACAACAACAGCAAAAAGAAAAAAGAAAAAGAAAATGAAATCCGCATCATCAATAGTGTAAATAATACAGGCTGCAGGAATTATTTTTTGTTTTACCTTTAAAGGGTATGTATATGGATATGCTGAATTCCAATATTTACTAGTTGCCTCCCTTCGTTTTCTTTAAATGACAAACTTTCACATGGATTCAATCGTATGTGAACATGATCTGATACACGAAATAGTTCAATTCTTTTGCCAGCCGTTAGCATAAAATAAATGAGAAAATAGTCTTGGAATGATATGGAATATATTAAGAAATGATGCCTTTTCAATGTTGTCACGAACGCTTCGCTATATTAAAACTGCATCACTTCTCGAAGAGATATATTTCATATCCTCTTAAAACAAAACAAAATAGTCGTTTGTATATTATTTTACTGGATACTTTGTTCCGAAGGACGGAACTGGTTTGTACTTTAATTGGAATAAATATAATATTGGCAGTGTTGTTGTTTTACATATGTTTGAAATTTCAGCTCGCTGATCAAATGATCTAACAAATTTGTTTTGGCCCCCACCACACCCAACCACCCCTCTTTTTAAAAGTACTTTTGCAATCTTAAATATTAAGGTCCTGGTGGCCGTGTGGTTAAAGCGTTCATTCCTGAAAAGGGAAGTCGTGGTTTCGGTCCTCGGCCGCGACAAGCCAAAGTCGCAGTACTACGGTCTAATAGTGACCGCTTAACAGAGGTGGTAGCTAAAGAAGGTTAAACATAAAACAAAATATTATAGTTTGGTAATATGAAAACTGACCGCTAAATACATATTAGTCGATTTATACTCTACTGCAGTGGCCTCTACTGCAGGTTTAAATGTATATCAATCTCAAGTAGACATAGTTTGAAAATAACACTGAATGCGGGACGATAAATTCATCAAAACTATGTTGGTACCATTTTTCAAGTTTCAAAAGAATACGTATTTAATTTTCTCTTTCGTTGTTTGAATATGCTTTGACTTTCCACGATTTCCTTTAATATGGATAGAACGAGAAGTATACGTATTATTCTTTTCCTTTTTATGCCCAAAAACTGATGAAAATATTGCCACGTAATTAATAGCTGTTGAACTAATGGTGCACTGAAAGCGGACATCTGTTATACTGTTAAAGGAACCAATTTTCTATTCGCAAAATTAGATAAGGTATCGCACCCAGACCCCCTTGTATCCAATTACTTTTCTTCTACCTGTTGTATCCTCAGCAAATAAATAAATAAATAAAAATCAGGACTTTACTTACGGGTTACCTTTGACCGCAAGTTCTAAATATGGCCATTATAAACAATAAATTATTGCTATTGAGAAGTTTATAATTTGACCCAATATGGCGTCTGTTTCTCAATTGACTAATTTCATAGATACTGCATTGGTTTTATATCAACCTTTACTCGTGTGATCAGACCCAATTTTCCTGAGATGGGTGATAAAAGGAATTAATATTTTTTAATAATAGAACATCTGTAAGCAACCATTTTCTTTATATCTTTTTCATGCAGTGCTGCACATGTCTAATTGAGGTACTACAAATTTAACATTTCACTCACGCTACATACTCGTTAAAAATCACGTTTCAGTGAGATATATTTCATATGAAATAAAAACAAACAACAGTATCTTTATGTTATCCTTACCGATTGTAAAATATGTTTTTTACAACTTAGAATCCGCCGTTTTGTCTACCCCGTATCAGATCAGTAAATTCCACGTGACGTAGATCTACCAAGGGACGTGTATCAAAATCAATGTTTAGATCCATGATAGCGTATTTTATTACATTATGAGCAAATAACAGTGACTTTAAGTCAAAAAGTATCACCCAAACATGAAATATTCAACCTAGAATTCACGTGTTACAGCTAAGTTCAGCACTTAAGAGTTAACCAGTTTCGGTGACCGAGTGGTTTCAGCATCCATCCCAACGAAAATGAAAAAAAAAAAGGTACTTAAGTATGATTTTCATACTTATACTCAAACTATACACAAGTATCTTACTCAGATACCTTAGATCGTACATAAGTATTTCCAAGAACACGGGACCGGTAGGGTAGATCCAGGACTGGTTGGCATCGTAACAAGATAATGTGACTGGATGCATTATGCCACCTCTCTATGACCTGATATCACAGTGAGTCTGGTATACATGATCAATATTTCAAAGAAAACCACCCATGCATAACTTAGAGATCATGATTCTGAGTGCATAGAGTTACATGGATAAAACTACCGATCTACCAAGTTTCCTCAAATGAAAATCAGACTGTCTAGTACTTGATTAAACCCACGTCAGTGAGGTGCTAAGTGATGATACATCATCCGCTTTCACAATTCGATCACAGGGGACCCCGTATTCATTCTGAGTAACCCATATTTACGACAAAACTATAATATACAATAATATTTGCATTTTACACATGTGAGAATGATTAAAGGGACACAACTTCAACTTAAAATCAGGTATATGATTATTTGTATGCATATCGTCGCCTGAGCAAGAGGGACATTGCGTTCATTGGACATAAGCCCTCACTGTACTGGCGAATTTGTTCGAACATACCTAATCAATGCCCCCGCACCCCTCGTTTTGTACACGTACGTTGCGAACAAATGAACCGTCAAACCTTCTCTGGACAAATAAATGATGCATACTTTGATTGAGATTGTATGTTAAATTAGTACTAAATAAAGAAATATAATATATATATATCAGGTTCTCTCTATCATAAATATAAAGAGGACCTGCTGAATTTAAGACATCCTCAACAGATTAATATTTTTTTCAATACTTTATAATTACTGTTCTGTTCTGCATGTATGAGTGAGTGAATATTTTGTTCATGTTTTTATGAGATTATTAACATGTCACGTGTTCTTTGTTATATTAAATGTAAACATTTGTAAGACGAAAAACTGTAAAGTTTAAGTCGAATAAAACATCTGAATCTGAATCAGTAACTATAAACCTTTATTGAAAATGATTTTGTTGTTTTCTATTTAATTTGTTCCAAGCCACTGTTTACAGAGTGCTGTACTCTCTCTCTCTACCCCTCCCCCCCCCCATCTCTCTCTCTCTCACCCACACCCACACGTGTGTATTTTGTGTAAGGCTGAATATAGAATATAGATATAAAGGATTTATACTTGAGAAATGTCAAATTACTTATAAGTCATTTTTCGAAATCACGTAGCATATTTCAAATCATTTTTGTTATGAATATGATATGTAATATTAAAAATGGAAATTGAAAAAGAGTCATACTATACAATTAGCAAGTTATGCTGTGTAAAACAAAATGTACGTAACACGTCTTTTAAGTGACATTCTCTTGAAGAACATACATCGAAAAATGTTATTAAAGACATACGAGTACTACAAATTGATCAAAATAATGTATCCTCTCCACGCCAAAAATCATACAACAACTACTCCGAACACGGGAAGTAAGAGCATCACGTGGAATCACAGTTCTAAACCGGAGAGGACTGATTATTATAGAAACCAAAGATAAGAAAAAGAACTATCATTGAAGATGACGAATCGCCCAAGATACCGCTTCGTCACAGTTACTGTTTCAAAAATAAAAACACACTAAAACCAGGTAGAGCTCTGATAAAATATTCAATAAACATGAAAAAATTAAGCAAATCATGACATGCCAAAGACTTGTGCTATGAGCAAGTAGGCATGGTATGTGTTTATAATTGTTGTGAAGTTAACGAAAAGTAGCCAAGATATAGTGTGGACAAAATATATTCAATTTATATAATAAATGGCCATAACTCATATAAAATCAAGCCAGTCATAATGTGCCAACGATACACGTAACCAGGCATGGTACTTATTAATGCTGTGAAGTTTAATCGAAATCAGGCTATTTGTAGCCAAGATATAATGTGGACAAAATATATTCAATATAACAAAGGGCCATGGGTCATATTAAATCCAGTTGACGAAGACGTACCGACGATATGCGCAACTAGGCTTGGTACTTATTTATGCTTTGATGTAAAATAAAATCCGACCAAAGGTAGCCCAGAAATAGCACGGACACAATACATTTAAGAAATATAACAAAGGGTCATAACTCATTTAAAATCATGCGAATCATAATATGCAAACAATATGCACAACTAGGCTTGGTACTTATTAATACCTTGAAGTTAAATCAAAACCCGTCCAAAAGTAGCTGAGAAATAGCGCGAACAAAATATATTTGAGAAATGTAAGAAAGGGCCATAAATCATTTAAAATCAAGCGAATCATGACGTGGCAAGATATGCCGCAACTAGGCTTGATACTTATCAGTCTTGTAAAGTTTGATCAAAATCCGACGTTAGATGTCGTAGGTTCGCAACTTTTGTTGTTAACTTGACAATGCTTCCTCGTCATGTTTTTGTGATAATAATGATTATATTCACTTCTCAACGAATCAAAGCACTCATTCTCGAGTCCGGTTACCATCTGAGCTTGTTGATGGCAGTGAATGCGCTCGGATGTGAAATTAAAAACAAATACGTGAAAAATATCGTAAGACCCCAATTCAAAGTGTTTTTTTGGCTTCCATCGGGGCTCGTCTGTTTATAATGACACTTTAAATGAAAAGAATGGTATTATTTTGTTACAGAACAATCTTGACACGTTAATGTTATTATATAATGAGGCTATGATATTTCATGCAGGTAATCTGAATCCAAGGATCAAAGATTTATTAGATTATATACCTGATGATAATCGTACATACATATTCGGTGAAACGGATTATAATAGTAGTAGTTTTGATTTACAGAAACAGAGTAAAGACAATCGATGCAACCTTTTTGGTCGTACGCTCATAGAAATGTGTTGCTCTCATGATATACATGTTTTAAATGTGAGGTTTGACGATGCTTACGGGGATTATACATGTTTATCTAGAGACGGGACTAGTGTTGTAGATTACATGATAGCATGCGAAAACTTAAATCATGTAACAAATTTCAGTGTTTTGGATAGGGATGAATCAGATCATTTTCCGATATCAAGTAAACTTAAGTTTAACTTCATAATTCGTGACTTAAATTCTATATGTATAAATGATGACCATTCTAGCTCGCATTTCCCTAAATTTAAATGGAAATCCTGTAAAAGTCAGACATTCTTAAATACTTTCAGAAATGCATTAATGAATTATGGAGATTAAATACATAATCTTGCAAGTACTGATGTTAATGAAGCAGTTTCCGCTATTACACATATTTACCATAATGAAGCGATTCACATACGCGTGCGCACTGGGTCAAGCTTTACTGTGTTTATTCTAAACAACCACCATGGTTGGATGAAGAATGTAAAATTCTCAAAACGAGAAAATACAGGGCTTAACGTAGGTTCAGGGTAACACATGATGCCACAGATCTTGTTCTTTATAAAGAAAAAAATGTCTATAAGAAAACATTGCGTCAGAAAAAGAATAACTTCGAAGAGGAAGAAAGAACAAAACTAATCGATTGTTGTAAAAATATAAATATGCTATGGAAAATGCTTAAGAAATCGCGAACAAATCCATGTGTTATTGGCTCTAACATTAAAGAGAATGAGTGGTTCAACTATTTTAGAAATTTATTGTTTGTCGAAAACGCTGATCCTATTGTTATAAATAATGATAATTTGGAGGATAGTTTATTAAATACAGAAATAACCGTAGATGAAGTTAAAATTCGATTGCTAAACTGAGTACGGGTAAGAGTCCAGTCAATGATGGTTTGACTTCTGAATTTTATAAAAGCACAACTGATGATATTGGCACTCTATTGTGCCATTTATTCAACAATATTTTCAATAGTGGAGTATTCCCTTAATCATGGGATGAGAGCATAATATGTCCTATTTATAAATCTGGACCTCAGCAGGACCCAAACAGCTAAAGAGGCATATCTATTATAACAACAATATTTTCAAATATAATAAATTCAAGATTGAATATGTGGGCAGAAAATAATAATAAGATCGATGAGGCTCAAGCTGGTTTTAGAAATGGGTACTCAGCCGTTGATTATGTATTTAGTCTACAGGCCATGGTCCAAAAATATTTATCCAGAAATGGTGGTCGTTTTTATTGTTTGTATGTTGATTTTCGCAAAGTGTTTGATAAAATAAACCATGATGCATTGTTTGAACAAATACAGGTAAAAGGTGTCAATGGAAAAAGTTTTGAGAGTCTTATCTTGTATGTTTTAATTTTGAAAGCATGTGTAAGGACATCATCCGGCAAAGTAACTGAATATTTCCCATGTAATATTGGAACCAGGCAGGTGGATATCAGCAGTCCGATAATTTTTTCACTATTCATTGACCATTTAGCCTTTATACCTGATATATTGTGTCTCATGTTTGCAGATGATATTGCTAATTGTGCGGGGACTGTTTTAAGACTACAGCAACAACTTAATGACATTGATCGATTCTGTATGTCATCAGGTACGGAGATAAATCTAAGTAAAGTGGAGATTATTGTTTTCAGAAATGCTGGACCATTAAGAAATAATGAAAGATGGACTTTTAGAGGTCATGAGGTAAAAATTACATCAGTGTATAAGTATATGGGTCTTTTATTTACACATACATTATCTTGGATACCTGCTCAAAAAGTTAGCATCACAAGCGCAAATATTTGTATTTGCTTTGTATAACTCAACGGCCATACGGACAGTTATTCAAATTATTTGATGCTATGGTAAAACCGGTACTAAGCTATGGGTCACAGGTTTGGGGATATAAATACTGTCCTGATATAGAAACTGTTCAAATTAATTTTTGTAAGAATTATTTTGGTGTTAAAAGTACAACAAATAATTGTATTGTTTTGGGAGAATGTGGTAGATTACCCTTGTGTTACATATTATTTTTTTTAATTGTATTAAGTACTGGTGTCAATTGATACAAATGGCCAACCATAGATATCCTAAACGTTGTTATTATGTTGAAATCTCTTGACAATGTCGGTAGAACGACTTGGGCTACTCATCTAAAAAGTATGTTATTTCTCTATGGGTTTGGGTTGTATGGATTTCCCATGATATCGGAGATATTGATAGTTTCATTAATTCTTTTAGACAAAGAGTCATAGATTGTGAAACACAAAATTGGAATCAACTATTACAGGAATCTCGAAGATGTCTTTATTACAAATATTTAAAAACATTATTTAATACTGAGAGATACCTTGTAATTGAATTACCAGTAAAATACAGATTAGCTTTTTTTCACATTCGATGTTCTAGCCATAACTTACAAGCAGTAACTGGCAGACACAATATTTCTTTTGATTTACGCGTCTGCAAATATTGTTATGAAAACTATAATTCAAATGTTGTGGAATGTGAATATCATGTATTTTTTTCATTGTGGGAAATATACAGATCTACGAAATCAGTATCTATTAGTACGATTCAGCTAGAAATTTAGAAGGATTTTATAATATCCTTAGTTCAACTGATGCTGATGTTATATATAGAACAGCGTTATATATTTATAAATTGCTGAGTTTTTCTGGTTTATAAAAATCATTTATTAAATTCATACGGGATTATCACCACCTTGTCTAAATTATGTATTAATTTTCATCTCATCTAAATTAGAACTGGTTTTGATGGTATGATACATAATAAATTTTCTGAAATTATAACTAAATGAGAGAAAGGTATATCTTTTGAAATTGTAACATGGAGAAATATAACTTTATATTTATTTCATTTTTTGAAATAATTTAAAACAAATATAATGGTGATGATGATGGTTGAATCTGTAGAAGGTGTATGACACAACTTCTTTTGTCTGAAAAATGTTATATCATTATGTTTTGTATTTTGGGCAGGAGGCCTTTATTACTTTGAATAAACTCTTTGACTTGACTTGACTGCAAATATCATTTGTGATTCTGCAAACGTTTGACACTGTAAGGAAAAGATTTTAAAGTTCAAAATTAAAATGTGATGTAAAGTGAGTCACTTTAGTGAAAAGTGTTTGATAACAAAACGTCAAAAATACATTGAAACAAATTGATGAAATGACGTTATATATTTTCATCTTCGAGACATTATTAATATTGTTTGAAAAAACAACTAGTCTGTCATTACGTTCGTCTTCGTCACCGCAGAATATGAACAGAATTTCATTTTTTTATTAAACAAATTGTCATTTTAAGATTCATATTTATAAATTTTCTTTATAAATAGACATTCTTTTTATCCATAAAATTAAAAAAGAGTATTAATGTCGTTCGCCTAAAAGAAACATAGTTAAATTTCTAAACGTATATCATCTTATTTAAATTCAACTTTATTTTAGCATTTGCAATTTTGATGAACTAACGTATCATGTTGACTCATTCTACAATAATAATTAATGTATTTTCATTTTATTATGGGCTTATTCCCTTTTAAGACATATGAGTAATCCAAAAAAGCATTCATTGCTATTTGGTGACCATGATATCATTTTGGGATTTCATCAGTACATCCTTCTTATATTCAATGTTCAATTTTGATGCATATTTAATTGCATATTGCTGTCCTTTACTTAAAAATTAACCGGGAGTACATCTTTACAAAAATATTTGAAATGAATTTTCTTATCAGGCCCATACATTTTATACGGCCCATTCCGTTTATTAAGCCAATCCGAAATAAATTCAGAGATACGTTGTTACTAGCATATTCCGCTTCCTAGTCAAATCCTAGAGGGGATACAAACAAATAATTCATTATAGATAGGGCTTTGCATTGCCATTCTTTCTGTCACGATATATATCACGATATTTTTTTTTTATTTTTCAAACAATGCAATTCATAGTACGCATTGCAGAAGCAAATGAATTGCGATGTGTATTGCGATATTTAAGTGGCGATGTAATATGTATCACGATACTTACTTTCATACTTGAAACCAATCTGTGTTTCTCGTATAAAAAAAAACTTCTTTAACTGCTTACAGCATTTATTCCCAAACACATATCATCAATTATATCAAGAGCAAAACATAAGTATCGATTAAACTATCATTGTAAAAAAAAATGAATTCTGACTTTTTCCGGGAAAATGACATAAGCGGCAGCATATGTTTAAACACGTAACAAATATCACACGTGTAAGAAATTGTTCGCGTATTGCGATACTTGTCAGCCATATCGATGCATCACAAGGTAAATTCCGTATTGCATCACTATGTATTGCCATTTTAAATTTCTTTCCAATGCATACGTCGAGGGCAAGGCATATCGCTATTCATCGATGTATCGTTGCACCTCTAACTATAGATACAATTGTATTGCTTTGATGACATTTTGTTTCCGCGAGGAGAGAGATCTATGTTCGATGTGTGTGTGTGTGTGTGTGTGTGTGTGTGTTAAAATATTGTTGAATCAATCTTTGATAATGCATCTTGTCTGACATTATGTCTGCGTAATTTTATTCAAATCTGCATCAAACTTAATGCTGAATGATTTATTCATTTTTTTTTTATTTCATTGCTTAATTGTTTTACTTATCCAAGCCAACAATTCTATCAATATTAAATTTAAAACTGAAATATTCGTAAAATATGTTATTTAATTCATGGACTCAGATAAAATCTTTGCATGTTTAGAATATCCACCATTTTGGTTTTTGTTGTTAATATATTTTTCTTTCATTTTTTTTTCTCCTAATCATCATCTCTTTACATTTTCAACAAAAATAGGAAGATGGCATAAGGTTCCTCTACCGATTGCCCCCCTCTATGTAAAATATCCAGTCTTAAGTTTTATTTTATTTATATATATATATGCTGAGTTTCTTTTGAAAAAAGTTGGTCATCTGTTAATTGTATTTCAATTGCGTTTGAAATACTATAAAGCGGAACAGGATACTGTGAAATCATTGATTTTCGTGGGAGACTAATGTTCGTCGATTTTGTGGTGGGTTTTATCTACTATATTAATCCCCTCGAAAACAAGAAAACATATCCACGAATAAATGTACCGACGAAATTCCCTTAGGTACATAATCAACGAACTTTAATGACAACAATGATTTTACAGTATTGAACACCTCTCTCTCTCTCTTAAATTTCATCGTTTATTATGTTAATGAATGCAAAATGTTTTAATAGTACTTAAGGACTTTGAAAACGCACGCCTGTATCATATGCTGTTATTTTTTTACACGAAAACAAAATACAATTGATTCCATCAAATATATATCATTTATTTACTTAATAAATCAAATTTAACATCTGAAAATGTTTAAACGTGTATGAATTTAAGCATATAGTATGTGCTTTCGTTGTAAAAAAAAACACACGTATCCAAAGCGTGCGTTTTTAAAGTTAAGTATATTAATGATTATCTTTTTAAACAGTTTAACGTGCCATAATAACCTTTGACCTAAATTACGGACCTTATCATTTTTGCCATCAAAGGGTCTTCCCAAATTGAATTAGGCTAGCATTTAGTCGGAGTAACAACTCTTGCCTCGGGAATACGTGTTTTCATTTGTGTCATAACATCAAAACAAAACAGAAGTAATATTGAAATGATATTAAACCAGAGCAGAGCATAAGGAGTACCTGTTTCAATCTGAAACAGTAGTATGGGCGCCGGTTTGGGGCCAAGACTGCACATGCGCAGGTGTGATGTCATAGGATTTTTCGCGCATGTGCGACGGCCATATTGGTTTCTAGAATGACTTCATCGTTCTAATTTTAGAATGACATCATTGGTCTATATTTAGAATGACCACAACGGTAGACAATAGAATTTAAAAATAAATATGTTCATACACAGGCGGTCATTTTATTTCTTTTGTGTGCGCATGCGTGGCGGTCATAGTATACAGAGGTGACTTGTATACTTGATCTAAGATCTACTCGCCGAAATTGAGGGTCACTTCCATTCGATCTCAGACTGTGTCCTAAAAGGTATTCTACTACTACTTCTAATATATAATAATAATCAAATTAATAATTAAGTATGTTTGCTATATAGGTACAACATAATTATAGCAAAAATAGGATTAAACAATAATAATGATGGTAACTATGAAATAATATATATCAAATAATATGTCTACTCAATAAATAATACTGTAATAAAAATACTCAATCTACCTTTACGATGTTGACTCCTCAATGTACTACCTTCAAATGAATGCTAACTATTGCACTCGTTTCCCAGGCCCATACCACCTGCGTTAACAATATACGTTCTATTTTTAATTAAAACTATGGTATTAGGTCGGTTTGTCTATTGTTAAGTGAGTGATCAATATCTCTCTCAAACGTCACTTGGAGTTTGGCATCACCTTAAAAAAAATGATAAGAAAAAAATATCTTACATCTTTAAAACATATTTCAATATTATTTGATCACTTAAAAAACTATGATATTAATTATATTCTACTGAAATTACAATAATGAAACTTAAATATTAAAAAGAAGTAGAAAAACTAATGTTTTCGACCCACAAAATGAGATCATGAATTATAGAAAAGTAGATTAAAAAACTTACCAAATCTCCAACGGCCAAAGCCTTTACTGAAAAAGCTTAAAATTATTTTTATTTTCAGAACAATATTAAATGTTTTTATATTGGAAAATACACTGGTAAATTCCATATTTTAGTACGATGGATACCACGACAGCAGCAAAACCAAAATAGGTGACGATTTTTTACTCGGACATACATATATATAAGGACTTGAGGGAGTTGGTTAAGGGCTGCTTTTTTTTTATACGTCAATATTTTTTAATTGACATACACCCATGTATTATTTCAGTTAAACGAGAATGAACAAGAATGGTCAAGTATAAACACGAAATCAACCTTTTCAGGGTCCAGTAACATTTATACGTCAATATTGGTTGACTTGAGATCGGATTAAGATAGCCTCACAAAGGGAGCTGGCCAATGTTTTCATAAACGCTTAGCTTTACCTCGGTAACGGATTAAATATTGTCAAATTGAACGAGTTTTAGAGGGGGAGCCAGTATGCGTGTTATAAAGTGATTTATGTATCGAAATATTCCGTTCCGTTCACATTGTATACGTTATTTGTAATACATAAAAAATGTTCGGGATTGTATAAGCTTTAACTTCGTAATGTTGGTATTATCTTGATTGAAACAAAAAGCTCTAAATCAGTTTTTTCTTTCTAGGGCAACGGTTTACCATATCGATTTTCAAAATTTTTATATCAATTAATAGATTTATCAAAATACTTCAAAATAACCCTATGTTCTCGATTCGATTTTCAACCGTTACCGAGTTATGACGTAACAGCGATTTTTAAACCTTAACTAAAATTTAATATTTTCTGCCCAAAATATGCATCATTGGAAAGGTCTCGTCTCCACAATGTCAAAAATGTATACTTTTATAGGGTTATCTTTATTCGTTCACGAGATATAAGCGATTGAAAATGACACGTGACCTCCAAAGTTGGAAAATGGCGCCAAATTCAAATATTCTCCAAAAATATATTTAAGGCTATATCTAAGTCATTTCTCGACCGATTTACATGATCCTGGTATCAATTGTAAAGGTCTCATGTCAAGCTATGTTTTGAACTCAATGAACCGGAAGTTCAATGGTTGCATAACCGGAAATGACGTCATCGCATATAAAATCTCTATTCATAGACAACTGGCTGACTTGTTATTGGTCTTTCTCTCTCTCTTATGCATACTAGATTTGGTGGAAATTAAATCCCCCTCCTTCCTCCTCCTCCTCATCTCCCTCTTCCTCTCCCTCCTCCTCCCTCCTCCTCCTCTCCCCTCCTCCTCTCCCTCATCCTCTCCCCTCATCCTACTCCTCCTCTTCCTCCTCCTCTCCCTCCTCCTCCTCCACCGAACAGTACCTAAAAAATGATAGAAGAATTCTGTTTGCTGCATACGATTTGCAAGACATATACGCACACAATATATGGGGTTGCGAATTTGAGAAATGCATGGTTTGTCCTTTAGAAACGGTAAAACTTCACTAAAATTTAGGATTAATTAAAATTTCAAAAACATGTTTTTGTCGCTCCTGACATTATTTTTTGTTATTCTTCATGATTTCTTCACATAATATGCATTGAAAGGGTCTCCCAATTAAAAAATGAATAAAAAAAAAAAGTTCCAAAGGTCAAGGTCATATTACGATTATTATTTTTTCCTCAGCCCCAAATAGCTACAAAACTAAAATATTTTATTGAGAGTATATGAACAAAAATTTAAGTTCTAGAAAAGCTCTTTCTAATGATTTTTAGTTTTTGAAGATCGGGCTTGATTAGGTCATTTTACGGCAGTCCAATGTTTTATCCTGTTTTGAACAATGATAAATCAGTTTGTATTCTTCAAATTGTGACATTTAAGAAACAGAATTTTTGACCCATGCATATTATATACGTAATTAAACTATTTTCTGCATTTCTAAGTACCTACAGTAGGAGTTCCACGGAACCACTTCACGTGCATACATCTCATCACCTTTGCACGAATCTACCTCAGATTTTCAGGATAAAGGTCGCAACTAATTCTACATCCGGTTTAGTACCTATTTTAAAATAAATGAGTATTTCAACCCTTTCTAATTATGTTTTTGTACTTAATTATACTGAAATTTATGAAGAATAGATTTTTTTATTTCAGCAAACATTTATTTCGGCTGACATCCAATCATTTCGAAGAAATTGTAATTTTACTGCAGAAAATCTGTTTTATTTTCTTGTTGTTTTTTTAGTGAAATACGCACTTTCCTCCTCCAAAAAGCTAAAAATCTGTAATACAAATTTCCTTTATATTTTGTTCATTAGTACGATATTTCCTGAATTACTAAACATTAGAGTAAAAGGAAAATCTGTATTACAGATTTTTAGAAAATCGTATTTATATAAACTCACCGTATTTTGTAGGTCAAACCGGAAGTTGATTTCTTATAAAAAAAATTTCATTTGATAACCCAGAATAAAATACCTGTCATTTGTTTTTCATTGCTTAAAATAAAGACAAAATGTGAAGAAATCAAACTAATATGTGTTTTGGCTTGTCTCTAAATGAATTTCCCGAAATTCAGTCCCTTTTCGGTAATTACGGTACATTTTACTCTTCCGTATGTAACAACTCGGAAGCGGTGCTACAGTAAAGGTTTTTCAGGTTGTGATGAAAGCCAGCGTTCATTTTTTGGTAAAATATTCTGCTACATTATCATTGAAATCATCAAAGTATTTGAAAATGAAGGTAAAGTACGTTTTCATGAGCTAATTCGTTACAATAAATGTATTATATTGTGAGTTTTATGTATATTTTTTTAGTTGGTTTTTTTGGGACTGTTTATCAACTGTCATGGTTCTGTGCGCGCCATTTTCATCGCACGTGATATTCTTTTGAAACGTCAAAACTAAGAGGTTGTAATGGTTTATTTGATAGAAGCCCGTTTTTAAAATATACTTTTTCATCTAAGAAAGAAATGAACTTTTAATTGAGACGCCTTCCAAACGATTAAATCGTCATCATTAGCATACGCATCCAGATGTCTGTGTAAAGATTTGCAAGTTGGAGGATTATGGGATATTTTAAACTATTTTTTAGGTATAATAACTAGAATAATTTTGATTTTTCACTAGCTTAATCAATACACAATTAAGTCCATTCATCTGCTTATTGTGTCAAATTTGTTTTCAAATTTTTTATTTTTATCTTACCGTTATTGAAGTTTATTTACATTTACAGTTAATGTATTTGTAATAAAAATAATTTTATGATAAAATCAGGTTTAAATTTTTTTTAGCTCTACTCATATAAAACGATACTGTTTGCAGTAAAATATATACCTATGGAAATTACCTTATGAGTATGCTATTTGAATCATGTTTTTTTTTTTTTTTTTTTGTTGTTGTTTTTTTTTTAAAGAAATATATACAAAATATGTTGCGAAATCCTTATTAAATTCTGAGTCCAAATTTTTTGAATTTTCCTGATAACAAAGGCCCTGTTCCCCTCCCCATTTTGTCTGGACATGTTTTTTTTTCCTTCCCTTTTTCAGGTTCCTTTTTGTGACATAATCTTTACCATGACTTTTCATCATTAAGAATAATCAAATTTGACAATTCATACTTTGCATGCATGGTTTCTTGTTCCTAATCTAGAAGGTTTTCCTAGTGAAAAATGAATAGGAGTTTGCATAAATGAACATTTTTAAATCATAGCTTATTTCAGGTCCAAATCAAGATTTGTGAAACAAAACCATGGTGTAATAGTCACACAGCAGTGTTATGTGAAGGTAGGATAAAGATAAAAAATGCATCTATTTCCATGGAAATAATTCTGCAAAAGTCTATAAAAATGAAATTGAAATGATAAAATAACAAATAAAAATAAGTTCTTTACATAAGGCATGCATATGTATATTATTTACTAAACTTAGGAGGGAAATAAACCAAAATGAGCTGATCTGAAAAAACAAGTAACTGGTGTTGTATGCAACACATAAAGTCCCCTACCGGCTCCACCTTGACTCAATATGGTAATCAGTCCCATTTTTGCCATATTTTCACTATTTCCGTTACCATAGCAACCACAATTTTAGTCGAAGAACAAAAATAAAATGACGTGCATAATCTACACATTGCCATCTAGTCATATACCAAGTTTCATCAAGTTTGCTTGCTTAGTTATCGCGGGATCCCATTTTTTGCCATATTTTCACTATTTCTGTTACCATAGCAACCACAATTTTAGTCGAAGAACAAAAATAAAATGACGTGCATAATCTACACATTGCCATCTAGTCATATACCAAGTTTCATCAAGTTAGCTTGCTTAGTTATCGCGGGATCCCATTTTTGCCATATTTTCACTATTTCCGTTACCATAGCAACCACAATTTTAGTCGAAGAACAAAAATAAAATGACGTGCATAATCTACACATTGCCATCTAGTCATATACCAAGTTTCATCAAGTTAGCTTGCTTAGTTATTAAGTTATCGCGGGATCCAGATTTGAGCGGACAGACGGACGGACGGACCACCTGAATGTCATATGTGGGGTTCTGTGCATGTGGGGTGTGCAGTACAAACAACAGTTCTGGGTTGCAGTTTTGTCCGTGCATAAGGGTTCGAACTAGCCAAGTACCTGTATGGGGTTAAGTGCTTATAAACTGGAATTTCGGGCTAAAAGTAGCCAAATAGCCTTATGGGTTTTAGCGAAGTACTTATAAACTAGAATTTTTGAAGAAATAAATATGCCTACAGATTAATATCAGCTAGTGTGTTAAGCAGGTGGGCAGTATATCAATGTTTTGACATTAAGGTTCTGGTACTGTAATGGGCAATGTTGATATCTGTTTTATTAATAGCAGTATCAAGATAAAACTTCTCCTCTATGTACTTCTTAAGTACATAAGATCATTCACCGAGAGTTTTTTTTGGAAAAAGTGTTTCAAAGGAGAGATAACTAAGTATTTATTTAACATTGAGGTCTATGGAAAATAAATAAAATCTTCAATAATTTTAAATACAGAATATTTTGTACAAAAGCTCGCGGTAGAATCCTGTTAAAATGTTCCCTTGTTAAATCCCGCAATAAAAAGGGATGGTCACCATACAAAATCTCTAGATATTTAAGTTTTATTGTTTTCAAGGGAGGTAATCCGTCGTAAGGGCAGATAATCAAAGAAAGTTTCAAAATATGTTGAAGACATTTGGCAACTGTCTTATATGTCTAGGGATCTAAACAGGCTCTAAATTACTTAAATTACTATTCAATTTTGTGCATCCAGATAGCTATTATAGGTCCAGAACCTTAAAAGGTAATGCTTACATGCGGTTTCTGCACGATTTCTTTATTATATAAGTTACTAAGTTTCCTTTACTGGCAATGTAATGACATCTACTGAAACTCAATTTAAAAACAAGGGTCAGGACTGCCACAAAATACGCCCATCATAGTATGGGGACTCTCAGAAATAGCTCAGAGAAACAAGCTACTGTCCATAAATAAGCAAAATAATTCCAAAATCCCATTAGTTAATGAATGTTAATCATAAAAAAAAAACGGTTGATACATTTCCATTAATTAACTGCAAGATCTGACAACACCTCATAGGGTCTAAGGACTAGGGACAAGCAAATTTTCAAGTATGTTGTGTACATCAAGGGCCATAACTTCAAAGCCATTCACATGATAATGCTGGATATCGAACTCAGCCAAGATATTATGGCAATGCACATGTGTGGAAAGTTTGAAGAGGATTGGGCAAACAATATTGAAGTTAGAGCCCAGACAATCACAATATCAAGTATTTTGTGTACATCAAGGGCCATAACTTTTTGGTCTTTCACGCGATAATGCTGGATATCGAACTCATCCGCGATATTATGGCCATGCACATGTGTGAAAAGTTTGAAAAGGATTGGGCTAACGGTATTGAAGTTAGAGCCCGGACAACAAATGTTCCACGCCCGCCCGCCCGCCGTGAGTGTTCATATAATATGCCCCATCTTAAGATGGGCGTATAAAAAGGATGTACTTCTAGGCTTTTTGTTCCACACTGTAATGTCGCAAGTTTTCTTATTCAAAACACGGTGATTGTTATACATGTACACTGTGTTTATTTGAAAACAAGAAATGCAACTAAGGGCAATCTGAATTAATAATAAGATTGTTTTGCTTTGATGTTTGTTGTTGGGTTTAACGTCCAACCGACAGTATTTCAGTCATTTTGGAGATGATGTCAACTTGAGACAATGCAATATTTTCTTTATGTTTATTAAATTCTTTTTGTCAATTTGAATTAATACTGAAGTGAAGTATGCCACTGGCAAACTGTCTTCACGATGGGAGAACTATCTATCTATTTTCTTGTCAGGTTTCAAATTGCTTACATAAGTCTTTGAGTTATAGGTGGACAAACTTTACTACAAACCATTTATTTCAAAAGTGAATAAAAATATTTTGTTCCATGCACTGCATCATTCTCGAGTGATGTATTTAAAATATATATATGTAAATAAGTGTTTAGTCATAGTTTTGGAAGAAGCTGTGGACAAATAAAAGTTAAAGAGTACTTGCTTCAAAAAATAAATGGCAATCTTAAAATATTTGTGAATCGTGATTTTCCAACTGAAGATTTAGCTATCAGTAGAGTTCCAGTTTCAAATTATGGCTTGGCTATAACATAAGCATGGAAATACAAATAGCAATATGTCCAAAAACTAATAACTCTGAAAAATGCAGTGCTGTAGTTCTGGTGAATTGCACTTTCTGAATACATCTAACACCATCTGTACAATGCAGCAATAAATAAACAAGCTCTTTATCATTTTTAACATTAACTTTATTTAAAACTAGTTAATGACTTTAATGCACAAAACATATCTGAAAAGGAAACATAATAATCAACTGGTGAACATAATTCTTGAACTCTCAATCACTTACCTGAAACAAATGATTCAAATGAAATTTTATCGTTTTTACCATATTGTAAACAACTTAAAATATTTTAATTCCCAAAACATACATAAGAATGTTTATAGCAACAAATTAATGCTATTTCAGCATTTAGAACGTAAAACAGTATACATGTACACTGATCTAATGGTTACCTTTATTGATGTAAAATATAACTAGTCCACCTATGAAAGTCCATCCATTGCCAATTTATTAAACGGTCGCATGATAACCACATAACTAAATCTGTCACACAAGTGACAAATACCCCAGTGAATATGCCAAGATCAAAATATCAAGGGTATCTAGTACTTTTGAAGATATTAAACACAATGCAATGACAAGCCACCTTTTTGGCCCAAGACATATGCATCAACATTTATCAGAAAATGTTCATTACTAAAGAATCAACACTGATAGTTTCATTTAGCAAACTTGTTGGTCAATTGTAAACAAACAATAACTGCTGACAATGATGAACAAATCAAATTATAAACAAGAAATGTTTGTGAAACACATATGCCCCCCTCATATGCCATAATATGTATATAGCTATATTACATGCAAGGAGTTTGCCTTCATAATGTTGGCTTGTCACAAAAAATTCTCAAACTTCAAAAATTTGAGTGAAAATATAATGTGCTAAAATGTGGAACTAAACATTTACTGGCTGGAGAAATATTTACACAAGTCCACAAAGGTTTAAGTGAAAGAATATTGTCAGTTATAAACAAACAAAACATTAAGACTTAGAGCTCTAGTTTTATTATAAAAATTAACAAATCAGCCTTGCTAGCCATAAGCACAAACATCCACAATAATGAAAGAAAATGATACATCATCCTTCAAATATCTCAAACTTTGAAACAAAACAACACTACAACATAAATTATGTTATCTTGATCTAAGTAATAACAAGGCCAAGTCATCAAACATATATACAAATGCAACCTTGTGACCTTGACCTTTGAGGTATTGACACCAAAATTGATAGGGGTCATCTACTAATCATAAGCAACAACCACATGAAGTTTGAGACTTAAAGGTCAAATAGAACTTCAAGTTGTCACTCGGACAAGGTCTGGTATTATACATACACAACATGTGACCTTGTGACCTTGACCTTTGAGGTAATGACACCAAAATCGATAGGGGTCATCTACTAATTGTGAGCAACAACCACAAGAAGTTTGAGACTTAAAGGTCAAATAGAACTTAAGTTTTCACTCGGACAAGGTCTGGTATTATACATACACAACATGTGACCTTGACCTTTGAGGTAATGACACCAAAATCAATAGGGGTCATCTACTAATCATGAGCAACAACCACATGAAGTTTGAGACTTAAAGGTCAAATAGAACTTAAGTTATCACTCGGACAAGGTCTGGTCTACCGACAGACCGACGGACCGACCTACGGACCGACCGACCGACATGAGCAAAGCAATATACCCCCTCCTCTTCTTCCTCTTTTCTTTTTAAAAAAAATATGACATATTACATCTCATTCTTTTGTAAAAAAATTGCTTTAACCCTTTCCCTCATAGAAACTCATTTTGACACCCTCAATAGGTATAAAACCTGATCTGCAGAAAGCCACAGATAAACATTACCAAATTAATGGTAAAAACCTGATTTCTAGACCACTAAGGAGCATCGAACAGCATAAAACCTAATCAGCCTGCGAGTAATGATCTGGTTTTATGCTGTTCGCATAGGCCTTTTCCAGGTGTCCTTTATGCGAGAAAGGGTTATCAAAATGGTAGATTTTAAATTTTTTAAATGTCTTTGGGTTTAATTATAAATGACGTGAAACATTTTTAACAGATGACAACCAGCAGTTTATATTGGCACGGTTTAACAAACAGATGTGACTAACAGTCTAACACCCCAGCACTGCTTTGCCACCAAAAAAAAAATCAAAATACGAATTGAAGTGAGGGCAAATAACTGGTGTATGTTTGAATCAGCATGTAAGAAAACTTAGTCATAAATACAAATATATTACAAGTTTCAATCCAGTCACTTAAAACATGAATGTGAATGTAGTTTCTCCACAATTTTGTGACATTGTGTGAGATAATAGTAAAAAATATGCCAAAGTTCAAGAGGACATAATCGTAGTATGTGTGGATCCACATACATTAAAAATAATGTCTTGCAATGTAGATCTCATGCTGAAAACACATTATAGTTTCAATACAATCACTTAAGACAATGGGTCCTTGGGAACAATATATCTTTCCGTTTACCTTTACCAGCAAGCCAAGACTTCAAATAAAATACACTTAATTTTGACTGGCAATTTTTAACATCATTTGTCTTCATGACATCATTTGGGTCAAAAATCTTAGAAAATTCCACATATTTCACTAAACATTTTTGAACAACCTAAATGTCATCCTGACCTGAATAATTAGTTTTTCAACTGCTTGTCTATCATCCTGAACACTTTCTTTTTAAGAACATCTTTTTTTCTCTTATGTATTATCCCATCTTTTCTCTTGCTAATTGCAAGTGCTTTTTTTACTTGTGCTGCAGTTGGCCTTTTCTTCTCATTGAAACATTTTCTGAAAATGTCTTTTATTTCTTTTTCTTCCTCTTCACTCCACTGCACCCGTGTTGAGGCTGAATTTGTTTTATTCTTCGAAGCATTTTCTTCATATTCCATATCCGGTCCCTCGTCCATAGCCGGTCCCTCGTCCATAGCCACTCCCTCGTCCATAGCTAGTCCATTGTCCAAAACTTCAGACAGCTGAATATCATCTTTGCATCTTTCCTCGGCCAAGTCTAAATGAGAAATAATGTTTGAACATGTAGTTTCTAAGTAACCATTCCAATTTTTAGCATTTGATTTTCATAAAGAAAAAAAAAGCAAATCTGGATCTTTAATATTAGAAATATTGGCTTATACCAACTTTGTTCTTTTCATTGATTCAAACGCTTTATTTCAAAAATTAAATTTTCTGTGAAAAATGATTGCCTCAAGAGGAATTTATTTGTTTGAGTTGAACATTATGGCATCAATATCATTTTTTTTTCACACAATATACATATATTTCATAACATGTAAGAATGGACAATCTCACTGAGATCTCAATGTCAGTACAGTGACCAGCCAGGTAGCCCAAAACAGTATGCAGAATAAGTATTTGTAGCTTCCATTGTCTTTTTATCATATGATTATTCTATTCTACTTTGATTATTTGGAAAAGTATAATAATCATCATTATTTAAATAAAATTAATTGTTATAAAATATTACGACCCAGACATCCAGGCCGTTATTTGAACCTTTGGAAAACATTGAGTAAGTAAATGTAATGAACATGATACACTTATTTATCACCCAAAGCTGCCAAATTAAACAAGGAAGAAGTGTAAAATAAAAGAGTATTGTTAACTTGAATGCTATTTAATGTGATTGTAATTAAACATATGTAAACAAAAGCACCTTTAGACCTAATGAAATGTTCTTTTCATAAACATAGCTTTGTTAATATGAATGTTGTACCTGATAACTGAATGTCTTCAAGTGACTGGTTGAAGAACTCTTCGATCCTTCCAGAGTCTTGGAGAAGGAGAATCTTTGCAATCTGTGTGCGTTCTATTACATCACTTGTATTACGATAATAGATTTTGTGGATATCCAGGGAGTGGCCCATGTGCCTCATCACCCACTCAAGTTGGTGAGGTTTGAGGTCCAAGACCTGCAGCAAAATATCTGTCTTCCTCAAAAAGGACAAAGTGTTTTACATAAAAAAAGTTATTTTAGTGCTACTAGAGCTACTGGTCTTCAGAAATGTAAACAATAAGCAACACTTATTAGTCTTTGTCTTAACTGTCAAAAGTGAATGTGAATGTGATGTGTTTACCATCACCTCGCAAGTATTTCAGATGTCCAGCTAATTACAGGTGAAGGAAGACCCCAATTGTACAGAGACACACGGGGGGAACCACCGACCACAAGCCAGCTGGAAGGCTTCCTCATATGAAAAGTCCGAATTACCCTTCCCTGTTACGAACCCACAGTGATAAGGGGCTAGCTGCTAAACCTGACGCAATAACATTTTACTATACATTAAATTCTATTGTTCATGGTAGTTATGTTTATCCATGTTCAGACTTGATCATAACGTACAGACATCATTATTTTAAACTAAAGCTTTACAGACATGATTAATGACCACAATATAAAGACCCCAATTCAACAATGTGAATAACATCAAGCTCCACACTTGTCTAAAATGTGCCAAACATTATTCATATTTTTAATATGTTTAACACAACAATTCAATAATGTCTGGTAAAAATATTTGGTTGAAAATATTCAGTGCTGTTAATTTTTTCATACAGAGCTTCCAAGAACTACACAGTAATACACACTACATGTATAAAAAGTAATAAAAATATTGATACAGACATTTTATTTAAGACACTTTATTTAAAATGATGCTATTACCTGAGTTATGGTTGCCATAAATTTTCTGAGTGTTGTTGCCGTAATTCTTTCCGGGTACTGCAGGTTTGCATTTTGACAGCAGTCAGCCAAGCAATCGTACACTCGAAACACTGACTTTGTCCTCCCTGAAGATCATGAAAAAAATAAAATCTAAAATATTTAAAATAAGAGACAATTACAAAAAATATGTAAGCCTTGGGCCTTGTGGTTTCAGACAAAAATAATTTTTAAAGGTTTTTCCATTAAAAGTCGACCTTAGGGCGGAACCAATTTTGATCGATCCCAGGGGCATAATTTGAACAATTTTGATAAGGGACCACTAGATGATGCTACATACCAAATGTAAAGGCACTGAGCCTTGTGGTTTCAAAGAATTTGACTTTTCAAAATGGCATTATTAAAACCCTTTTATTTTTGGCCCATGTGACCTACAATCAACTGGAACCATTTTGAACAACTTTGGTTTGGGACCTGCCAAGGATCATTCCCGCATGACAACAGGCAATGGCTGGTCGCAATAACTCTTGAAAGTGCTCAGTTGAGCTAATAAGGACATCAAGAGACCTGTATGATCTTATTTACGGCACTTCCCCTCAATAAGATTTATCTTAATATGAAATTTTAAATTTATATCTCTCATACTTTTTGTGATAGGCCCAGACAAAAATTAAGCACTCAAAAAATGGGGCCAAAACTAAACAAGAGGCCCAAGGGCCATAACGCTCACCAGTGTAAATCAGCATATTCAAGATGATTTTTTCTATAAGGAAATCAAATGACAAACCAGAGTTTTCAATTATTTTTTCTATTTGTTGCCATGGCAACCAGAGTTCTTCATGGATCAACTGTATTTGAGCAATTTTTGTAGAGGCCCACCTAAGGATCATACATGCCAAGTTTTATCAAATTCTGTCCAGCGGTTTCAGAGGAGATGATTTTCAAAGTTTTCAATTATTTTTTCTATTTGCTGCCATGGCAACCAGAGTTCTTCATGGATCAACTTTATTTGAGCAATTTTTGTAGAGGCCCATCCAAGGATCATACATGCCAAGTTTTATCAAATTCTGTCCAGCGGTTTCAGAGGAGATGATTTTCAAAGTTTTCAATTAGTTTTTTCTATTTGTTGCCATGGCAACCAGAGTTCTTCATGGATCAACTTTATTTGAACAATTTTTGTAGAGGCCCACCAGGATCATACATGCCAAGTTTTATCAATTCTGTCCAGCGGTTTCAGAGGAGATGATTTTCAAAGTTTTCATATTTTTTTATTTGTTGCCATGGCAACCAGAGTTCTTCATGGATCAACTTTATTTGAGCAATTTTGTAGAGGCCCACCCAAGGATCATACATGCCAATTTTATCAACATTTGTCCAGCGGTTTCAGAGGGATATTTTCAAAGTTTTCAATTAGTTTTTTCTATTTGTTGCCATGGCAACCAGAGTTCTTCATGGATCAACTTTATTGAACAATTTTTGAGAGGCCCACCCAAGGATCATACATGCCAAGTTTTATCAAATTCTGTCCAGCGGTTTCAGAGGAGATGATTTTCAAAGTTTTCATTAGTTTTTCTATTTGTTGCCATGGCAACCAGAGTTCTTCATGGATCAACTTATTTGAGCAATTTTTGTAGAGGCCCACCAAGGATCATACATGCCAAGTTTTATCAAATTCTGTCCAGCGGTTTCAGGAGATGATTTCAAAGTTTCAATTATTTTTCTATTTGTTGCCATGGCAACCAGAGTTCTTCATGGATCAACTTTATTTGAGCAATTTTTGTAGAGGCCCACCCAAGGATCATAATGCCAAGTTTTATCAAATTCTGTCCAGCGGTTTCAGAGGAGATGTCTTTTAAGCAAATTGTTGACGACGGACGACGGACGAAGGGTGATCCCAATAGCTCACCTGAGCACTTCGTGCTCTGGTGAGCTAAAAGAGACAGCAGTTATGTTCTTGTGTACCATCAAAGTGATATAAAAATTGCTAAGATTAAAAACAAAGCTAAAATAAGACTAAAATTATCTTTTCAATAAATCTAAATGATTTAAAAAATCAATGATCTGTAATTTACCTGGTATAGCAAAAAGGTAGGTATCATCTTCCACCCCAACCAATTCTCTGACATGCTGTTGCAATAATTGAAGTCCAGCTTTGCAAGTTCTGGAATTAAAACTGGAACGCCTCGGTACCCTGGAAATAACAAAAAAGGCATGCACAATAATTATGACAAAAATTTGCTGTTCCAGTTTTAATACATGTACATGTATTTATTTTTTAAAATGTATGTAAAGTAAAAAATACCTCTTTGTTTCCTTGTATTACATGAATCATTATGTATTTATTGCATATCATTGTTCCATGAAAAAAACAATCTTGACCTCTTCTGATAACCATAATCATTTGCACGCAATAAGAACAGGTTAACGCACAAAAAAATCAGACACAGATAACTATTAACAGGTCCAACACCTCATCTGCCATTTTGAAATGAATGTAGCTCTTGAATATGATTGGTTAAAATGGGAACCATCTAGTTTGTTATGGGTGCTCCCCATAAGCAAACAACCAAAAGCATTAATATGCATTGTACATGTTCACCCCACAACGATACACTTGCCAATACAGTTAAAGTACAACAAAAATGTCACACATAAGTGTTTTAAGGCCACTTTGGCCTTAATTCCCTTCTTTTAAAACAATTTATGATAAAATCCTCACCCCTTTAAAGCTTTGTGATTATATTGTTTGTTTTTTGTTTGCTTTAAAGCCCCACCAACAGTATTTCAGTCATTGGAGACTATGCCTCATTGTGACAGATATAGTGCTGCCACACTTCAGTATCACGCCTGTAGACATGTGGCATGATACCACACCCAGTCACATTATCCTGACACAGGGCCAACCAGTCCTGAACTTCCCTTTATGCTGAGCGCCAAGCAAGGGAGCTATAACACTACCACTTTAATAAATTTGGTAGTCACAGCTGGGATGGTCCACCAATGACCTCCCATACCCAAGGCGGACACTCTAACACTAGGCCACCGGTGCGAGTTTGGGATTAGATGAAAACAGTGGTAAATATTTGTGTGCAATTGATAGTATTATCAGATTACTATTTAGTCAAACTATTTACAGATAGGATGGTGTGAAAATGTAACATGAAAATTCAAAACCTAGAGTCATGCAAAACTTCCAACCTAATTGGTTACTTGTAAAGTTTTATGAGAATCAAAGAAGAAATTAAGCATTCTCATCTGATATTGTAAAAATATAACTGAAACATTGTTCACAGAACTAAAGCTGATATATGAAAGGATAAAGTTCAGTATTTTGGTCTATAAGGAGAAGTATATTTACCTTTCCTCTAGTTGTGAGAACTTCTTGCGTCTCCATAAGTTTGCGTTCAAACTTTGTCAGATCTCCAGCAAAAACTGCATTCTCACTGGCACCCGTCATCCTTGATCCATAGTCTACAAGGCTGCAAAAATGGAAACAATTTCTAGTTCTTTTGGCTGCTACAACAATATCGATTTTTAGTTGCTACAGAAACAGAGAAAATGATTTGACAGACTATATTAAACACAATGTAACAGCTAATCTTGGGCACTTAATAGTGGGGAGCAGTGGTCCAGCGGTAGGACAGTGCTTTTGGGATCGAGGGGTCCCGGGTTCGAATCCCATTTTGGGTCGCTGTTAATTTCCTTGAGCAAGAAATTTGCCCCACACTGTTCAACTCCACCCTGGTGTTAATGGGTACCTGCAAGGGCGGTAGAATTCCGTGGCGCCATGTGTCGGCTTCCTTAAGCGGAGAGGAAGGACTTCCCAGGGAGATAGAAAGATAGATACATTGTACAAATAGCCCCATGACCAAGGTAAATACTGTAAAGTCGGTGAACGTGCACATGGCACGAAACTTAGACTTTAAAATGTATTTATTATTAATAGTAATCAAATAAAATATTACATACCTTATGGCCTCTATTTCTCCTGGCCTTCTTCGGTTATACTGCAACAATTTTGCACATAGCAGTTTCGCAGTTTTTGTGTAGGTCTCTGGTTTATTTACATCTAGTTTTGTGAGCTCTGCATTCAAGTAATTATTCAGTCTCTGAATGTCATCCGCTTCTGGTAGGACTTGTCGTTTGTTAAACTGTCTTTCAACAAGTGTTGTACTAGCAAGTTTTGTAACACGTGGCCCCCAGAACACTTTCATGGTACGTAGAAAACGTTCTCCATCTTCTTCAGCCTGGTGATCTCTTAACATAATTGCAAGACCAATCTTAATGTTTATAAGCCTTTTTATATCATGGCCTAGTTTAATGGCGTTTGATGGAGACTCCAGGTACTCATTATCTTTGGTACACTGCCCTGCAGTCATCAGTGTTGCCTTTGCAACATCATCAAAGAAACAAGGTTTTAGATAATCAGATAAGCAGTAGTTGGTATCGGTTTCTTTTCTCACATTGATAAGAAGTCTTGCAACAATACGCATAATCTGTGATGTGTATTTGTTTCTTTTTAACTTATTTCCTATGTTCTTCTCCATCCAAAGGTTTCCAAGCCTTACTATCAAAGGGTCCTCTCTTGCTAGATATCCAACATCATCATTGTTCATAATCTGGAAAACTTCCTTCACCAATGCTGGAGATGCAAATTCAAGAACTCTGTCTGCTAGCATGTCTGATCTGGTAATTAAGTCAGCGTATGTCAGTTTCTCTTTGACTTTTGACATGCACATTTTCTGGTGTCTAGGCAACAATCTTTTGGACACCCATAACAGACAAGCTGGGCATGGTCCAAAGGAGTCAAAATCAAATTTTTCGACAGGCCTTCTGTACAACAGGATTTCACCGTAACCCTTGTTTTTGATATGCACATTGTATATGTTATCCATTTCAGCACTCATTAGAGCTATTTTTTTCTTTCTTAACTGATCATCTTTAGTTTCAAATACAGCCTTAACTTCAGTTTTGTTCATATGCTTTCTTTTCATGTGCTGCGCATAATTTGAAACCAATATATTACAATATCTGCATGAGTGATAGCTGTTGTAAACTCGTGTACTTTTCTTTTTTTTGCCAAATTTTGTAGTGTCAGATGACAAAACTTTTCTGATGTACAGACCAGGTCTTTTACTGTCCCTAATTATCTCATCTTCACTCACATATGGATCATCAATATCATCATTACCCTCTTCACATGTATCTGACTGTTTCTTACTATTCATTTCATCTTCACCTCTGTCTTCACATTGTTGATCCTCACAATTTGATTCATTTACATCAATATCATCATTCTCCTCTTCACATGTATCTGACTGTTTCTTACTATTCATTTCATCTTCACCTCTGAACACCGGTAGGGGACTAATATTTCAAGACAAAGATGCTTATGCAAAGTAGGAAAAAAAAAAAAAGATTTTCATGAAAACTGCAAATATCTGGAAAGCACCAGGGGCTCTCGATATCCATTGCTTAGTACCTGTATAAGGCACCATTCCCCCAGCCAAACCCACATTTTCAAGCAAAATTCCCTCTAAAACAAAAATGTAAAAGCTCACATTAATAACAAATATATATATATATATATATATATATATATATATATGATTTTCAGTCACATAGTGACCCATTTATTATCCCCGTAATTGGTGTGAGGGGGTCGGGGATCTATCCCCCATCACACCTCACAAGCATATTTACACAAAATAAATATTTAATTATAACTGTATATAAATGTATCTGTAATAAAAAGGCAGAGTTAAATGATTTAAGATAATGTAGATCTTAATTTTTGGAAAAAAAGGAAAGAAAGAAAAAGGAACCTTAATTTTCTTTTAGAAAAAACAAGACTACAACATAAATACAACTTCTCCTTTTAGACAGTATTAATACTGATTACTTACTTAATATATTTCTTACATGTTTCTCCCTTTTCTTCTATCCTCTATATTCAGCATACATTTACATTTTTATAAATACAGTTTATAAAATGGTTAATTCTTTACCTTTACCTCATCTTGACCTCATTTGAATCCTCAAATAGTCACTTTACCCTTCTCAGTATC
The DNA here is from genome assembly GCA_021229015.1 of Solen grandis. Classification (NCBI taxonomy): domain Eukaryota; kingdom Metazoa; phylum Mollusca; class Bivalvia; order Adapedonta; family Solenidae; genus Solen; species Solen grandis. Next base: position 61,843,814 of record CM037789.1, on the reverse strand, counting down.
AATGAAAGCAGAATCAACCACAAAGTAATGACAACAGATTACAACCCAAATCAACCTTCAAGCTCACGCGCAGGCTGATCTGGCTCAAAGTTACATGTGTAGGTCAAAATGAGGCAAGGGTTAGACTTTATAACAAAAACTATGCATTTATATGTATCTTAGAAAAAACAAATTGTAGAAAAGCCTACTATACATATATAAGAAACGCCATATAACTCCAGACTTAAATTATCTGTGTAATGAAAACTCTAGAGTTTTAAGGAAATTTACATTGAATTATTTACCTTTCCTGTATTATCTTAAAATATTATCATTTAAGTATTGTTTACTTCTATCCTGACATTTTCTCTGTTACAATATTTACCACTACATTTGAAAAGAAGTAATTTACACCAACACATATACATTAATGATGTTAAAAAATAAAGAAAAAAAAAAGAAAAGAAAGAAAGAAAAAACAAAATGCAGAAAAAAAGTTTTCCTTCCAGAACTTTTAATACTTAGGGATTATCACTAATACTACATTATCATTGCATTTTTCTTTAATAAAAGTAAATAACTAAGTCCAGAATTGTTTAGTGACCTCACAATTCCAGAATAAATGCAGTAGGGTTTCAGGCGATCTTTTACAAAATGTACATATCTCATCATCAGTTATGTTCATTTTCTTTAGGAGATAGATTGTACCTAATATTCTGTGGTTCAGTCTAAATTGAAACTAGATTAACTTTGGATCTTTTGATATTTTAAAAACATTTTCATATATTGACTCATTTAAGTAAGCATTTGTATTAGGATCCTGTAAAGAAGATAACTCATTTTTCCATTTCTGTAAAGATCTTGGATATTCATGACTGTTCAGCATATGTATATAGATAGACTTGCATCCTGTTTTATATCTATTGATAATAGCTAATTGTAGAGGCTGTGTAATTATTTTTTTTTTCTGGTAGATAAGTAATTTATTTTTCTACCAAATATTTTTAATTGCTGAAATCAGACCATTGTATACAATAAAGTTTGTATTTACCTTATAAGCATTCATGAACTCTGTAAAACTATAAAACCCCGAATTTTGAAAATTTAAGAGGTCTCCTAAGAATACTGTTCCTGCTGCAAGCCATCTCTTATAACATACACTTGATCCTCCAACCTTAATATCTGGGTTGTACCATATATTAGTGTAACTTTTTTTTAGGAGTACATAATAATGATAAACTTAAATAGCTTTTCATGACATCTTTCCAAAAGGTTTAAATTTTAATTAACAACATTATTAAATTTTTTAAGTCAGTTTCAAGCTACTCATAAATGTTTTTAATTCAACCATTTTCATCCATTTTAAGTCCACCATATTTATATTCTTGAGATAAAATAGAGCGTTTAATTTTATCATTTGTATTATGCCAGAAAAAGTTAAAAAACATTTTCTGAATTATATCAATTATTTCCGGTGGTGGGTTTGGTATTCCTATTATCAAATGGTTTAATATTGCAAACGCTAGTGTTTTAATTACTACCGGTTTTCCCAGAGGTGAAATCACTCTTTTATTCCAACAAGCAAATAAAGTTTTTATTTCATTTATTTTAGACTCAGAGTTTAAATTAACTAATTCTGACAAATTTGTACTAAATTTAATACCAAGAAAACTGTAAAAGTAGTGTTTTCTCATGATAACTAAAATTCTGGACAGATTATTTTTTGGCTATTTTTGCGTGATCAATCCAAATGACTTTAGTTTTTTCTGGGTTGATATTAAGGCCGGAAATGTTTCCATAAAATTTTAAAACTTTCATTGTGTTGATTAAAGAATCCCTCGAGCCATCCAATGTTAAACTTGTATCGTCTGCATATTGTGAAACTAAATATTCTATACCATTTATTTTAATCCCTTTTTATACCTGGGTTGTTCCTTAGAAGGTTAGCAAGTATTTCAGCACAAATTATCAAAAGATACGGAGACAAGGCATCCCCTTGACGACAGCCTCTCTGCAGACTGAACCATTCGGACATATGACCATTTATTATAACGCATGATTCAACATTTGTATAAAATAATGTTACCCATCTTCTAATAGAGGGACCAAAATTATTTTTTTTTAAAGCCTTAGACATAAAACTCCATGATACCGTATCGAATGCTGCTGCAAAATCAATTAAAAGTAATAAACCAGGAATATGATGTTCCTCTGTATAAAACAAAATGTCATACAGTAATCTTGTATTTGATGCCATAAGTCTTCCAGGCAAGAAACCTGTTTGATCTTCATTTATTATTTTGCTTAAAATATTTTTTATACGGAATGCTATTGAAGCTAATGCTAACTTGTATGAAACATTTAATAAAGAAATGGGTCGCCAATTTTACAGGAAAGTTTTATCTTTATTTCCTTTTGGAATACCGGTTATGACCCCTTGTTTCTGTGTAACAGAAAGTTGACCTACTTCATAAGCATAATTTAATGATTTAACTAAAAATAACCCAATATCATTCCAGAAAAAAATGAAAAATTCAACGGTAAAACCATCGTTACCTGGACTAGTATTGTTAGACATTCTTTTTAAATTATTTAATATTTCTGAATAATTAAGGTCTCCCACTATAATTCTTGGTTCTTCTGTGACAGTTTTGGTATGTAAATATCTTTAAAAATATCACTTAAACATGTATCTTCTGTATTATGTGCCTTATATACATTTTGAAAATGCCTTTTTGTTTCTGCTAATATTTCTTCCGGGTAGTTAAAAGCTGACCCGACTGTGTTGTTAGAGCATTCATAAATTTTGATACATAATTTCTGTTTTCTAGATTGCAAAAATAATTTGTAGGTTTTTCCCCCTCCTGAATCCATTTTGCCCTTGACCTTATAAAAAACCCTTCCATTTTTTTCTCTCTTATTTTAAGAAGTTCTTTTCTTTACTCTCTAAAATGTTGTAGTTTATATCTGTCTGTTTTACAATCCTTTTGATATCCTTTGATATACTGTTCTCTTTGTTAATTTCTGTTTTCATTTTATGTGACGCATACATTATAGTTTTCCCTCTAATGGCTAAAAGTAAAGTTTCAAAGAAGAGTTAATCGTTTATAATAAAAGTTAATTCAGCTTGAGTGACCTCGTCAATGTAATTATACATGAGATATTTGTTACATACTCAGCTTTAGTGTTCCTTATGACATTTTTAATTTCCTTAACATACTGATTGTCTTTCAATAAAGAGTTATTAAATTTCCAATACGAGTTTCCCCTTTTTAAATTTCCCAAATTCTAAAGCAATGTATAGTAAAGAATGGTCTGTACGATAACCAGGTAATATTTTTGTAGATTCAACATCTGTAAACATGTTTTCAGAAATGAGGAAGTAATCAAGTCTTGCTTTTTTAATAGGATGTCTCCTAAACCAGGTGTATTCTTTACTGTCAATATTGCTTTCTCTCCAACAGTCTATCAGATTATAAGTTGACATTAAATTTATAACTTGTTCCCTGGAATTGGGATTGTTTACATTTTTATAATTAAAAGAATCCAAGTCAGGATTAAGAGTAAGGTTAAAATCTCCTGCAAGAATGGACAAATCATTTTCAAATTTAGACATTCTATTATTAAGCTCTTGATAGAAAATGGATTGTCCCTATTAGGACCATATATAGAGACAACATTTTTATCACAAATTTTACAGTTTACTATCAATAAATTACCATTGTCATCTTTTTCAATATTATTCAATTTAAATTCAAAAGTATTATTAATTAGGATTGCCACACCTCTTGCCTGACTGTTGAAATTACTAAAATAACATTCATATCCCCATAGGCTTCTAATGTGTTTTACCTCTACATCTGTAAAGTGTGTATCCTGTAGCATACAAATTGAATACTTCCTA
>CM037789.1:61789831-61839831 GCA_021229015.1 Solen grandis | reverse complement strand
CTTTTCAACAAATTAAATAGATCTTTTCTTTTATTCTTATCTCCCAACCCCTGTGTATTCATACTTGCCATTGTAATTTTATTACTCATTAGAAATCAATCAGGATAATAACTGAAGCATTGTGGAGATACCTTTCAGTATATGCATTTTAAATTTTGAAAATTTCTTATAATCCAGGTTATCAATCAAAAACAAATAACAGTTACCCTTTATCCTCCCACCAAGCACACACCAAGCATGACTTCCACCTTTTTTCCACATCTAGGAGTTCTCTGCTGTGCAGATGATAATGGACAGCAACCGAAGCACCATGAATGTTAAAGATAATATGTAAATAAAAAAATAAAAATGCAACAGAATAATAACATCTTGAAATGTCATTTTTGTTCCAAGCAGACATAACAAAGATCATAAGACTAAATGGTATAATTTGTATTGATAATTTGACAATAAGTTCTAATTACCAAACACAAGTTTGGGGCCGCCGTGGCCGAGCGGTTACAGTCGTGGACTACAAATCTCTCAGCCCCTCACCGCTGCGGGTTCGAATCCCGGCAGGGACTTCGGATTTTTCATGTGAGGAAGTCTTCCAGTTGGCTTGCGGTAGGTCGGTGGTTCTACCCGGGTACCTCTGTGTACTCGGGGTCTTCCTCCACCTGTAATAAGCTGGACGTCGCTATATGATTGAAATACTATCGCAGCGACGGTAAACCCCAATACAACAACAATAACAAAAACAAGTTTAATTAGGACTAATTACCTCTTCATGTAACAATACCTTTTGTGATTTTCTAGAAACATTTATATTAACACAATTAATATTTATGTATAAATATTTACACTTGGGAAGAAGGAAGAGAGAAAAAGGAAAACAGAAACTGCCTCATCAGTTATATCTATACAGTAGTATGTAAAAGTTGCTTACAAATAAATATAATTAATAAACAGTTGTTTTTTTACATTGTGTATTTTTGATTCTGATAAATTGTACCTTTAAACCTTTATATTCTCAGGATATTGCAGATGGTTACCTCTTGAGTATTTCTTTTCATTTGAACTGACATCCACATGGATTTTTAATCAATCATGTTATTAAGTTTTACTTTCTCTCTCTTTCTCTTTCAATCTCTCTCTCTCTCTATCTCTCTCTAGCCTCATCCAAAGAAATGGGCAATAGTGGGAAAAGGTATCCTATTTGGAAAAAAAAACCCCCAAAAAACAACTTAAAGATTAGAAAAAATACATCTCTAATCATATTCTAATATCTGCTAATTTACTTAATTGTTTCAAACTTCATATTCTGTTTAAAAGGAGAGAGAAAAAAATCTCTTAAAAAGAAAGTCTACATTAAAAGCCATATTATGTTAGGCATTTTTACAGTTACAGGCTAGGGGTTGTTTAACCCTTACAGTTTCCTGAGACTTAGAGTTTTCCGAGGTCTGTCTTCCAATCAATTACCACTTTCTTGTCATTTTCAAGGAGAGCGATGATTTTCCCTTTGTCAGTCCATGCTGTTTTCACCGATTCACATTCCTTTGTCTTTCCGAGTAGTTTAGCGTTTTGTGTAGTGAGGTCTTCCCTGATCACGATGGCGGTCCCTTTGAGATTCCCGCGTGCTTTCACTACCTCATGCTTTGTGAGGCGCGATACAAACTTGCATATAATAGGTCCTCCTTGAAAGCTCCCATTCTATGCGCGATATCGATGTCTGCAGTGGAAATATCCAGTTGAAGGGTATATTTTGCCAATTTTATCACTCTTTTCGTTGTTTCGGCATACGTTTCATGTCTGTCACGGTCGTCTACTCCGTATATCCGGACACTGTTTTTACGCGTGTATTGTTCGAGATTGTTTATCGCTTCTGCCTGTACTTGCAGTTTTGTTTCTCTTTCCGTTAACATCTCTTTCATACGTTCATTATCCCGTCTTATTTCGATATTTTCAGCTGACATTTTTTCAACGGAAATTTCCATGTCTGAAAGTTTATTTTGCAGCATCTCTACATTTTTTTCTGCTGTTTCAGCCCTGTCTTTTATTGCAGGAACTTCCACCTACACCGATTCAATCTCTTTTTTCACTTGGGACTTTACTTCATTTTGAAGTTCAGTTAACTTAGTGCTGAGGAATTATGTCGTTACCATCTCTTTGAATTTGGATTCGATGTATTTAGTTTTTTCAATGTATCAGAGAAGCCTTTCAGTGTTTCGTCTAAACTCTTATCGACTGTTTTATTGGTCGAGACAAAGTGCTGATCTAGAGTCGGCTGTCCATCTATATTTTCATTCATAGATTTGTCCTTATTTTTAGGAGTTTTGTCTTTCTGATTTGACTTAGGGACAGAGGTCGGAGATTTACTCACCGAGGCGTCCGATTCATTTGTTGACTCATCCGCGGCTTCCCCCCCCCCCCCCCCCCCTCTACGCGACATCGACGAAACTCTTCTGCCCTTTTTTTGCTGCGACATTATATCCAATAGTTCTTACAAAATCTCTCCTAATTCTTAGACACTATCAGCTATTACTACAGCCCGTACTTTTAAACGTGCCTCTACACACACTAGTGTTTACATTCGTGTTCAAAAAGGCCGCGAGTCTTGTGCTTCTCGTGCTTCGAAATTCCTTTGTGCCAATATTGCTTTGTTTAAATTGCTAAATTGTCCATTTCTCCCTACACAGCAGACACAGCGAATTACCTTACCCGCATCATGGTCTGTCGGTGTAAAAAGTAATGAAATTAAATCCGTAAAACTTATAAAAAACAAAATTCCTCTCCGTGAAAGAAAAACACCACCGGCGTGGTTTTTCACGACCTTGACCTTAATAACAAATATGATAAAGTGGTAGATTGTTGTATACCATTTGCTTTTCATTTCAGTGTTACCAAACAAAGATCCTAGACAGGACCTATTTTGTACATTTTTATTTATATAATTATTGCAGTATGTGCAGCAAAAAATGCTTAAAACTCCCCCAACAGGAGAAAATGACACGAAAATTCCCACTTCTGAAGGTAGAGGTACTGGTCCCCCAAAACAGAGAGAGAGTCCTGAGCACACATTTATTTATTATCTACAGTGTTAAGCTTTCTTTATCTTTGAAAGAGAAAAGACCACAAATCAAATTAAATGTACTGTATTAAGTGTATTTTATTTCTTATGTGAAATTGTAGTCTGTGCTTAACAGATCATACACAGAGCACACGTGAAACAAGCAATATTACAGTGACAGTTATGGTGAAAGAAAAAATAGGAAAAAAAAGGAAATAAGAGTTGTCATTGACCAATGATGTGTGAAAAGAATAAATGATAATATTACACTATTTTGATGGTATTTCACCTTATGTAGAGTTGGAATTTGGAATTAATCTGGGTTTAAGTATATATTTTTGTTAAATACTTGCACTGAAGATGTGAGCATGTAGTAACTTTTTCATAATAATGATCATTATTACTTCTTTTCAGATTGCAGAGAGCAGACAAAGGTGTGGGCTGTCATTTCAAAGTCAGACGTTGCTGAATGTTGAAATTATTTGTGATATCTTAAATCTTAGAATATCAATAAACAACTAAAAATATATTGTGTCATCATTCATTGTGTGAAAGAGAGAGAGAAGCCTTAGAGAGAGAGAGAGAGAGGCCTTATATACTCTTATATACTCAAGATCAATAAAAAGAAAATTAAATTCAAACAATTAAATACCCCAAAAAGAAAAATCAAATGCAAACAATTAAATGCTCTTGAAAGTTATCTGGCAGTCACTCATCTGAGCTTAAAAAATAATGTTGTTTTTTGTTTTTGTTTTGCTGTATATGAATCTACACAATATACAGAAAACTAGATAAACAGATTCATAGGTTAATACTTCAATATTGTTAGTTCTACTCTACTTGGAAACAAGTTCTTACAACTTACATGTTCATTGGCTGGACCAGTACTTTGTGGCTGTACTTGGGAAGGTGTATAGGTTTAAAGCTATACTGTATATGAAAATGATATAATTATGGGCATCATTATAAAATAGGTTTACTGATGAGCAACTGAACCACAAACAGGTCCCAACACTTACAGTAAAGAAGGACTTTCTTTTTCTGATGATGAATAAGTTTTAATGTCCTAATAACATAGGAATGGAGTTGTGTGTGTGTAAATGAAGATTATTGCATAGATAAGTACAGAAAATGGCACTCAAAGTCGATGTAAATTTACATTAAACACCAACTTAAATTTCACAAATGATTTCTCTTTAAATATAAATATTTAATTCTTATGCATTTGCATTTTTTCTTGCTGATTCTCACTGCTTTTAAAACCTCCAATGGCTATAAGACACACACACACTTTCTCTCTCTGTTTGAGCATTGTAATAAACGTGTATTTGCATGTTTCTATGTTAGTCACAGACTGCACTGATATTTATTTATGGGAAAAAGATACGCTGATCAGTTAAGTGAATATAAAGAAAGAGGGAGACGAGAGAAATCATGCATTTACATATTCCCAGCATATTTTAACAATTATCTTGATGTACAAAAATAATGTAACTTAGGAGTGGAAAAGATAAAATAAAGTCATTTCCATGACATTTTTAAGGAGTAATTCGGAATTTTATCCCATGTTAGTGAAATGCAGATCACAACCAAAATGCAGCATACAAAATTCCTCTCCCTCTCTGGTAAACTTTTATAACGCCCCTCATTGAATACACATCCTGCCGATTCGAATTTTGTAACCGTGTCAATTTCATAATTACGCAATGACAAGAGTGTGTCAAGAACCATGGTTTAAGTGTCATTGTATTTTCTCAATTGTGTATCGTCTATAATGACGGTCAAATCAGGAAAAAATCTTTCATAAACAAACAAAATGGCAGCCGATGAAAAAAAAATGTTGACGTTGACGGACTATATTGACGTCGTTAAGGTGTTGTTAAATTGCAGGAATGTAATGCGGTTGAACTCCTACTGCTAATAGAAAATATTTAATCAATTTGGTTTCTCATTTTGTCGCTAGGGGGCGCTTTGCTTAAAATCACTCTTTTGCATATAACTCAAAAAGTTGAAATTTGATTCAAATGCGGTTTTTAACATTTTGTTCCTTGATGACAGCACTACAGACTATGGTGGATTACAAAGTATCGGGTGTGAGAAAATAATTGCGGTAGAAGATGTTAAATGTTCGAACCTTGTAAAAAAAAGTGCAAATGAGAGTAGGTCTACAAAAAAAACCTGCCCATTTTTGTTAGAGATTAGATAGAAGAATTTTGTTTGCTGCATATGAACAGCTTTTTCCTGTGATATTCAGTTTGTAAGGATCGGGCCTAATTTTGTCATTTTACGGCAGTCCAAAGTTTGATCCTTTTTTGAACAATTGTAAATCAGTTTTTTTGTTTCAAATTGTGATATATAAGAAATAGAATGTTCGACTAGTGCGACTTGTATACTAAATTGAACTATTTGCTGCATTGCTGCATTACCAAATGGTAAAATTTTACTCAATTTTGTTCCTCATTTGCCACAAGGGGGCCGCTTTGCTTGAAGTCACTCTAAGCTTATAAATCAGAAAGTTGAAGTCTGATCCAAATGCCGTTTTTTGCATTATGTTTTATGTTGATAGCCCAATAGAATATGGTGGATTTCATAGGAGAGAGTACGTGAAAATATTTTTTGTAGAAGCGGTTGAATGTTCGAACCTTGAAAAAAAAAGCTGTGCAAATGAGGGTAGGTCTATGAAATGTTTTAGAAAAGTTAGAATAATTCTGTTGGCTGCATATGATTTGCAATACATATAAACACAAACATATGGGTAGGCTAATTTAGAGAATGCATGGTTTGTCCTCTAGAAACGGTAAAACATCACTAAAATATTTGAAGAATCAAAATTTCAAAACTATGATTTTTTTTTTGATTTTTTGTCGATCCTGACTAAATTCATTGTTCAAACTTCATGAATTTATCACGTTATGTAATTTTATATTTTAAAGGGCCTGACATTTTAAAAATTAAAAGAAATGAAAAAGTCAAGGTCATACTACGATCATCGTTTTTTTTTCTTCGGCCTCAAATAGCTCCAAAACTAAAAATATTTTATCGAGAGTACATGGACAAAAAGTAAGTTTTTAAAGAGCTCTTTCCATTGATGTTTGATTTGGTCATTTTACGGCAGTCCAAAGTTTGATCCTTTTATGAGCAATTGTAAATTAGTTTGACTTAAGCGACCTATATACTAAGGTGAACTGTTTGTTGCATTGCTAGGTACCTAATGGTAAATTTTTTATCGAATTTGTTTCTCATTTTGCTGCTAAGGGGCGCTTTGCTTGAAATTATTAATTTGCTTATAAATGAAAAAGTTAAAGTCTGATTCAAATATCGGTTTTCAGCATTCTGATCCTTGTTGACAGCCCAATAGAATATATAAGGTATCTCGTATGACGTACCAGAAAATATTTGCACTAGAAGAGGTTGAATGTTCGAACCTTCAAAAATATGTGCAAATTAGCATGTCTAGAAAACCATTCCCATTTTTGTTTCAGATCAATCAGAAAAAAGTTAACTGCATATTATTTCCAAGACATATACGCATATAAAATGTGGGCTGGCGATTTAAGGAAATGCATGGTTTCTCTTCTAGAAGTGGTCAAACATCACTAAGATATTAGAAGAATCAAAATTAAAAAAACATGATTTTTTTTGGTTTATTGTTACTGCTGATCAACCTTGCTGCTGTGGTCTTATTGTTGAAACAGACCATTCCTGGTGTTGGTAAGTCTCCTTCTCCGTCCACCTTGTACCATCTATCATTTTGTATTTACTAGTGGACATTTATTTCTTTTTTTTATGACAAAGTTTTACTTTACAGTTTAATATTGATTAAACGACAGATTTTCTTTATTGTATTCCAGCTTGTCAGATATGTGGATTATATAGGAGTCCCGCTCGCCACATCACGTTCCTGGCCTAGCCCGTCATGTCCCGTCCCGTCACGCCACGTCATATCCCGTCCCGGCACGTCACGCCCCGTGCTACACTCATAGTTCATGTAAACATGAGGAGTATTTATCACATTTAGTGAAAGTTCTTTGTATGAAATAAAATCAGATTGGAACAATCTTACATATAAGTAACTCTAATTAACTTAACTACAATAAGCAACACTTTAAGAATTAATTATGTTCACAATTGTTAAAGAAAATAATATTCCTTTATCTGTTAAGCTTAAATCCAGTCTTCACTGTCGTGAGCAAAAATACTTTCAACATACATTATTTTTTAATACAAACTGTTTGTGTATACAATTATCTAAATCATTTTTCTCCAATTTCTTCAGGAGTGGTGTGGATGAACTGGACCCTGTTGGGCGTGTATCTGGTCAGTATCCCTGCCCTGGGGACATACAGGGAGAACTACTTCCGGTTGGAAATAGACAAAACTACAGACACAGACTGTGTGCACAGACGATAGAACAAAACTCGAAAAACGTCAAACGCACGTGACGTCTGTCAGATATTTTGTGACGACATTTAGAGAATTGAAGATGTGGTTTCCATGGTTAAATATTGTTGAATCGACGATTGCTTTATAGTGGAGCGCGTCATAACGGATCTATCTTGAAATGTTTAGATAGCGAGTTGTTGGTTTTCCTAGTCTTTACTGTACATATGTTACAGAGATTAACGACTGAAATCATTCATGTATTATTTTTGCATTCGTCAGAGATATTATACTCAGCCAAGTCACGTGACATTAGGTTATTTTCCGGTCTATAAAATAGCCTTATAATATATTGTGTTTTTATGTTTTATGAAATGGTTTTGTCTTTGCCTTGTATATTGTTCACACCAAAAAAATTCACAGTTAATTTCGTATATGTTTTCTTTATCAACTTATAAACAAAATGTAAAATCATAGATCTACTTGAGATTAAAAACATTTACAAGACTCTGGGTAGGACGTTATGAGAAACAACAAATTCAATTCAATTTAATTTAATTTAATTTAATTGAAACGATGGATAAATATAATTAAGATACATAATAACATATAAGTGCAGGTTAAATGAGCATGAACGTCGCACAGTCGAAAGACTGTTTTGAAACTACTTATTATTTAAAAAATGCATCAAAGCAATGTAATATTACAGAAGTTCCCAACGATTCGAAATGTCAGTTACATTCTTGAGGATAAATTTGAACAGTGTATCGACGAGATCAGCTCTGAGGTACAGAATAGAAGATGAACATTGTGTGTCATCATTGGACACGTTCACTCAATAAACTTTGCTTCTTAATCGACCGTGGGATTCGTACTAATGAATTTCAGTCGATCCGTGGCTGAGACAGCTTTGCGACAGCAGGGATTATTTGACCAATGAAACGGCAATGAAAATAAGCTTCGTTCAACAATGTAGAGGTGACGTCAAATGAGTCAGCTTTTGCTTTAATTTGTAACTTCAATGAAGAGTGTTCAAAATATCATGCGTGATTTCATTGGCCAGCAAGAAGCGGATTAGTATTCATGAAAATGAGTTTTGCCAGTTGAAAATCCCACGTTATATACAGTAGTGATAACGCATGCATGGAACCAGAAGGGGGATTAGGGAGTAATGACCTCACGGGATTTGGCTATTATATCAAGAATAAAGAGGAAAAGAACCCCTTACCCAAATCATACCCTGGAAGAACCGTTTGACCCCCCTCCTTTGTTAAAATCGATAGACTTTCCTTGTAAACTCCTAAAGAAAGGAAAGGAAAGTAAGTATGGAAGAAGCCAGTCCCCCAGCCCCTCACGAACGGCTATTTTAATAGATATTTGCCCGAGAAGTGTATAGATTGGATCGACCCCTCACAACACACAAACACACACACACACACATGTACCGTGAATTGCATTTTAGAATTTCTTAGTTGTTAATTTTCATAGTTAGCCGATAAACAAAAGTAATTATTATTTTGAGCTCAAAAGCACATAATAGATTTAAACTTATTTTTACCATAGCATATTTCATGACATCTTCCCGTGAGTATCCGAATTATATGTGACGAACTGGAGGGTAGCTGGCCCTCTTAGGTGCTTTAGTTAGTATTGAAAATTGACCGTTTAAGAAGTATAAATAAAAAACAACTTTTGTTCGACAGATTTTTCTCTGAAATAAATCTAAAACATCAAACAAATACGAGCCCCAATTATGTTCACAATAATCAGATTATTAACCCTTAACCTGCTGAATTTCTCAAATGGCCTTAGCCTGCATCCTTTTTGGAACTGTTCATTATCAATTCTAGGGATAACAAGATGGAAACTTGTGGTTGGTAAGCCAACAGTAAAGAGCCAGGCTAGCCTGCACGGTGCAGGCTGGCCTGGCTCTTTACTGGTGGCAAAGGTTAGCACTTACGGTTCCATCAAGGTAAGGGTTAAATAACTCTGTCTTATGTTTTGTCAGACTCGTGTAGATTCAGTCCTGGACTTGCGTGTAGGCCGCTAAGCGCCTGATGTACTTGATCATGAAGAATGACTATTAATTCTTAATATTGTAATTAAACTCATCTCCAAGCAGCTTCCCTAGTTCCTCGTTGAATGGCCTATAAAACTCAGTCAGTAATGCTCGGGTAGAGTTAAACATGTCCCCCTCCGACTTCTGTGCCTTTCCCCGAACATTCTTACGACTTTTGTTGACAAAAGACTCTATTGTTTTGTCACTCAAAGGCTCTGGAAATTTGAAAAAAAAAAGATAATAAACTTTGTCAACAACATGTACCATCGTCATTGTTATTGGAATTATAATCATTAACTCAATAGCGAACAGCAGAATACTTATCATAATTCATGACAATTGCAGAATTTTACTGAATTTGTCTCTCATTTCTTTTACCTTGCCATCTAGGATGAAGATTACGATGATGGTTTTACAGTGATTGGACAGAGAGCGACATCGCCCTGTCACCTAATGTACTGGCGTGTTGCTTGGTGTGAGAGGACACTGGTCGCCGACATGATTTTAGCGAGTATCACAACTATTAGTTTTAATTTTTAACTTCTTTTTAGATGTAAAACATTTTATCACATATATTATTATCTATAAATATTATTTATCTCCTAAAAATGTTTATTACAAGGATTGGACCATTTTTTCTCAAAGAACCAATGACACAAATAATATAAAAGAAACTCACCTAAGTCCAGAAAAGCATACACTTTCTCAAGATAGAAAGGTATATTTTTGCTATACTCTTCCAATTTAAATATCAGTATTTGGTCCTGGGGGAAAACGCGCTGGAATTCTTTTATATGCACGTGATACATTCCTATACGGACTCGCACCTGAAATCACCAGTGTATCAGTGCTTAATAAGAATGCCTACCACAATTACATCTTTCTCACTTTTATGTTGTTTTTTTGTGTAGTTGTTTTTTCTACGTCGACTGTGAAACAAGTTCTCACAATCTGTACTAATTTCTCCTGACGGTTCCTGGTTTGGACCAGCATTCTGCGCCTGGCAAGTCCATGGATAAGCCTTGGCTTCAACGGGGTTCGAACAAATAACCGTTGAATCCACAGTAACGTACTACACCACTTGACTACAGCACCTAATTATACCATAATCATACTTCAGTTATCATTTTACTGGACTAGTTTAAATCATGAAAATTTAATCTTAAATAACGATACCTACATGCATAACAACTTGCATTCATTTTGTACATGTATTTCTTTTATGTCATTTAACAAATGTTTCAAACTTTCAAAGTGTAACTGACGAAATCCATCAGAGCAACATGTTTTTTGATACATTTTATTGAGTGAGTATCATTAACACTTGACCTTTTTTATATTTTGCATAGAGTAAGGGAACCCTAACTCATTATACACAGTTGTCTAAAGATTTGTTTTCAGAACTTACACTGTCCAATGGATATGGTCCGTAAACACAACCTCGTAATGATTTGTTTGTCTCCAAACATGATTTAAAGTCTGCGATGTTTTTCTTTACATACGCATCAAACACGTTTGGTGTTCTGGTATGGTGTTTGAAAAACATGAAACCCGAATACAGCCTAGAAAGATATTTAAATGAGCGGATTTGATATTTTTTTACAAATGGCTTTGTGATAAATTGCATTTTGAGCATGTTAATATAACCAACATAATAATATAAAATGTTTGTTTGTTGGGTTTAACTCCGAGAGTATTTCAGTAATTTGGAGACGACGTCTAATTGAGATAGATATAGTGCTGTCATGTGTCATGATACAACACCCTGTCACATTATCCTATGGTGGCTGATTTATGCCATGTCGTATGGCGTGTTTTCAAAATTTCAGGGCGAAAAGACCCAATATCTCGCCCCGAAATTTCGACTTTTCGCCCGCCAAAAGTCAATATATCGTCTTTTCGTGTTGGCGCCCCGAAAATCCGCCAGCACAAGAATCAATATTTTGCCTTTTCACATTCCGGTACGCAAGCGCAGTAGGGCAGTGAACTAATAGGCTGGTGTACCTTCCCTGTATTACGGACTACAGGCTTAAAGATATTCAATAATGCATTATGAAAATAGAAATGGAGTTTATTAACACCAGATAATTAAGAAATGTAATACGATATACCAAAAATATAGAATACTTATATAAAAATATCAACAAATTGAACCAAAAGTGTAACCAACAATAGCTCGCAAATGTGCTTTTGTGTGAAGATCACTTCTATTGCTTCTTTTTTTTTATCTAGTTTTGGCCATGCTTTATAAATGAATTCTGGTGCTAAAAGCAGAGAACAGTTAAAAGACTGGATTGCATTTCCCCTTTTTTGTATAATTTAATAAAAAGATGTTAATGGTTTATGCCAAGAAAATTCATAATAAAGTAGTTGATAGTTATATATTTTTCGTTCACCTGAGCACTTGTGCTCAGGGTGATCTTTTGTGACCGTTTTTTGTCCGTCGTGCGTCGTCCGTCAACAATTGCTTGTGAACACTCTAGAGGCCATAGTTTTGGCCCAATCTTCATGAAACTTAGTCAGGATGTTTGTCTACACGATATCTTGGATGATTTCGAAAATGGGTCACGTGGGGTCAAAAACTAGGTCACCAGGTCAAATCTTAGAAAAGCCTTGTGAACACTCTAGAGGCCTCAGTTACAGCCTAACCTTAATGTAACTTGATCAGAATGTTTGTTTCATAAATCTGGATGATTCAAAATGGCCAATGGGTCAAAAAGTAGGTCACCAGCGCAAATTTTAGAAAAATCTTGTGAAACCCAAGGGGCCTACATTTTTTGTACAAGTCTTCATTAAATGTAATAAGAATGGTGACTGCATGAATTCCCTTCCTAGTTGAGTGCAAGTTTAGGTAGGATCAAAATCTTGGCCACTAAGTCAAATGTTAGAAAAACACTTTAGATGACACATTTTTGGTATAATGCCTATCACAGCAATCTTACTCAGATGAGCGACACAGGGCCATCTTCGCCGAGTGTCAAATTACAAAAATCAAATATAATATCAAACGCTATGAATTCACTTTTACAAACTCCCCCTCTCCCCGTATTTTCAAATATTTCGGTCATAAGTCAACTCAAAATTGAAATGTTTTGTGGAATTAATCAAGGTTGTAGTCCCCCCCCCCCAAAAAAAAAAAAAAAACACTTCAATGTACTCTTTTCAGGCTGTATTCCTTTGAAAAAAAAGTGCTTATCCTCCCAATAGAAAATTACTTAGAGAGAGAGAGAGAGATGTATACTCACTTCTATGTGTGACGTCATTGTGGGTTTTCATGTATGATACACGTACATGACACCAATAGGTATCATATAAATACTCAGCATAAACTGATGAAGCGATTGAATCAATACAGAATAATTTTAATGACTACTTTGAATATATTATTGGATTTAAAATAATTAAATAATCATATGTATATAGCACTGGCGGAATTCTTTGTATTATTTCATGCTTATTAATTAATTGTTTCATTTTTCAAAGATACGTTACAATTACAAATTCCATTTAATGAAGAACACATAGCTTTTAGTATTGCAAACATGCATTTATAATTATTTTGCGCATGCATACCGGAAGGCGAAAAGGCGAAATACTGATTCTCGTGTTGGCGTGTTTTCGGGGCGCCAACACAAAAAGACGAAATATTGACTTTTGGCCGAAATTTCTACTTTTCGCCCCTAAATTTTGACTTTTCGTCTTTTCACCCCGCCAAACTAGATTTTTCTTCGTCTTTTCGCCTTCTACCCTTCAGCTCGAAAACACGCCACACGACATGGCAGAAATCAGCCACCATATTATCCTGACTCCGGACCAAGCAGTTCTGAAACTAGGCTTATATACTTAGCGCCGAAGCTATACAAGTACCAATTTTTACGTGTGTATGTCGCGGCCAGGGATCGAACCCACGGACGCTTTAACTACTCGGCCACCGGGGACGGTAAATTATCTCGTAAAAGCTGGGTAATATGGTTATTTTCATATTTATTATTAAGTTACGACTATTTCGTATAAAAATAATTTTGCATTTTCGGTTAATGAAATGTCTAACACACATGGATACTTAGTTGGTTCTGCATTTTCAAAACATCACAGGTACAATATATATCCAATGAAATGGTACGTTGCATTGAAGATTACGGTCAGTCAATTAGTGCGATTACAACTTTTAATGGTGGTCGATGTCACACAGTGTCCTCCAATCACTTGCACACAATATGTTTCAGCCATACTGTTTGCAATAATGTAAACAAATTCATTTGCTCACATGTTTTAGTAATACACACCTTTCCACTGGGTCTCGTACGATCATAATTATCTTTGCATTTGGATTAAAGTAGTGGAGAAGATTAGCGTTGGTAAACACCGGCTCGTAGTTTGGTTTGTCAGCTTCATAGGGCATTAGTTTCCAGTAAATGTTTTCAAATGAAGTTGAAACGGTGCAGTCCCCTGAAAAAGGCAAAAATATATCATGTTTTATTTCAACAATATGACAAGTTCAAAGCATTCATTGCAATTATTTAATTAATTTAGTTTCCTGTGGTAGAAGCTGACCTTGTTAAATGGTTAACGAATTTATCTTATCAATTTATATCTGAAAAGAAAGAATAAAGGTCCAAAGTGCAAATATAATTTAATTTTATTAGTTGATTAAATAAATCACTTACATAAACTTGAGGGGCACCCACACGTACACATACACAGACGATACACACTAAGCTATCTTTTAATTCATATAGATGTTAGTATTTTGTTTTGCAATAAGACATGGAAACTAGACATATCTTTAATGAAAGGCAGTCGGTGTTGGTGGAAGTATAACAGACCGTCACGGATAAAGTACAAACGACAGGGCATAATCTAGTAGTATATATCAAGCATTAACAGTAATTATAACTTAAGGCTTGAACAAGATACGAATTGACTAGAAGCGTACACACTTGTTCATTGCCATAATCCGCAAGAAAGTATTAAAGCGGCACTCGACTAAATACTAGCTATTGGTACTGTCGAATTAACAAAATAAATGTCAAGAAAAGAACAAAAAAAAAAAGATATATATTTTAAGCGACCAAGAGATTGTCATCGCCATTTGTTTGTAATTTGCAATGAGAGTAAATTTGCGAATACTTCAAATATACAATTTCGACCTGACCTTTATGAATAACTTGTGCAATCGATTTTTTTTTTGTATTGATGATTAGTGATGTTCCATAGACATTTTCATGAAAATATCCCTTGTAAACATAATTGTTTAGTGAATATCAAAATCCTACCGAGTATTTTGTAGTGGTATCCCGAGCTGTCGGTACTTCTGCGTATTTCAGGCACAGCTCTTTGATACAAACTTGCATAAGCAGTCAACGGTTTCATATATGGTTTTCCGTTTCCTATTAAAAAATAACAATTGAATCAGGTGACACACTTTGCAAATGTAAGACTAAGGAGGTTTTAGATTAAGGGTATCTTGTCGTGTTCATTGCATAACAAGGCATTTAATTATTTCCGTTTTTTAATATGGCAAACATTCATAATATTAATCGTTATTAATAAACTGTCAATGTAGCTTTTAATTTTTCAGTTAACTGATAACTCCTTGAAAGTTTAAGAACGAAAAGGAAAGGTTTCAGTAAGTTGTAAGACTTTGAAAAAGAGATATTGAAAAGACAAATGACGTCATGAGAATTTTTGTGCGAGCTTATTTTCGTTCATTTTCAATATACTATCTGATTAACAAGTAACTAGTGATAGTGTTGCATTTCATAGAGCAATTATGGGAATCAAAGAAAATAGGATCACAGATAAAGTTATACAAAATAAAGTTATGTATTCCGTGTTTTATTTTCAAGAATCAGGAAATTTATAATCAGTTTAATTACTGAAGCTAGTCTTTACACTCATAGAGTAGGAATTGAACTCAGCCAATGTCAGAAGTCATGAACAGCATTTTAGGATCATATAATCCATCATAAACATACAGGAGTCACGTAATGCAATGCCCAAGGTGTCACGTAACGTTAAACGTGCAGAGGGTCATGTACAATGCATTGTGGACAATATCAAATGCATTACAAACAACGTGCATGGGGTCATATAATGCATTGTGAACAATATTCAAGCGGTCATGTTCTGCGTTATAAACAAAATGTGGGAGACATATATTATGAATATCGTGCATGCGTCATGTAATGCAGTAGAAACAAGTTGTGTGAATGTGAATGCCTTTAACCGAGTAAAAGGGCAACAGTGATATCCACAGATATGTAATAAACAACAACATAAAATTCTTACTTGAAGAAAACATTTTCCTCGAAATCCAGTGATTTTCTTTTCTCGTGTCTTCAATAATTTCATGATGGGCCCTCACTCGGTTACATAGATCTGTAGTGCCACACTTGGGGAACCCAATCTGATAGAAATACGGCAAACACAAGAGTCTCCCGTCATCTTGATACCAGCATGGAGTTTTGTACTCTGGCAAGTAACTCAGGATATTCTGAACACAATCAAATAAATACATTCAATATTAAAAAAAGTCTAGCACTTTACAAGAAAAATAAATAATATTGAACGAGAGCATCAAAATCACTGCCCTATATTTAGCAAAAAATATAGAAATGTCCCATACTCAAATAACGTACCACACGTAGATATCTAAATTATCACTGCCTGCATAGCAGCGTGAAATCATTGGACTCAATGGCAAATGGTGTCGGATTTATGCTCGCTTCCTAAACAAATAAGCTTAAATATTTTTTTTTTGTTTACTTAATACAAATTTTCAATCCACCGTGGATGTGAATTCTTAACCCATCATACGTTAAAAAAAGTAAAAAACTAAGAAAAGAGAAAAACCAGTACGAAATATAACTCAACAATCTTTGTATAAAACTGTTGCGATTTTGAATACACGATACGAACATATGCATACAAACATATATTTACACACCTATATAAATATATCCGCTAAAAGTTTATTATAATACTTTGTATCGGTAAATAACTATTTATAAATGTTTTTATGTCTTGTAAAATATGTCTCCGACATAAGATACAATTTGAATTGAATTAATTTGACCACAAAAAAATCTTTCTCTACCTCAAAGAAAGTTAGTTTATAATCCCAGCCAGAATATTACACTGTTGTACAAATAAATAAATCGCCATCTCGTTTTGCCGTTTTCTACTGATAATTTAAAAAAAAAGTTTACTCCAAATTTCCTTTTGTCTTGGGAATATATATGAATTTAGTTTAATGTATATATAAAGTAAGGAATTGCAACATGTTTTCGTCTCTTTACCCCATTATAAAAGTATCAGTAGACTGAATGTTTGAAATACTGTCATATTTTAAAAGCAAATTCTGAAGAAATATTAAATTCAGAGCAGTGCCAGAACAAATATTCAATCGTTTCGGGATTTTTTTTACAGAAAGTATATCCAGGATTGTGTTTATAGGATAATGTAAGTAAGAGATAATTCATACCTAATACCCTGTGATCTATTCTATATTAGAACTTTTGTATATAAGAGTCTTTTGTAAGTGCAAATGGAAAGAAGACTTTTTTTCCCATTCAATATCACTAGGGTCATTTTTTTCTGTTCATAGGTCAGGACTTCAACAATTCAAACAATTCTAAAACTTGTGTGAGAACGTTTTCTCTATAAAACATGTCACTCACAGAACTCACTTTGAGAACTAGGATCTGAAAAACAGGGACTTATGAACCAATAAAATATACAAATAAACAATACAAATGTTCTTCAACATGTATATCATTTACTGTCTCTGAACCATTTTAGTAGCAAATGTCAGCAAGAGTAAACACCCTAACAGTTCAAAAACCGTTGATGACGCATAGGCCATTGACGATAGTAGATGTCCTGGAAATAATCCTATGGATAGTAAGGTATTCGTTGAGCACTGTACCTCTTTCAAACTCTGAAATTTGCGTCCCTTAACTCGCAGTTTCAGAAAAAGAGAAGAAATCAAGTCAAATTAAATGGAGCAAGGTCCGGAGAAAAGGGTGCATGCTCCAACATCTTCAATTTCTAAAATTGCGATGGTGTCAAAAATTGCACATTATGTCATAACTCCGTAACTACTAAACATTTTAGTGGAGTTTGAATTATTTTGTCCGTTGTATATAAATGTTAGACGTATTTCAAGTCATAACGATTTTGCTGGAATGACACCCGGGTCGATATCGAATCTCTATAGTAACTGAAGTTGCTCGTATGGTGCATAAGGAAATTATTACGTTTTTTTTTAACATATGAAGTTCAAAAAACTTGGATTTGTTGTTCATAAGGTACAAACAAAGTGTTTAAGAAAAAAAATAAAAAAAATAAATAAAAAAAGACGATACAGCATGAGTCTACGTCATTTTGTAACAACAGTCGTACGTATCAGTGATCTCTGTACAGTTTACGGATCGATTTGTATCGTGTTCTTCTACTACAATGTTAGCAGTATTCACTACAAAATCAATTTATCCCAAAGATACATCACGGATAGTAAACACATCTGTTGCTTGGAAATATCTGGTTATACCTGTGAATATGCTGGTTATTTTCGTTGCAAAAAAGACTTGATCTCATTTTATGTTGCTCTTGTTTACCAAAACAATTCGGTAAATTTTTATACCATTTACAATTTCCAAACAACAACAACAACAACGTACTAAATATATCAGCAGACCAATGGACGGATACAATGTATGCCATATTCCTGGTGATACCAGCATAGCTATTCACTGTGCAACAAATGAATTCATTCAGAAAAAGGGTTACAGTCTTCTTAGGTTGCCGAGTTGGTGACATGTGTATTTTTATCTTTTAAGGAACACTTTCTTTGGGGAAAGAAATAATATATTATGGGAACGAGAAACTACTTAAGGGAACGAGAAACTACATTGCTAGAACGAGAGATTTATCTAAGGGAACAAGATAACTGACCAATCATTATCGTTTATCATTATCTGCAATTTTGTTGTGTCGATAAAGAGTCTAATCTTCAACAAAAACGCCATGACACGATCCTTAGTAAGCATTTATGCTCGACAATGATTGGCTGATTAAGTTGTTCTCTCCAGATATACAACACATACAAGACAGTTTCTTGTTTTCTAAAGATAATATCTCCTTTCTGATTCCCTAAGATATTTATCGTCTTCAAAAGAATTTTCTCGTTCCCTAAAGCTATTTTCTACATTCTTACAAGATTGTTTCCCGTTCTCTCAAGATAGTTTCTCGATATCTCATGACAGCGCTGCGTTCATGTCACCTGAATGCCAACATAGCTTCTCCAACTGATGTTCCTTCATGTCAAGGCATTACAGCAACCGACATGTGGATGGCATTGTTGATTCATATTAACTAAGATAATTTCTCTAGGCAGCAATGCTGTCAGTTTTATCTGTTTTATCAAGCCGATAAGCATAATACAATTTAGAGAAAGCGCAAAACCAAACATCATTTTTTTAATTCAATTTGACACAGTATTAACTTGAGACTTAATACATGTTTTGTTCGTAAAAATTGATTTCGTCAGATGATTTTTTCCTGTTCACGTCGGAATATAATATATGCTTTGCAGATAATTAATGAGTGGTTATGCAAAGGAAATATTGTAACCTGGTGCAGCCAGGCCTTGCCTTGAACCAGGAACTCCACGCTTACAGGGCGTGTGCTTAATCCAGTTAGCTGTTTGTCAACATGCATATTGCTTTAGAATAAATTCAGTATAAACATTTCTATATAAAAAAATGCACATGTAATTCCAGGGACACTTACTTATATGTGTTATATCTGTGGAAGTTGTTGGTTATATTTGTTGAACTTTGTTAATATTGTAAGTTGTGTTTATCAGCTGTTCAATATTTAATAGAATTATAGCATACCAATAAAGATACAAAACACCCGCTTGTGTACGAAAGACTATCTGATGAACTGTTGAACGTGGTTTCATAAAATGATTATTTGTTACTTCTTTTGGAAATAGTTAACACATTCAGTTTTTAAATTGTAAGAGTTTAAAGAGCAAGCTTGGTATCAATTTAAACACTATGCATAACCTGTATTTCGATTCGAAAATATATTGAATGATACTCGTATTATACTTGACCTTTATAATTTTTTTCGAAACGAGCTTAAATTCAACGCCAATATAAATATCGAACCTTCCATCAGCTGATGTGATGTGTATTTATGCGTTGAAGATTTATATAGATACCGGTGAATTCATCGTTGATAAAATCATGCCATCAAAAGCAGTAACAGATGGCACACTGCGAAAACAATTTCCCAGGGCAGCTGTATTCGATGATAACACACGAATTGCATATGTAAAAAACAAAAACAACATAATTATGCAAATTCGCAAACAGCTCGCTTAAACTCTGACAAACTGATGATATAACAGAAGTTACAAGTTTACCGGGTATTTGGCTCTGAGTAATTAAGCCAAAAGATTTCACGCCCCTCGTTTAGGAAGAGGTTTATAGTGTTGGTGCCGTTCTTTCTTCAGTACGGATATCATGATGAATGGTCAAGTCAGCAAGATATTCGATTTTGAAAAGTCAAATGCATTATCAAAGAAAGATGAAATAGATAACCTCTCAAGATTCGTCTCGTGAGAACGTTTCTGTCTATTGTCCGTACGTACTGACGTAACAACAGAATACTTAACATAGCTTAACATAGGTCATTGACCTTGGACCTATTACAAATTGTGAAGGTTTTATTGCTTTATGTTTGACCCTTGAAGTGACCCAAAACAGTAGAGTTTACCTATTTATCTTTCTTTGATCATTTTGATTCCTTAATACAAGTCTTAACACCATTGTGACTGACAGATCTATACAACTTAATAACGTCAAGATGAAACCCCGTAAACCCTTAATATCCTATAGACGGTTTCAGACAGACAGACAGACAGACAGCTAATCAGGCAGCCAGCCTAACAAATCCTGACCGCATACCTCGTCGCCGCGTGTTTGTAATTCAATGAAATTAAATGACATTTATCTTGCATCAAGTGAGCTCTTTCCGAAAAGAAAAGCAACAATTACCCCGAATACAGCTCCTCAGTTAAGGCGAGAGCTATATTCGGCGAAAAGAGGTAACCGGGAAGCAGTAATTGAAGGCGTTTTCGAATATAGCTACCTGGGGAACTCTCGTTAGTGCACGACAGGGCATAACTAATAATGTATAACAAAACAATACCAAGTCGAATAAAATAATAACTTAGTAATGGGACTTAACGAAAATTATACCATTTTGAATAATTGTGAGGAAGTATAAAATCGTGTGTTAAAAGACCAAAAATGCAAACGTGCGGCATGACTTCTATACAGTGTAAGCAAAAATGATCAAAAAGTCAATACAAAATAAGAATCTTAATATAAGATGTTTAACACAAAAAACACTCTCGATAAGCTTCAACTGCAGAACATGCTTAATAATTTGATACAAGTGTGTGTTTGTTTATTGCGTTTGAGATCCCGCCGACAGATTTTCAGTCATTTTGAAACTATGTTTACTTGAGGCATGTATAGTGCTGTCATACTGCAGTATCATGCATAAACATGTGTCAGAATACCACACCCAGTAGCACTATCCTGACATAGGGCTAACCAGTCCTGGAACTACCCTTATGTGCTGAGCGTCAATCAAAAAAGCTATGCCAGTACCATTTTTACGACTTTGGTATGTCGCGGCCGGGGATCTAATCCACGTCCTCCCGATTTCGGGACGGACGCTCTAACCACTCGGCCACTGGGGACAGTACTTGGCAGTGTATTTGTGGTCAATACTAGAGTCTTAGAGTCTTTAACAAACAATTTTTTCATGTAGTTATTTAGAAAAAAACAACATTTTTTCCGGATTTTAAAGTATTTTCAGGCTTTTACGCCTTTTATACGCCCATCTTAAGATGGGGCGTATTATGTGAACACTCACGGCGGGCGGGCGGGCGGGCGGGCGTGTAACATTTGTTGTCCGGGCTCTTACTTCAATACCGTTTGCCAAATCCTTTTCAAATTTTCCACACGTGTGCATGGCCATAATAAATCGGATGAGTTCGATATCCAGCATTATCGCGTTAATGACTTAGAAGTTATGGCCCTTGACCTACACAAAATACTTGAAATTGTGATTGCCCGGGCTCTAACTTCAATACCGTTATTTCCAATCCTTTTCAAACTTTTCACACATGTGCATGGCCATAATATCGCGGATGAGTTCGATATCCAGCATTATCGCGTGAAAGACTTAGAAGTTATGGCCCTTGACGTACACAAAATACTTGAAATTGTGATTGTCCAGACTCTAACTTCAATACCGTTAGACCAATCCTTTTCAAACTTTCCACACATGTGCATGGCCATAAAATTGTGGATGAGTTCGATATTCAGCATTACCGCGTGAATGACTTAGAAGTTATGGCCCTTGAACACTTGAATAAGTCAAAAGAGACATTTTCCTTCAAATTAATGGAAATGTTTCAACATGATTGTTTTAATAAGTAACATTCATTAACTAATGGGATTTAGGAGACAATAGCTTGTTTCTCTGAGCTATTTCTGAGAGTCCCCATACTGTGATGGGCGTATTTTGTGGCAGTCCTGACCCTTGTTGATACTGACATCACTCACTAGACAGCTCTGTGAAGGGGTATAGAAAATTACATTTTTGAGTGATACGCACTTGCAGAACTCTATTTCTCAAGACCATTAAAACTTAGCGCTAAACAGGTTAGACCTCTAGAACACACGCAATCAAATACATTTCCATCTGCAACATATTACAAACTGCTTTGAAAAAAATAAATATGTTTCTCAATTTATCACAAATGTGTTTTCAAATTTTAGCATTTCTACATAACGCCTTTCCATTTAAACATACATGTATATCTAGACATAATGAGACGAATATGAAAACAACAACAACAAAACAAAATGAATTAATAAAAAAAAATCTAAGAAATATCAACCATTCAGATAGATAATTACATTCTCATGACGATTAATTTTAGTCTGAAAAATTATTCTCATAGACAAAAAAAAAAAAAAAAAAAAAAAAAAAAAAATCAGAATTGCTTCAAAACAAAATAACGAAAGCTATAGAATTGCTTACTTCCTTCAGGAAATTTCTCAAAGCATGAGGGTAGTTCGATAGGTTGTTTTGAAAATCATTATGATCTTGTGGTAGTTGTGCCGCCAAGCTGGGTAAATAATCGCCCATCGGTCGAACAAACCTTCCGTTGTTCTCCATTCCAATAAGAAAACTCACTGCCAGGATCACTCCTACCACAGTTGCAACAAATATTTTCTGAGAGAGAACCCTAGATTCCATCAATTTAATCATGGTTTTGCTGATTCTGTAAAAAGAATGTAGTCATGTGACCAAATTAATGCAATGTAACGTCAAAACAGTAGATTATCTACGTAAGCATAATTGTTGCACACATGGTTTTATCTATTTGTGGCGATATGGGATCGAGATAAGTATTAGTTATCGTTTATACTCCGCTTCGCGTCGCTTGCGATAAACTACATAAAATTTAATATATAAACAATAAAATATTACAGTTTTTTATGTACGCCATACAGCTTTGACTTTGACCTCACAATATGGAACCACCTTTCATTTGACTGACAACACACGTGATGCATTAAGTACGGTATAGAGTCAATGTTACTGCTTGAATACATTCATATTTTAGCTAACAAAAATGACGTAATCATTCTCCGCCACAACAAGCTCCGCCCATACTGGGTCTTTGGTCAGATAGGCACCATATTTTCTCCATATCAAGATATGGGAAATAGTGAATCCGAGTGAAAGATTGTGCCATACACATAGGCTATTTTGCTGAACATTCGCGAAACCTGATTAGTTAGTTAGGGTGTCCTCTTATCTTCAGGCAACACCACGCACTTGGTTTTGTAGGGAGACCTCTTATCTTCAGGCACCACGCACAACATGGTTTAGTTAGGGTGATTTTTTACCAAGGCCAAGGGAACGCATAATATGGATTAATTAGGATCACCTCTTATCTTCAGACACAACGAACAACATAGTTTAGTTAGGGTGACCTCTTATCTTCAGGCACCACGCACTACATAGTTTAGTTAGGGTGACCTCTTATCTTCAGGCACCACGCACAACATAGTTTAGTTAGGGTGACCTCTTATCTTCAGGCACCACGAACAACATAGTTTAGTTAGGATGACCTCTTATCTTCAGGCACGTTGACTCGCACAGCATGATTCCTTAATGTTTTAGACATGTTTAGTGTATCCATTTTTTTTCGGATAAAGTCTGTCACAATGACAGCACAGCTAATTTTTAAGTATCATTTCACCAGTAATGGACAACAGTTTGTATTTTTCTCATTTCCTTTTGAAATTGTTATTTATTAAATTAAATAATTGTAACTTTTAAACACAAGACCATAGAAACAGCTCATTAGCTCCTAAATAAATTCGTTGATCTACACATTTATTTTCATTGTTTTGATCAGGCAACCGTTACACAATAATTACATGAGGGCCAAGATGGTCCTGTGTCGCTCACCTGAGTAAAATTGCTGTGCTAAGCATGATTACAAAACATGTGGCATCTTAAGTGTTTTGACATTTAACTAAGTAACCTAGAGTTTGATCCCATCTAAATTTGCACTTATGGTAGTCTATGCAGTCATCATTTTTATCAGTTTTAATGAAGACTGGGACTACATGTGACTCATCCAAGATTTCATGTAGACAAACATCCTGACTAATCTTCATGAAGATTTGGCACAAACTGAGGCCTCTAGTATGTTCATTAGGTTTTGCTAAGATTTTACCTAGTGACCTAGTTTTTGACCCAACATGACCCTATTTTAAACTAATCAGACATCCTGACCAAGTGTCTTAAAGAATGGGCCTCTAGAGTGTTCACAAGTTTTCTCTAAATTTTGACCTGGTGACATAGTTTTTGATCCCACGTGACCCAATTTCGAACTCATCCGAGATATGTTTTTTTTTTCATTTTTTTTTTCATTTCCGGTCACGTGATTATTGACAGGTGAAAATTTCAGGTGGACATTTTTATATTAAATATAGGGATTTCTGTGATGTTGAGGTCTTTTAGAGATTTTCCGCAGTTGTGTTTGTTGTTTGGGACTTTCATTGTGACTTTCTGGAGTGATTTAGGGACTTTACAAATGTGTAATCAAGAGTTTGTGCTACCTGTTCAAAACAGGTTTGATGTCCTGGAACGGCGGGAACATGGTGAGTCATCTCAATCGCTTAATACATCAACCATTTCTATGGATGATTTTGCACATGGGTCTCTAGATGATAAACTTTTACATATATTTGATGAACTGCGTTTTGTGAGAGGGGAGCAAGTTAACTGTAGCAGGGGTATCTCATACCTACATCACTCAGTCCATAATATCAATGACAAAGTGAACCAGGTTATCCAAACAACCAATACACAGTCTGATTTCCTAAAGACACTTGCCTACAAATCCATTGATATGGAAGCCAGATCAAGACGAAATAACTTGATATTTAGAGGGTTTATGGAAAACCGTGATGAAAATTGTGCACAGATGATTTTGGATTTTTTGAAAAATCGTCTGGATATTGATAACCGTGATGTCTACATTGCACGTGCACATAGGCTAGGCCAAAGAAGCCGAAGACAACATCAGAGTAGGCCAATTATCGCAAACTTTCGTGATTATGGCAATATTGAACTAATTATGAGCTCAGTAAGAAGGTTACGAGGCACAAGTTTTTCCATTGACCATGACTACCCTCTTGAAATTCAAGAAGCGAGATCCCGACTTTGGCCATTATTTAAAGAAATGAAGCAAAGGCATCCTAAATCAAAGGTTCAAATTGTATACCCCGCTAAACTGATTGTAGATGGATCGGTTGTTGAGGATGCATTGCCTGAATGGCAGCAATACGTGAGAGCAAATAGATTAAGTCAGATCGGACATATTATTCAAATCAAACAGCAGTTTGTCAGAAAACCCCCCGAGGTTGAACCACAGAATGAAGAACTTAGATTTCCCTATGCTGAACCCCAGAACGTGAATGTCATAGACCTGTCCATGGCAGCCCCACGATCCGTGCAGTCTGATCAGTCAATGCAGCCAAACCTCATAGTATCCCAACAAGACAAAGGAGTCGAACATCTCGGTACAAGCAGTTCTCAGGAGCTACCCATGGAGTCCGTTAATCAAATGACATCAGAAACTGTTAAGGCACCGGAAACGCCGTTGGTGGCGATTGCGGTAAACACGTCCGAAACTACGTCGATTTCCACCACAGACGAAACGTCAGTGAAATCAGTGTTTAGTGATGCTAATAACCCAGTGTTAGCAAGTGTCGTAGGTGCTCGTGGGCGATCGCGTGCATCCAAAACAGCTGAGAGAGCAAAACAACGTTCTCTATCTGCAGTACCCTATAGAAGGCAAAGTGTCAGCACAAGTAGATCGAAAACACGCTCTAAAGTAGACCAGGTTTTACCCGACACTATAAATAGTAACAGTGAAGTGTTGCAAGCTACCCATGCCTTATCTTGTTCTATTAATAGCACAGGTATGGAGAATGTTGGCCGGCAACCCGAGCAGCGTCAACACACACAGTCAGCTGAGAGTACAGGTGGAACACATGCAGGCAATTCGTCACAGATCTAGGACAGTGATTTGAAGGTCAAATTGCGGTGCGCGCTGTTAAACGTTCAGGGTTTGGTAACAAAACGTACAAATAAACTGCAATCTACTGAGTTGAAAAGCCTATTTGATACTCATGATATTGTTTTACTGACTGAAACATGGGCAAATGATTATTGTGATTTACAAGTCGATGGTTTTTAATATTTCCAACTAAATCGAACTCTGACTAAAAAGAACACAAAAAGGTCGTCCGGTGGTATTATCATTTATATAAGAAATTCATTTGTTTGTAATAATACTTTAGTTTTCAGTAGCGAAGATGACATTATTTGTATCAAAATAAGTGCTGAAAAGTTGTCATTAAATCATGATGTATATTTCTGTCTATGCTATGTGGTTCCTGAAGGCAGTAGTAGACAGTCCTTAATTCAAACACATACTTTCGATAGACTGTTAAATCATATTTTAATTTCAATTGTAAAAATGATATACATTTTTTTTGAATACGATAATTTAAATCATGTTAATTTTTTTCCAGATGATTATAACATTGATGAGTATATAGTTCGAAGGTCAAAGGACAAAGGTAAACTTAATAGCAATGGTATGTTGTTATTAGATCTATGTAAACAAACTGGTTTGAGAATATTGAATGGGCGGGTAGGAGAAGATGTGACAGGTAATTACACATATGTTGGTAGTAGAGGATCTAGTGTAATAGATTACGTTATTACTTCTAGAAATATGTTTCAGCATATTGATTATTTTTGTGTTAAAGAGCCAAATATTATGTCTGATCATTGCGCCATTGATTTTTCATTTGTATTTAATAAGACAATGTCTGTTAATGTCCATGAAAATAGTAGGGTTACTGATCGTATATACCATAAGTATGTATGGGATTCAAGTAAGAAAGATATGTATTTAAAAGAACTATCTAATGATTATGTTATTAATAAGTTACACATCTTAGACACACATGTGGATAATTCAAATACAATAGGTGATATTGACGAATGTATCTCTGATTTCTTTAATATCCTAGATAATGTGGCATCTCCATTATTTAAAAAGAAAATAAAGTCATGTAATAAAGACAATAATACATATGTGCATAATGATTGGTTTACTGTGGAGTGTTTTGAAAAAAGGCGTGTATTTTATAGTACATTAAATTTGTATAGACATGAACAAAATGATTTAAATAGAATTAATATGGTTAAAGCCAGATCTGATTATAAAACGTGTATTCGCAAATGTAAATTTGAATATGATAAAAAGCAAAAAATTACTGAAACACGTTTTAAAAATGCAAAATTATATTGGAATATGTTAAAACAATGTGCTGGTGTTCAGAAATCAAATATTTCATTATCAGTTTTTGAGCAATACTTTAAAAGTGTAAATAATCCAAACAGTCGATTTTTCAATCCAGAGGACGACGTAGTATATTTTGTCGAGAGATGCGAAAATAATGAGTTTAATGTTATGTTTCAAGAACTGAATTTGCCAATCTCCATAAATGATATAATCAAAGCAATTAAGCAATTAAGCAACAATAAAAGTGGTGGTCCAGATTTTTATATAAATGAATTCTTTATTTATGGACAAGATGTTCTTGCTCCTCATATGCTCCGGTTATTTAATAAGATATTTGACATCGGTTATTTTCCTGACAGTTGGTCCGAAGGTTATGTTGTACCGTTGCATAAGAAGGGAAGTTTGAACGACGAGAATAATTATAGGGGTATTACGCTTCTGAGTACACTAGGTAAACTGTTTACACGTGTACTGAATAATAGGTTGGTTGATTGGGCGGAGCAGTATAATGTTTATATAGAGGCACAAGCGGGGTTTCGTTCAAACATGAGTACTGTCGATAATATTTTTGTACTTCATGGGTTAATTACACATTTATTAAATCAGGGAAAGCAATTGTATTGCGCATTTATAGATTTTACCAAGGCATTTGACTACATTGTAAGGGATAATTTATGGGCTAAATTAATTCGACTTGGGATACGGGGGAAAATTTTAGATATTATTAAGTCAATGTATAGTTCTGTAAAATCAAGAGTTAAATATTTTAATCAATTAAGTAATCAATTTGATTGTGTACTCGGTGTCCGTCAAGGGGAGTGTTTATCACCATTTTTATTTGCCATGTTCTTGAATGATATTGAAAATGAATTTATTGAAAAGGGTTTTTCTGGAATTGATGTTAACACATTTAAGCTATTTTTAACATTGTACGCTGATGATATGGTATTATTTGCTAATAATAGAGATGAATTACAGGCCGGTTTAAATTTACTTTATGATTATTGCAAACGATGGAAGTTAATTATTAATACCAATAAAACAAAAATTATGATTTTCAGGAAAGGTGGACGCTTATCAACGGATGACAAATTCTTTATAATGGTCAAAGTATTGATGTAGTTAGTCATTTCAATTATTTAGGGTTAGTGTTTTCAACCGGGGGTTCTTTTTCCAATGCACAAAATACAATTTCTGGACAAGCACTGAAAGCTATTTTTAAAATGAATAAGTATTTATATAAATTTACAGATATCTCAGTAAGTCATAAACTTAATATATTTGATAAATTAATATCACCTATTTTAATTATGCTAGTAAAGTGTGGGGCTTTGTGCAAGGAAATGCTATTGAAAGGGTACATTTACAATTCTGTTAAAGAATATTAGGTGTTAAAAGAAATACGCAAAATGATTTTATTTATGGTGAATTAGGGAGAACTAATTATCAATGTATACGGTATATGAATATCATTAAATATTGGGTCAAATTATTACATATAGGAGATAATAAGTTTACTAGGAAAGTTTATTTGATGCTAAAAAATGATAGTGAGTTATCTCCAGGTAAGAAAAATTGGTGTACTTTATTAAAACAGTTACTTTGTCATCTTGGTTTTTATGATGCCTGGCTTTTTCAAGAAATTGGAAACATTGAATTATTTCTTTTAAATGTAAAGCAAAGATTGAAGGATCAGTTTATCCAAGGTTGGAACGGTAGGATACATGATTCTAGTAGAGCTCATTTATATAAACACATTTCTTCGTTTAAATATCAACCTTATTTAGATTTTTGTCATATCTCTAAATTTAGACAATGTTTAACTAGGTTAAGGGTATCATCACATAGATTACAAGTTGAAACTGGTAGATGGGCTAAACCTAATTCAGTCCCATATACTGAAAGATTATGTAATATTTCCAATGTATTAGAAGATGAATACCATTTTGTTCTTGAATGTCAGCTGTATAATGATCTAAGAAACAAATATATTTTATCTTATTATAGTATAAGGCCTAATATGCATAAATTTGTAGAGCTACTGTCCTCTGAAGATCAAGCTATTATTAGGAAATTAGGTATATTTGTTTGTAAAGCATTCGAAGTGAGACAGAGTCAACTACTTTAGAGCATTTATTAATGTTTTAATATTTGAAATGATATTTATCTGATATTATTTGTGAAGACGGGTTGTGTCATTCTAAGTAATGTTTATCACAAATTAGTATTTTAAGGCAGTATTTGTTATCTATTCTGTTATTCATACGTTATCCTAAATTTTCGTTTCGTTAGGATAACTGGTGTATGAGGATGTAGATTTATCTGGAAATGTATGAAAAGGTTTTTATGGCTTGTACCTACCTACTTGTTTAATTTAAGAAAATGATGATGTCAGTGTTCATGAATTATACATAAACACTGTTAAAATTTGAATGATGTTATAAGTTATATCATTTTCAACTGTGGATGTAATTACTTCTATGTATTTGTATGTATTTATGATTTTATCCTGTCAAAATCACGATAATTGTACATCCACATGGGTCATTGACCTTCTGGAATAATTGAATAAAATCTAATCTATGTAGACAAACATCCTGAATAAATTTTATGAAGATTGGCTAAAACTGTGGCCTCTAGAGAGTTTACAAGGGTTTTCTCAGATTTGAACTAGTGAACATTTTTTTTTATCCTACGTGACTCATTTCCGAACACATCCAAGATATCACGTAGACCAACATCCTGACCAAATCTAATGCAGATTGAGCTAAAGCTGCGGCCTCTAGAGTGTTCGAAAGCAATTGTTGACGACGGACAAAAGGCGATCAAAAAGCTCAACCTGAGCACAAGTGCTATTTACATGTAATGATAGGTAAAAAAAGCGTCAAATAATTGACAAAAAGGTTTTGGTGTAAGATCAAAATAACTACATTTGCACAACAATACATTCAATGATTTTACCAGTCAAACATTCAGTATTAATCCCAAAGTGCCCAGTATAGCTAAAAACAGTCCCTAAATAGTTAAAGGTATTAACAACCTCTATTGACTGGCCATTGTAAGTCCAACACCAAGTAGGTAGCAAACCCCCACGTTTGCGAATACATGTGTACCATTATTTTGGTTTCACTTTGTTTACACTCTACCATTTTTATCTTTTGAGCAATCATCTTCAGCAATCATCTTCAGACATTAAGACAATGTTTATGACCATAATGTCTCGATTGAGTTTGATTATGGCTGAGATGGGTCGATTTGGTCAGGAGTTATGCCCCTTTTAATATTCAAAAAATGTCAGATTTCACTTTGTTTACACTCTATCATCTTTATCTTTTGAGCAATCATCTTCAATTTTTATGGCAATGTTTATGACCATGATATCTCGATTGAGTTCGAATATGGCTAAAATCGGTCGATTAGGTCAGGAGGAATGCCCCTTTTAATATAAAAATGCCTGATTTCACTTTGTTTACACTCTAGCATCCTTATTTTTCCAGCAATCATCTTCAAACTTTATGATAATGTTTATGACCATAATGTCTCGATTGAGTACGATTATGATTGAGATGGGCCAATTAGGTCAGGAGTAATGCCCCTTTTAATATAAAGGAAATGTCAGATTTCACTTTGTTTACACTCTAGCATCTATATTTTTCAAGCAATCATCTTGATACTTTAAGAAAATGTTTATGACCATAATATCTCGATTGAGTTTGATTATGGCTGAGATCGGTCAATTAGGTCAGGAGTTATGCACCTTTTAATATAAAAGAAATGTCAGATTTCACTTTGTTTATACTCTAGCATCTTTATTTTTCAAGCAATCATCTTCAAACTTTATGACAATGTTTATGACCATAATTTCTGATGACCACAATTTCTCAATCGAGTTTGATCATGGCTGAGATTGGCCAATAAGGTCAGGAGTTTGCGCCTTTTATTATAAAAAATGCCAGATTTCACTTTGTTTACACCCTAGCATCTTCATGTTTGAGCAATCATCTTCAAACGTTATGACAATGTTTATGACCATATGCTAGCGATTTTATTTGATATTGGCTAGCTAATTTGGGAGTTATGCCCCATTCACTATAAAACAACAACATTTCACTTTGTTTACACTCTAGCATCTTTATTTCTTTAGCAATTATCTTTCACACGTGAGCGATTAAGGGCCATCTTGGTCCTCTTGTTAATTTGTAGGCAGCACTTTTGCTTTTCCGGAGAATGGTTTTATATAATTTCTTTTGTTCTAACAATGTTAATCTATTTGAATAAGATGTTTCCATATTAAATGCATTCAGCGCCTGTATATAAATATTCCTAGCATCAGCACACTCTGTATTAAACCATTCCTTGCTTTTTAAACATTACTTAACATGACTCTACATTAAAATTGGGTTTGTTTGTGTTTGTGTATTTTCTTGCGAATAAGGGGTCTGCCACTGTTCTAATATTTTCTGAAAACTCATTTACAACATCATTTATAGACTGCCGACTCTTACAGTCAATGTTATTTACAACTCTATTAAAACAAGGTAAGCGACCAATTATGATCGCAACCTCTCTCTATCATCATCACACCATTTAAATGTAATCTCACTATACACCTGGTCCTCAGGTGTAGGTGTATTACACAATATTGTAAATTGCAAGGGGGCATAGTCACTCCATTCATTGCATGGTAGTATAGTTAAATCATTGATTAGTGAAAAGTGACGCTCGTGCATCAACAAGTAGTCAATGACTGAGCAGCCATTATGTGAAAGAAATGTGTATTGATTTGTATTGCTTACTCGACCGTTGACAATGCGAAGTGATGTAGACCTGCACAGGTCAAGTAACTTTACACCGTGATTATTGTATACGTTATCAACAGAGGCCCGTACAGGTGTACTATCGGCTTGGTAATGCGGGTCATCAAATAAGAAATTAATATCATCTTGAATAATGAAATCATTCTTTACACCAACTCTGCTATTTAAATCGCCACATAAAACTACACAACCTAACGTGTCATACAAGCATATATCACTCTCAAGCATGTCGAATAAATCAACATTTACAACATTATATGTTGGAGAATCTTCTCCCTATAAATAAGTAACACATATAAAAATATCCTCCTCTGTATAAAAGAAAGTATGATCTAATTTTAACCAGATAATAGTATTATGGTGATTTTTATGGTGGATTCACGGGGGTCAGTACATGAAAACACGCAGTCTTTAGTCCCATCTATATTTTGGCCTTTTTTCTGGTATCGTCAAATAAGACATCATTTGCTTGAAAAAGTATATCGCTTAAAAGTGTACTCACAGAGATCTCAAGATCCTCCAACGGGCCTCTTTGTTTGCTCACTTTACTTTTTCCTTGTTGTTCACAGCCAGTCCCACTACTGTTTCTCTGTTTTCTCTTTTTTTCTCTCTATAATCACCACCTTTTGACATTCTCCAACACAAACACTACATCATATCCTTCCTTTATGTACAGATCAGTTGATGATTTCCTTTTCAAAATACTTAAAATCATAAAAAAATTAACAAATTCTCACTCTAGATTTGAAAATGTCCATTACCGCTTGGCCACGACTTGGTAAATATACACATTCATGCATAAATGTATAGAGACATGACAACAAAATCAAAGATATATTTTAAGCGAACTATTCATGTAATACTATGGAATTTGTAGATTTTCTCCCATTTAATTTTTATCATGAAGTGAACTTTGTGTTTTCACGGACAAGGAGAGATTGGTAATTTTACTAAAACCGTATGCCTCTATTCTCAAAGGCAGTATGTTTATCTTCTATTGTAGGGGTCCTGCTTTTTTTCTTTCTTTTCTTTTGCTGAAATAAAAAGCATCGGAAAAGACAATGGTTGGATACAAGAAAGTCTGGCTACGATACCCTAGCTCATTTCGCGAAAAGACGCATTGGTTCATGTACGTGTCAGGGGAATAGCACCGACCGATACACGGGATACAAGTTCCTGCATAGAACCAGTACTGAGTTCTCCGAGTTCCCATATCAACCCCAATTTGCCGAGTGCAAGACAAGGGCGAATCTAGTACAAATTTTATACGTCTTTGGTTTGACGATATCACCGGAGAAATGTGCCCCGGTTGGGATTCGAATCCAAGACCTCCTGATATTATATTGCTTATTCAAACTGAAAGAGAGGGAGAGAAAAAAAGAAGATATGTTCTGTGCGAATAATGACTTTTTATTTCAATGATCGTATGTGTAGAGAGAAAAAGAAAAACAGACAGAGAGAGTGGGGGATAAATGAAGTAGGAAATAAAAAAAAAATACACATAAAACTATAATGTAGGTATATGTTTAAGTTACGATCATCTCTTTCAACGTTTTTAATAAGAGCGAGCGAACATTGCAGAAAAAAAGGGTCCCGGAAAATAAGTAATTTCAAGGAAGCAACATCTTGGACGAAATCTGAGTTTGATTATAAATAATTAGGTCAGATTTAAATTAAAATTTTCAGACATGCTAATCATGAAACATTTTATCAAATGTATCAAGTAAACTAATAGGAATGAATGAAGCCCAGCGTATACTTAAATATCGATTCAATGCCTTCGAATACATATTTTTCCCACGTGCATTAAATTGCATAACGACACACGGCGTCTGTTGCAGAAAGTCACGTAGGCTACTACACATGTATATGCAGTACATGTACCGGTACATAAAAAGTATTATAACTAATCAAATAATAATATTATACTACATAATATAATTTATGATAAAAAAATAATACACATACGCAAAATGTTGAATTTAGAGACACGAAGAAGAGTTATTTTTAAAAAAAAAATGTAATAGTTAATAAATAAAGGGTGTCCCGAAACTTAGACTGCCAAGTTCTTAAAGTGATTCGATACGATATCCGTTATGCGATTTACGATATACGATATACTATTGCTTTATGATACGATGCGATACAATCCCGTTTATTATGTGTAATGCGATAGGATACGATACGATTGAGTATACTGTACGATACGATGCGATACGAACGATATACGTTATTTTTGACAACTGATACGATAGCACCACTGTATGACCTACTGGCTCGAACCGGTAAGGCATGTATGAAATAAGACCTAATCGCCTTTCTCCTTCTTCTGAATCATCTATACCATCGGGAAAGGGCCAAGGAGAACATCCAAGTTCGCTTTCATTGGAACCCTATGTACGCCATCCCAACGAAAATTACTTCAGTCCCTCTTGACGTCTAGAGGTGATCTTATAAATTGTTCGGCAATTTGCGTCATACAGGTAAATGTGGTTTTTGAATTTAGGCGTTAAACATCACCTGAGCATCGTTAAAAGCCGAATTTTGTCTTTAATGATTTTCTTCCGATTCTAAAGACTTGTTTTTATGCCCCCCTTCGAAGAAGAGGGGGTATATTGCTTTGCTCATGTCGGTCGGTCCGTCGGTCTGTCGGTAGACCAGACCTTGTTCGAGTGATAACTTAAGTTCTATTTGACCTTTAAGTCTCAAACTTCATATGGTTGTTGCTCATGATTAGTAGATGACCCCTATTGATTTTGGTGTCATTACTTCAAAGGTCAAGGTCACAAGGTCACATGTTGTGTATGTATAATACCAGACCTTGTCCGAGTGATAACTTAAGTTCTATTTGACCTTTAAGTCTAAAACTTCTTGTGATTGTTGCTCATGATTAGTAGATGACTCCTATTGATTTTTGTGTCATTACCTCAAAGGTCAAGGTCACATGTTGTGTATGTATAATACCAGACCTTGTCCGAGTGATAACTTAAGTTCTATTTGACCTTTAAGTCTCAAACTTCATGTGGTAGTTGCTCATGATTAGTAGATGACCCCTATTGATTTTGGTGTCATTACCTCACAGGTCAAGGTCACATGTTGTGTATGTATAATACCAGACCTTGTCCGAGTGATAACTTAAGTTCTATTTGACCTTTAAGTCTCAAACTTCATGTGGTTGTTGCTCATGATTAGTAGATGACCCCTATTGATTTTGGTGTCATTACCTCACAGGTCAAGGTCACAAGGTCACATGTTGTGTATGTATAATACCAGACCTTATCCGAGTGATAACTTAAGTTCTATTTGACCTTTAAGTCTCAAACTTCATGTGGTCGTTGCTCATGATTAGTAGATGACCCCTATTGATTTTGGTGTCATTACCTCAAAGGTCAATGTCACATGTTGTGTATGTATAATACCAGACCTTTCGAGTGATAACTTAAGTTCTTTGACCTTTAAAAATGACCCCTATCGATTTTGGTGTCATTACCTCAAAGGTCAAGGTCAAAAGGTCACATGTTGTGTATGTATAATACCAGACCTTCTCACGATTAGTTTACTGATTTTAAAGGAAGGAAAAGGTTAAAATTTCCTTTAAAAATTGGATCACAAGGTTGCAT
Organism: Solen grandis; assembly: GCA_021229015.1. Taxonomy (NCBI): domain Eukaryota; kingdom Metazoa; phylum Mollusca; class Bivalvia; order Adapedonta; family Solenidae; genus Solen; species Solen grandis. The sequence continues at coordinate 61,803,908 of CM037789.1, read as the reverse complement.
TTGTATATATGTTTGATGACTTGGCCTTGTCCAAATAAAATTTTAGTCCTATTTCAGACTATATGTGGTTGTTCCTTATAATGAGTAGATGACCTCTATTGATTTGGGTGTCAACATCCAAAGGTCAAGTTCACAATGTCACATGTTGATATATTTTCATTATATAAATGTCTTGCCCAAGTGATAACTTCTATTTTATTTTTACTCTTAAGGTCCTAACCTCATGTAGTTGTTGCTTATAAATGTAGAAAACCCTGTTTTCAAATTAATAAGTTGGATTCTTATAGATATTTTGTACGATTTAAGCACTGTCTGACTAATAACTCAAAATCTCATTGTGTCTGGTTTTATTTCAGTAAATGTTTAGTTCCACATTTTAGCACATTATATTTTCACTCAAATTTTTGAAGTTTGAGAATTTTTGTGACAAGCCAACATTATGAAGGCAAACTCCTTGCATGTAATATAGCTATATACATATTATGGCATATATGTTTCACAAACATTTCTTGTTAAACTAAACTCAGTTGCCAAACACAAACAGATAATGAATTCGCTTATAATGAATATGCAATAAATCACCAATAGCTTCCTATTCTATTCTGCCAGCTGTTACCGTTTATACAGAAGTTTGATACGAAAACTTATTAGGAAATCTTCATCGTCAATACCAACTACTCCCGATAAGAAAATATCATGTTGCATTACACAGTCCTTGCATGGATTTTACAGTAGGTAAGAGTCGTCTATGTTTTTCAATTTATTTTATATGAAGTTTCACAGTGTCAGTTTAACACGTTTATTAATGTCAAGTTATTGCCTTCGGTTTGTAATGCTGTTAATTATTTAAACAAGAGAAACTATGAACATTTTCTCCCCAATCCTTATTACGTGGGGCCTTAGAATACTACAAAATGAACAAATTATACATTTTTAATAAGCAAAGATTATTTGCATTTATTTAGCATTTATAACATTCAAAACAAAGTGATTAAGTTTTACCAAATAAAGTTAAACAATACACTCGTTACGATTTTGATGTGAAATAAGGTGTATTTGTAATATGGTTCCTTCATATGAATTGATGAGTAATTTCATTTTTTATTAAAATGCTTTGTGATTGGTGAAAAGTTTGTATGCTTCGGCATGGTTAAACAACACGACACAGGACACGAATGATGCATAGCATTAAAGGGCATCACAAGGGGAAGATCAAGTTTCAGGACCATTAAATAGTTTAGTCTGAAAGGACAATGTGTGCTATTGTGGATTAGCTATTGTTTTTAAAACAGTCTTCCTGTGATATTTCTTCGTTTGTATTTCCGAATTTTAGAGTGAATAAAAAACTTTAATATTTTTTTTATAAATATAATAGAGGCAAACGTTCCATCATTTGCCCGCATACCAAATATTGGTTTGGGGACCATTGATAAAAAATGGTTGTATATATTATGTAAGGATAAATTATATCTGATATAACACAGCTCTCAGATTACCATAGCTTAATGAAAATTGTTGTTTCAGTTAGAAAAAAAATGTTATGTTAAAATATACATTTGAAAAATCTCCTATCCTACAGTCTGTGGCATTCATTGACATATATCGTAAGTCAGAAAGACTTTTTTACTCGAAATCCAGAGAAGAGCGTATGGGAAGCCGTGGCTGGGATGAATGAGAGACAGAATGTTAAAGTTAATGATGCATAGCTTAAAGTAAATCACTTTGACCAGAAAAAATATTGTGACGGATTGGCCAAATGGCTCATTGGTCAATTTTAATTCACATTCAAAAACATTAACAAGGCCAACAGTCTGTCAACAGGAACCATTTGTGTTGGCTTTGAATTTGTAAACTTGATTTTACCTAAAATTGGTTAGAAAATATGAAGAAAAAAACCCCCCAAAAACAACAAAAAACAGACAAATACTCACATTTTATATCCACTGCTTCTCGCGCTGCACGCTGTATGTATATAGTACAACTGTCGTCGTCGACACCAACTGATGTCACCTTTTTTAAATTGAACGGTATGCTCATTAGGTTTTGGCCTTGCAGTGCGAAAACCTATTGTTCTTCTGTTTTATTAGGTTTTCGCATCGCAGTGCGAAAACATATTGTTACCTTTTTTTTTGTGAACTGCATAACTCCATGATCAGAAAAGCCACATGTATGAAATTTATCAGTTATTACCACCTATTTGAAGATGATCCTAACGTTGAGAAAATTTCCATTTATTTCTTGCGTTTTGCATGAAATTTATTAATGGCTAATAGCTCAGTAATTTGAGGTCCGATTCAATGCGTTTTTGTTTTTTTTGCATTATGTTTCTTGTTGATAGGCTAATCAAATAAGATAGGACTCATTCGAGGGATGATGTGGGTGAAAGTTTTTTTAGCTACGGAAGGTTGAAAGTTCGAACCTTGCAAAAAAAAAAAAAAAAAAAAATGGGTAAATGAGGATAGGTCTACGAAAAAACTATCTATTTTTGTTACAGATCAGATAGAATAATTATGTTTGCTGCATATGATTTACAAGACATATACACACAAAATATATGGGGTGGCAAATTTAAGAACTGCATTGTTTGTTTATATTATAAAAACGGTCAAACGTCTCAAAAATATTGGAAAAATTACAATTTCAACAACACGTTTTTTGTCGCTCCTGACTTTATTTTTTGTTCATTCATCACATGTTAGGAAGTTTTATGTCTGAAAAGGTCTCAAAATTAATAAGTTAAAAAAAAAATGAAAAGATCATGGTCATATTATGATACTGATTTCTTTCATCGGCCCCGAATAGCTCCAAAATCAAAAATATTTTATTGAGCGTATATGAACAAACGTTTTAGTTTTCGAAAAGCTTTTTTCCGGTGATGTTTAGATTTTGAAGATCGGACTTGATTAGGTCAACTCAAAAAGTTGAAGTCCAATGCGAATGCGGTTTTTTGCATTCTGTTTCCTGTTAATAGCCTTATAAAATATTATAGGATGCGAGGGTACGTTTGGCTGAAAGCTTTTGAGCTACGGGAGGTTGAAAGTTCAAACCTCGCAAAAAAAAAATTAAAAAAAAATGTAAAAATGTAGGTAGGTCTACGAAAAACGTATCCATTTTTGTTAGACATCAGATAAAAGAATTATGTCTGCTGCATACGATTTGAAAGACATATTCGCACAAAATATATGGGGTAGCGAATTTAAGAAATGCATGGTTTGTACTCTAGAAACGGTCAAATTTCACTAAAATATTAGAAAAATTAAAAACTTCTAAAACATTTTTTTGTCGAACCTGACTTTATTTTTTATTCATTCTTCTTGAAATGTACACATATTATGTATTGTTAAGTTTGAAAGGGCCTCACAATTAAAAGTTAAAAAATAAACGAAAAGGTCAAGGTCATATTACGATTTTTGTGTTTCATTCCGTCCCAAATAGCTCCAAAACTAAACATATTTCATTTAAAGTATACAAACAACAATTTTAGTTCTTGAATAGCTCTTTCCAGTAATGTTTAGGTTTTGAAGATCAGACTAGATTTGGTCATTTTACGGCAGTCCGAATTTTGATCCTTTTTTGGAATAATTGTAAATCAGTTTTTATGCTTCAAATTGTGATATACAAGAAATAGAATGACTAGTGCGACTTGTAATATTTGATTAAACTATTTGCTGCATTGCTAGGTACCTAATGGTAAAATTTTACACAATTTTGTTTACCAAATTTGCCGCTAGGAGGTGCCTTACTTGAATTTAAAAAAAAAAGTTGAAGTCTGATCCAAATGCAGTTTGTTACATTATGTTCCTTGTTGATAGCCTAAAAATATGAAAGGGTTGCGGTACGAATGGCTGAATGATTTTGAGCTACGGAATGTTGAAAGTTCCAACCTCGCAAAAAAACTGCAAATGAGAGGTCTACGAAAAACCTGCCAATTTTTGTTTGAGACTTGATAGAAGAATTCTGTTTGCTGCATATGAATAATAAGACATATACGCAAACAATATATGGGTTGGCGAATTTAGGGTATGTATTGTTTGTCCACAGGATGCGATCAGTCTTTACTAATATTTAAAAAAAAATCAAACTTCCAAAAAACGAGACTTTTTAGGTTTTTTGAAGCTCCTGACTTTTTAATTTTCAATCTTCATTTTTTCACAGGTAATGTAGTTTTATGATTCATAGAGTCTCACATTTGAAAAGTTAAAAAATGCAATGGCCAAGATCATATTACAATTATAGGTTTTTTCTTCGGCCCAACATACCTCCAAAACTAAAAATATTTAATGAGAGAATATGGTCAAAAGTCTAAGTGCTTATAAAGCTCTTCCAGTGATGTTATGGTTTTAAAATTTGAGCATGCTTTGGTTATTTTATGACAGATCACAGTTTGACATATTGTTGATCAATTGTAAATAGGTTTTTGTGCTTCCAACTGGAAATTTGATGTTCAAATCATGCAATTTCTATACTGTACTAAATGCAACTTTGTAGCATTACTAGGCACCAAAGTCTGTTGTATCCACGAAAAGTGATGCTGTCTAGTAACTTGTTTAGACAATGAAGGCAGTTTTTCTCAGGTGAGCGTCTTTAGGCCATCTTGGCTCCTTGTTTATTTTTATTTTTATTTTCAATGTTCAACTGGCGTGCGTTCAGTATGAAAAACCGTAAGCCAAACACATTGTATGCTGTAAACTACCTCACTGAACGACCCGTGATCCGCAAACTGTTTCAATATGGCGGACAATGAAGCATTCTTAGCAATAATGATTCCAGAATTAACGTCGTCTGGCATAGCCAGACACGTTAGGAATGTCGTAGAGGTTGCAACTGCCTCTATAAATGATACGACAGGTATTTTGATACAATTTTGAGCAAAAACAGCTCAATTCAATCGTACAAGTGTGTTTAAATTGTGTGTAAATTGCATCGATCAAGATGACACGAGTCTTTCAATATGGATTTCTTGTTTATTTAGGTTAAAGAGTCGCACTTTGAGTTTCTGCCATCCACATAACATGTTGTATTGATATATCCCCGACCGATTGTTTCTGGGCTGGCCTTCTTCCTACTAAGCTTCCATGGCTAAATGGTACATTGTATGGGTTAAAACAGTTTTATTTAATATGAATTTTTGAAATTATTATACACATATTTGTTTATTTTAATGTACCCTTTGATCACTAAGCAACCTTGATATCAGTTAAAATCAATGATCATATCATATCGAAATGTTTTGAATGATTTATTCTTTAATATACTCTTAAAACATATACACTTCTTCAAAGCTTTAGGTGATCTTGATCTAAATTTCATTTCTTTTCTTCATATTTTAATTCAGTCGTAGGAGCAATGGTAGCATCTGAGTTTGTTGATCCTGTTCGTGTTGAAGGGTACATTGAGAATGTTGTGGCTCTGTATTCTCCACAAGAGTTTAAATCACATTTCCGGATGAGCCGTTCTTCTCTGGAGGTACTTTTTCTGTTTCTAGTGATTTATGGTTAATTGGTTTTGTTTGCCATGGATACGCTTTCATTACTTTCAGAGCATATAACTGTGTACTTTTGCATTGCAGTACTGTTGAAATGTATATCCATTGTTTTTAAATATTATATGGAAATGAATAAAATGAAATTAATTTAAATCAATTAAGGGGAGATACTACTGTATTCATATTAACAAGGACAGCTATATCCCCCGCCGCTGACAGAGGAGACATGTTTTTCCTCAAATGGAAATTGCCCTGCTTCTGCCAACATTTTGTAGTTGACTTATGAACAACTTTCCGTTGTTAAGAAAATATAGCATGGAAACAAAAGTATCCAGAAATGAACACTGAACCATCAAATGTGACCTTGAACTTGAGCCAACATGACTGTCACCTGTGTTCTGCACATTGCCTCAATTTGGTTTATAATTAAGGCAAGTTTCATTAAAATCCTTCGAGGAGTATAGGAGTTATGGAGCGGACACAAAATTGAAACTGAAGGTTCAAACACTTGACCTTCAAGTGTGACCTTGACCTTGAGCTGACATGGCTGCAACCTGTGTTCTGCACATCATCTCAGTTAGATATATATTTGAGGCAAGATTCATGAAAAAACTAAAAGGGGTATAGGAGATATGGAGAAAACGTTACGGACGGACAGACAGACGAAGGCCATTCCTATAACCCCCCTCCCGCTTCGCGGCGGGGGATTAAACTATAACTGTAACAATAGACAATTTGAATTACTGTAAAAGTTATTTATTTTAGTCGTTTATACATAATTGGATAAACAATTCAATTTCAGTAATATCATGTTGCATACTTAAATGTTTGAATAGTAGTTATTGGTTTTTGCCAGTAGTATGTCTACACTAGCAAAACCTGTAGTATATTCTTTTTTCAAATTATCTGAAAATATATGTGTGTTTTTACCTTGGTTTTACTCAATCATTAGTTTTGTATCTTTTGTTTTGAAGGAGTTATGCAAAAATGTAGCAACCATTTCAGTCATTAGAAAGGCTCTTCAAGCACCATGTAACATTGGGGTTCAGATAAGAAGAACTTTCATTTAATTGTAACATAATTTAATGTAAAACATTGTTGAAAGTTAATATTTAAATATTCTCTCGATTTATGGAATTAAAAATAGAAAACAAAAAAGGAAAACAATTAAAATTTATTTCATAAAATAACAAGAGCTCCCCTATAGGAGCACTTTATGCTGTGGTAAGATGCAAAATGTGAACATGTGAGAGGAATCAATAAATAAACAATTTGCAGTTGATGTTTGCAACACACAATAATTCTCTCGGTTATGCACATTTTAACTATTTCCTTTAATACCATCTCCACCAGAATTTTGATTTGACTGTCGGACAAACCGACAGAAAGAAAGAAGAAAGGCAAACTTACACTCCCCTCTTTTGTAAACATCGGCGGGGAAATAATAAACAGATACAAAACATTTTTGCATTATCAGTATGACATGTTGCTTTATACTGTGACCTTGACCCAATACTGCTGAAACTTACACTTGACCTCCACTTCATCTCAGTATGGTTTCCATTTCTGGTCAATGATTAATATCTAATTAAGTGATTAAAGAGAAAAAAAATATTTTAACATTATAACATGTGACTTTCAAGCGTGACCTTGACCATGAACAAAGACATCCAAAACATTTTATCTTTTATCTGCACTTCCTCTTTGTATGGCTGACATTTATGTCAAATAATTTCAATTTCCTTCCAATTGTTCCTAAGATACAGAGCGGACCAAAAATTGCTTACAGACAGACGAACAGTGGCATAACATAATACAACCCTTCGGGCGTATAAAAAACAACAATTAACATTAGGCAATAGCTGACAGGTATTGACATTAATGAGATATAAATACATGAACTTTCTACAAACATCTAATTGATGACTGAGAACAAAAATAAATACTGAAGACATTTGTAAAACAATACAACAATTAACATTAGGCAATACCAGTATCTGACCGAGGTATTGCATAAATATAACAAGAGCTGTCAGAGGACAGCACGCTTGACTATTCAAAATGCTTTTTGGTAAATCAGATGAAATCAATTTCAATTCTTGTCCTTCAAATACCCTGTATAAAAATAGTCAAAATGACAACCTTGATAGTCTGACCCCTCTAAATATGTTTATAAAGTCTAAAATCAAATCCATGCCCAGTTACTGAGACATAAGCATAACACTGTGCATGCAAAACTTTAACCCAATATTCAAGTTAGGAAAGGGCCATAATTTAAAAAGAAAATCAGTCCAAGAGTTATCCTCCTTGGTTTTGTGGTTCCCCGGAAAACACTCCTAAACTTTCTAGTCAATACCATAAATGGGTATTGAGATATAAGGTTGATAGTAACTTGCATGCAAAACTTTAAGCAAAAGCTGCAACGTGGATGCCGACGTAAGGGTTACTACAATAACTCATATTCTTTGAATGGTCAAGCTATAAACATTAATTAATTGATGACTGAGATCAAAAATAAATAATAAAGACAATTTTAAAGACTTAAAGACAATTTTAAATCAAAACAACATTAACATTAAGGTATTGACATAAATATAAAAACAAGAATTTTATAAAAACATCTTCTTGATGACTGAGATCCAAAATATATAAATTTGTAAAACAATAAAACAATTCACATTAGGCAATACCGGTATTTGACTGAGGTATTGACATAAATCTAAACAAGACGGCTGCTGAGGTGAGTCAATATATACCTGAAGATAACTCCAAACAAGAACTATCATTGAAAATGATGACTAGTCCCAGATACCGCTTTGTCACAGTTGCTGTTACCATGTTACACTGTCTTGATAAAGTTGAATTGTAAAAATAAAAACACATGAAAACCAGAAAAAGAAATATGACAAAGGGGGTATAACTACTGTAAAAGAAATATGAAGAAAGCATGTTGTTTTTGAAAATGTCATGAATGCTGTTTTTTGTAAATGTATACCAGAAAAATATAATTTAATCTGTTACAAGCTAATAAAAAATCTTCTTTTATCAATAATAGAAGATATATTGATGAATGACAAATCATAGGTTGTAACAACAAGAGGGCCAAGATGGCCCTGTTTTGCTCACCTGAGTAAGATTGCTGTGTTAGGCATGATTACAAGAAATGTGGCATCTAAAGTGACATAGATTTTGATCATACCTAAATTTGCATCTAGGATTTCATACAGTCATCAGTCTTCTGAAATTTAATGAAGAGTGGGACAAAAATGTAGCCTCTAGACTGTTCACAAGCTTTTTCTAAAATTTGCCTGGGACATAGTTTTTGACCCCACGTGACCCAATTTCAAACTCATAGGAGATATCATGTCGTAAAACAGTTTGACCAAATATTAGGAAGAATGGGCTAAATCTATGGCCTCTAGAGTGTTCACAAGCAATTGTTGACGACGGACAAAAGGCGGTCACAAAAGTTCTCAGGTGAGCTAAAAATCAAACTTGACACCTTCTTGACATATGGAAACAATGTTCTAGACATCTAACTGATGACTGAAATCAAAAATAAATTATTTTCACAATACCTGAAGACAGAAAACACAACAAATGTTTGTAAAACATATATGCCTCCCTCATATGCCATAATATTTATAAAGCTATATTATATGCATGATGTTTGACTTCATAACATGGGCATATCACAAATTTGTCAAGAAGTTATCTTGGTGAAGATTTTCTACTAACAATTCTTAACACTGCTAAAAGTCAAACAATACATAATTAACACAGTTTTGGTAAGAATTCAACTTATAACCTCATGACATTGACCTTTGAGGTACATACCCCCAATTCAAAAGAGGTTTCCTATTACTTATGTAAAGCAACACTTGTTCAATATTTGATACAAAAGAGATACTTAGGGTTATCCGTTGGACAATGCTTCCTGAAAACAATGTTAAAAAGAATTTAATTAATGAACTTGTGACCTTGTCCTTTGAGTTACAATACAAAAAATCAAAGGAGGTCTTCTACTAGTCATATGCAACAATCGTACCAAGTTTGAGATCTAATGGTAAAATAGAAATAAAGTTATCACTCGAACAAGAATTTCATCTAAACATATGTTAACATGTGACCTTGATATTTGTTAATCAACACTTTCATCTTTCTTTAAGGTTCATTACATATGACTGTAATTGCCACATGTGAGGCTATAAACAAAACAGCACCACAACATGTGAAATTCCCCAAATCTTGGCAAGAGAAGGATGTTTTGGCAAATGGCTTTTACCAGAAAAGCGGCCTGCCAGGTGTGATAGGTGCCATAGATGGAACCCACATTCCCATACCTGGACCACGGAATGTTCACCGGGGATCCTACATTAACCGTAAAGGATTTCCTAGCATACACTTACAAGTTGTATGTGACAATAACCTTAAGTTCCTGGATACATGCACTGGATGGCCTGGATCTGTGCATGATGCACGAGTGTATAGAAACAGCCCTATCTTTGAGCAGTTGAGGCAAATTCCGGGAGATTTTCATCTCATAGGAGATTCAGCCTATCCACTGTCAAAAATCATGCTGGTCCCTTACCGTGATAATGGTCATCTGGACCAAGTACAGCGGATATACAACAGAATGCACTCCTCACCAAGGGCTGATGTTGAGAGGGCAATTGGCCTTCTTACATGTAAATTTAGACGCCTGAAGAACCTTGAAATGCATTTAATGCACAAAATCCCGGAAGTGATAACTGCCTGCTGCATACTGCACAATTTTATTTTGTCAAATGAAGGGGATGACACTGACTTTGAAATGGACACTAGTGACACTGTTAATGATGACACTCATGAAAATGAAACAAATGTTGAGGGGGTGGAAAAAAAGGCAATGAATTGCAAATATGTTGTAAATAAATTTTGTTAGTTACACAAATTACTTTGTTGGCAGTAAGTGCAACTTATTTTAAACACAAAACTTTATTTTTTTAGAAAATAAAAAAAAATTTAATCATTATAAAAATATTTCAGGATTAAATTGAACATATTCATGATTCATCAGTGATAGTGCACTGTTTTAGAAATTAAAATATGGTAATCTTTCAACTTTATCACTAAATGGTTCAATGATTATAAACAGTATGAATATTTACAAATATTATAAACTTATTTGACTTACAATAATAGTGAAAAAAGTTCTTACAACTTTTAACAATCCCAATTGACAGTTCCAGGGTTGGACCAGTACCTTGTGCTTGGGAAGGTCATGAAAAATTCTGGCCCACAACATGTTTCAAACACACAAAAAATCCCAGAATCTTTTTCAAAGGCCTTCCAGCTGGTTTGAGGTAGCTCAGTGGTTCTACCTGGATGTCTTAGTGCATTCGGGGCCTTCCTCTTCCTGTAATTAGCTCGACATCGCTATATAACTGAAATAATGTAGCAGCGACGGTAAACCCCAAAAATCAATTAATCAGTCTTATATTCGATGGACACTAGTTTTTCACACCATGCATCCAACTTGTCCATCCTTTCTTTTTGTTGCTGTGCAAATTCCTGAAACCAAACAGGGGATTCTCTGGTCTCAGTTCTCCTCCTCTTTCTCACACTGGGTGGGTGGATTTCACAAGTGGTTTGTGTTGGAGGTGTAGTTGTATGGGTGGATGAAAGTGTAGCTGTATGTGTTGGAAGTGTGGTTGTATGGGTGGATGAAAGTGTAGCTGAATGTGTTGGAGGTGTGGTTGTATGGGTGGATGAAAGTGTTGCTGTATGTGATGGAGGAGTGGTTGTATGGGTGGAAGTTCGGGTAGTGATATATGTTTGAGGAGTGGATCTGGCTGTGGAAGACTGAGCTGAAGATTGACAGCAAAGTTCTGCAATGACATCATTTTTAAACTTGATTGTATTTGTCTTAATATCCAAATGGTTGTTAATGTATTATTCCTGAAGATTCATGGTGTTGTTTTTCTGAGTGTTTAAATCTTGATAATTAAGAAATATAATAATGTTCCCAACATTATATAGAAATAATATGTGTAATAAACAATACAAAAGCAAATAGACAAGCCCAATGTTTTAGTGTTTATACATAATATGGTATTAAGTATTAGTATTAAATTCAATCATGTAACATTGTATTATCCAATAAGCAGAATCATCAAGCTTATCATTAATGTTTGAACAATGAAACATAAAACTGTTATCATTTATGTCGGTATAAAATATTTATGTCCTTTTTTTATTCACAAGGTCAACAAATTCAATTTATTAAAGTAAATTTACAGGCATCTGTATCTTTTTAATTGTATTTTATTACTCTGAGCCTTTTGATAGTGAAGCTGGTCATTGCATTACATTGCCATAAAGTTTGAAGATGATTGCTCATAAAATGAAGATGCTAGAGTGTAAACAAAGTGAAATATGGCATTTTTTTTATATTAAAAGAGGCATAACTCATGACTTAATTGACCGATCTCAACCATATTCAAACTCAATTGATACATTATGGTTATAAGCATTGCCATAAAGTTTGAAGATGATTGCTCAAAAGATGAAGATGCTAGAGTGTAAACAATGTTAAATCTCATTTTTGTATATTTAAAGGAACATAACTCCTGACCTAATTGACCAATCTCAGGCATAATCGAACTCAATTGAGACATTATTGTATAAGCATTGCCATAAAGTTTGAAGATGTTTGCTCAAAAGATGAAGATGCTAGAGTGTAAAAAAGTGAAATTACATTTTTGTATATTAAAAGAAGCTTAACTCCTGACCTAATTGACCGATTTCCTTAAATTTTATGGTTGCTCAAGAAATTCTGGCATTTTTTTTATATTTAAAGGGCATAACTCCTGGCCTAATTGACCGATCGCAATTATTTACAAAGTCAATGGAGACATTAAACCAAGCAAGCAATCTAACAAACGTAAGTAAGATCTTTAATCAAGAACTTGCTCTTGGATGCTTTTAACTTCAAATGGTGGATATTTAGATGATTAAATAAGAAACTGGCACCAGCAAAGTGGTGTTTAATCGATGCGCTAAAAAGGATAGGCGCCCAAGAATTAAAATTCGCTTGTCTATGCAAACGCGGATAGTACCATCCTTCTTTCAGACATGACCACATTTACAGAAGGGCTCAAGGCTTCTGGCACATCAAGTCTGATGTTTTGCATCACCAAATTCGATTTGCATATGTCAAAATGACCCTGAAAGAGGAAGAAGTATTGCCATTTTAACAATATATTTTTTCTCGTCATCTATTATCATCATCGTCATCTCAGCATCATGCTGAAAGTTTCAGTATCATATTGATACTTTCAGCTGGGTGTTTAAAACATGCACGATTCAGTACCTTGCTGATCGTTTCCAGCATAATGCCGGAAATTTCAGGATGTTACATGGTGATGCTGTTGCGTATTAAAGGGACAAAATACTGCATTATGCTAAAGTTTTCATCATGATGCTGGAAAACGAGATGCACGACCCTGCATCATGCTGAAAAGTTTCAGCATGATGCAGGGTGATACAATGTAGTTCGACCCTAACCGTACGCCATAGTTAACTCTTACTGATCTGTGTTCTAGACATACATTTTCAGTGATATGCAGAGGTTGTCAACGATGAAAAAATGTATTTATAACCGTTCTGTATTACAGAGCTTCATTAATACAGAGGAAATTCTACCGTAACATGTGCCATTGCTTTACAAAGGTCTGGCACTCTCCTGGATTACAATGTACCTGCAATTGAAGAGCAACCATAACTAGGCTAAAATTACTGTATGATGGGGCCTCCGTGGCCAAGAGTGTAAAGTCGCTGACTTCAACACTCACACCCTCACCGCCTGGGTTCGAATCCAGGCAGGGTTATTCAGATTTTCATGTGAGGAAGCCTTCCAGCTGGCTTGCGGTAGGTCGGTGGTTCTACCCGGATTCCTCCGTGCATTCGGGGTCTTCCTCCACCTGTAATTAGCTAGACGCCGCTATATGACTAAAATACTGTCGAAGCGACGGTAAACTCAAATAGTCAAACGCCAGTAGACATTCTTATATTTTCCTTTTTTTTCCCTCTCTGACTTTTTAGCTCACCTGAGCACAACGTGCTCAAGGTGAGCTTTTATGATCGCACTTCGTCCGGCGTCCGTCGTCCGTCGTGCGTCGTTCGTCGTCAACAATTTGACCTTGTTAACACTCTAGAGGCCAATCTTCATGAAGCTTGGTCAGAATGTTTGTCTCCATAAAATCTTGGACAAGTTCGAAATTGGGTCATGTGGGGTCAAAAAGTAGGTCACGAGGTCAAATCTTAGTAAAACCTTATTAACACTCTAGAGGCCACATTTTTGGCCCAATCTTCATGAAACTTGGTCAGAATGTTTGATTCAATAAAAATCTTGGACAAGTTTGAATTTGGGTCATATGGGGTCAAAAAGTAGGTCATGAGGTCAAATCTTAGAAAAACCTTGTTAACACTCTAGAGGCCACATTTTTGGCCCAATCTTCATGAAACTTGGTCAGAATGTTTGTTTCCATAAAATCTTGGACAAGTTCGAATTTGGGTCATGCGGGGTCAAAAAGTAGGTCATGAGGTCAA